>PVKZ01001298.1:18913-427639 GCA_004027375.1 Macroglossus sobrinus | reverse complement strand
CTTCTTCTCCTCCTCCTCCTCCTCCTCCTCCTCCTCCTCCTCCTTCTTCTTCTTCTTCTTCTTCTTCTTCTTCTTCTTCTTCTTCTTCTTCTTCTTCTTCATCTTTTTCTTGGAGCTCTATAATATGAATGTTGGTACACTTGATGTTGTCACAGAGATTCCTTAAATAATCTTTATTATTTGTTTTTTATTTTGGCCATTCCAGTTAGCTGATTTCCAGTACCCTGTCTTCCATATACTGATTTATTTTTCTAACTCATTTAATCTGCTGTTGATTCCCTCTAGTGCATTTTTCATTTTCATTATTGTATTCTTCAGATCTGATTAATTTTTTATTTTTTTATATTTTCTGTCTTTTTGTTGAAATTTTCACTATGTTCATCCATTCTTATCCCTAGTTTAATGAATATCTTTATGACCATTATTTTGAACTCTTTATCTGGTAGAATTCTTATCTTCATTTCATTAAAGTTTTTTTATAGTTTTATTTTATTTTTTGGAACATATACCTATGTCTTCATTTTATGTAACTTGTCGTGTTTGTTTCTTTGTATTACATAGATCAGTTATGTCTTCTGGTATTGAAAGAGTGACTTTATGTAGAAGTTGTCCTGTGGGGCCCACTGGTGAACCTCCCCTCTAGTCACCAGAGCCAGGTGCTCCATGGGTATTTTCTGTGTGAGCTGCATGCACCCTCTTGTTGTGGTTGATCTGCAATTGCTGCAGGCTCACTGGTGAGTAGGGTTGGCCTCAGGCTGACTGGCTGAGAGATCTGGCTGTGATTACCATAGACACACTGATGAGCAGGGCTGGTTCTCAGTCCAGCTGCCTGCAAGTCTTGGCCATGATTGTTGTGGGGTGCACTGGTAGACAGGACTGACTTACAGCCCAGATGTCTGTGGGGTTCAGCTGTACCTGCAGGGTTGACTCACAGCATGTATTGTCTAAGAAGCCTGGTCCTGATTGCTGTGGGTGCGCTGGTAAGCAAAACTGACCACTAGCCCAACTGGCTGCAGGATTTTGCCACAACTGCTATTGGCATGCTGGTGTGTGGAGCAGGCTTCTGGTGTAGCTAGCTGTAAGGCTGGGCCTTGACTGTTGCAGGCCTGTTAGAGTGCAGGAGAGGCTCCCTAGAGCAGGAGCTACCACTTTGGAAGTGCTGTCTGAGGCCACTCACCAGCTATGGCAGTAAAGGAACCAAGAGCTGCACTGGAGGGGCCCCAGGTGGGGCAGGCAGTTTGGGCAGGATGAGACCTCAGACAAATGTCAAGAAGGGGCAAACAGTGTTAGCAAGATCAATTCAGAAATGGTTTTCCATCAGCACCAGGCCAGCTAGGTGAAAGGAGAATTTAAAAATAATTAATTAATGAGTTAATTACATTTTTTAAATAGCACCACACAGCACCTTTGTTCCCAAAGAAAATTCCAACTGATACCTGCACTTTCAGCACTTACGCTAAAATTAGTCAATGTATGCTCTACAGGTATGACTCAAGCACTTTTCTAACAGAGGCCTCTGCACTGAGACTCAGAACAAATGAGATTGTTCAGAGCCCTTTAAGAGTGGAGTCTCAATATCCTAAAGTCCTTCAGCAATTCTGGACATAAGCCATGCTGATATTAAAACCAGATGTTATGGGGGCTTCTATTCCTGGTGCATGTCCCCTGGGCTAGAAAGCTCAGTGTAGGGCTCAGAACACTAACTCATCAGGGGGAACGTCCACAGTTGTGATATCCCTTCCATTTGTGGGTTACCAAACCAGGGGTATGGATCCTGACTAGACTGCATTTCTTCTCTTCCTACCCATCTTGATGTGGCTTTTTCTTCATATCCTTACTTGTAGAAAATCTGTTCTCCTAGTCTTCAGGTCATTCGTGTGATAGTTGTTCTATGAGTAGTTGCAGTTTTGATGTGTACACAGAGTGAGGTGATCTCAGGATATTCTTACTTCACCATCTTGCCCTGCTTCTAATCTTGGTGTTCTTAATAACTCTTCTAAACCAAGGGCTAGCAAATTACTGGAAGCCAAATCCCACCCACTGCCTGTTTTTTGTACAAAAACTTTTGTTGAAAAATATCTACACCTAGTTCTTTTTGTATTGTCTTCAGTTGCTATCTTGCTACAATGTCAGAGTTTGAGTATTTGGGACAGATATTGTATGACCCACAAATATTTGCTAAAATATTTGTTAACAGGCCCTACACAGAAAAAGTTTCCTGACTTCTGATCTAAACCATGAAAAAAACTGAAAAGATAACTTAGACCTGTAGTGATAAAGCATATTGTACTATATTTGCATTTGAAGCAAAGAATATAAAATCAAACTCATATGCTTATTTCTTTTCATTGTTCTTTTTTTACCTTTGTATTTTAAATACTGTACCATAAAATATATAAATTTTGTTAACAGGAAAAATTGTAATATAATTTATTTATTATACATGAAATGTCATGATATCATAAGTTGTGTGTTGTAAAACTTAAGGGCAACAACTCAAAACAAGTTTTAAAAGAAGATAAATAATAAGCAAATAGTGGAAATAAAATCAAAAGTAACTGTAAAGAAAATAGTATATCAATATAGAAGCTGGGAGATTTTCTATATAAATATTTAAAGATTTAAAGATTTTAAATACTAATATATTTAATTCTTATGTAATTCTTGCTAAAATAAAAAATATTAAATTTACTCTATGAATTAATCTACATGTGTTAATTGAGAACACAAGGAGAACTGAGAACCTGGTGAACTTAAGAGTCTTCAGACACTTGGAACACTGAAGGCTGGATTTTCACATGAAAAAAAAATAGTAGTTGGATTATATTAAGGCCACCAGAGCTGAAGAGGAACATTAATCAACTTAAGGTAAATAGAAACAGCAATAGAGACCCCTAAAGTCAAGGTGAAGGATTGACTCTTTCATCATGCAGCTAGGGGTAAATGGTATCTCATATATACAATATATACAATAAAACCAGAATGTAAATAGAGACATTTTCCAAGTTCTTTTAACGGAAAATTGCCCAAGTTCGTGAGATACATTTGACAGAGAATGCAGTATTGATCAGCGGAAATCTTGGAACAACTATTGATTTGAGGATGACCTGCCAGCTTCTATGATCAGGAAGAGATTTGTAAAAGAAACACCTACAGAGGACAAGATTCTAGTCTCATTAGGTAATATTCCGCTCATGGAATGGTGGGCCATGGGCTGTCAGAGGACTAACATGAAGTGCCACCAACTGTGCTATGTAGAACTTGATGACAATAATCTATGTCTGAAAGGATCAGGTTTCAGTGCACACACAATGGGAAGGCTAGACACTTGGAGTAGTTTGAACCTCTATAGAACAGAGACAATGCCTTTTTCACTTTCAACTTCCAAGACATTTGCCAGAGTGCCTTGCTCAAAAATTACTCTCATTACATATCTATTGAATTACATTAGATTAGGAAAAATTGCCAGTTATTCTGAGATAATATTTGAATTCAAAAAGAGCAAGATATATTTCTATCTATAATTAAGGATATTGTAACAATTTTTAAGTTTCTGCATTCACATACAATCATAAAATAACAAAGCTAGAAATAAGTTATTTCTAAATCAACTTTTTACCATTTATTTATTCATTCAATAAAAATATATTAAGTGCCTACTCTATGTCAGGCATGATGCTATGTACTACAGATAAAATGGTGAGTGGTTTCTAATCAAATAAAGTAATACTCTTGTCAGGGAAACAAAGTATTATAATATAAGAACATAATTTATATATTGTGATTGAAAAAATAATAAACACTGAGGCCAATAGAACCTATAGCTCTAACTGGTTTTTATGAAGAGCTATTAATTACAGAGACTTTACTTATGTTTCATAGGTATTGTTGAAAATGTGCATTTTCTATGAAAACCTACCACTTGAGAAATATTTTATGTTTTTCTCGGCTGTCAACTTCTGGGGGCTGTATCCTGTATGGCAGAGCTCTCTTATTTGTCATATAAATCAATTGTCATAATAATGTTGCATCCTTGTAAATTTGTCAGTGTAAATATGTGTGTTTTTAAGGACTATTTAACCAATATGTGCCTTTGCTTCCTCGAGGAGTTTAAAACGTGTAGCAGCATCAGATATCACCACAAGCTGTGTTCAGAAGCTTAAAATGGTATTTGCTTAATTGTATAGATGCCACAATTCTAAGTCAAATTATTCTGATTCTGATTCTTAGAGTTTGAAGAAGAGTAAGCCAACACCTTCCTTTGTATATTGAGTTAAAGGTTCAGATTTCATTTTAAGTGGACCCCATCTGCTGGTTCCTTTGTGTTTTATGCTCTCTTTGAAGTACTTAAATCTCTCTAGAAAAAAGGACCTAACAATGTCACTTTAAATACACTTTTAATTCACCCTCTCTCTTTTCAGCTTGTCACTGGTCCTACCTTGAGAATGAGGCTAGAGCATTCATTCATCCAAGACATATGGCTCTTCTGCTTTGTATCACACACACACTGGGCCAGGCTTAAGAGACACCCATTAGAAGTATATGAGAGCAAACTTTGAAAACATTTAAAAACTAAAAGACAAACATTTGTATTTCATTTTCAATTGATTGACCAAACCTGATGCATGCTCCCTTTGAATGGTTATTGGAACTCCAAACTCCATTTTTGCCCAATCTCAGCACACAGGAGAAAAACTGATTTTTGTCAGCACTCTCAATGGTGAATCTGTTTGTCTAACCAGCCCAGTGAGGATCATGAATTGACCAGCCTTGAGAGTGAGAGGGAAAGGCCAGGAGATCCTCCACAAGGAAGACCAAAACCTTCAAGTCCCAGACAGACAAATTAGAAATAATTTGTAGTTGTAGCTAAAACAAGATGCTCTCTTTTCAAATATGATTTGACTAACAAGAGTCCATTTAAAATGGTTTCTTGGGTTTGCCCATCTGTTGAATAAGGAAAGCTGTAGAATAAGGAAGAAAGTCATAAACCAAGGTTCTTACAGTGTTGACTATATTTTATGACTGAGATGCAATGCCTAGGGCAGACTTCTCCCATGAAAAATGTTTTTATGAAATGACATAAAATGTACCCAACTGGTCAACTTGTTCCTGCCAAAAGTAATCACACTAATTATTTGATATTTACAGAAGATTAAATTTTTCAACTTTTTTTCTAACCATTTCTTATGGTATCATTTACACATGACTTATGATGAATACTTATGAGTCACTAATAACACTATTGAATGATCGTAAAGTACTGATGAATTTAACCTTTTCTTGTTTTAACCACTGCATGTGTACATTGATGAAAACAGGCTCAGAAAGGGAGAGAGCAGCAGATTCCTGATCATGGAGGCCACTGGGTAAAACATATGTTCTTAAAATATATCATCTTTACTAAATATTCAAAAATGGAATTAAAGTCTTTTCTCACAAATTTTTAATACAAGATAATTCAAAATAATGTATGTGAATATTCTCTTGTCCAAGAGGTGGAGCTTAATCCTCATCCCACCCCTTAAGGATGGAGGACTACACTTAGTGACTAAACTTATTTCCAAGTAACAGAGAAAGGGAGAATGAATGATTTGTACAGGAAAGACCTGGCAAACACTACCTTACCAAGTGATGAAGGTTTACATCATCTGTGATGTCCCAGTATGTGATGTATTCCCTGATACATGATAGGCTCTCTGTGCTCTTCATTCCAAAAGTCCATAACTCCAGTCTAATCATGAGAAGCACATCAGACAAGCCCAGGATGAGGGACATTCTATAGAATACCTGGCTGTTACTCCTCAATTCTGTCAAGGTTATTGAAAGAAGGAGGAGGAGGAGGAGGAGGAGAAGGAGAAGGAGCAGGAGCAGGAGCAGGAGCAGGAGCAGGAGAAGGAGAAGGAGAAGGAGAAGACTGAATCACAGACCAGAGGAAACTGTGAGGACATGATGACTGGACACAATGTGGTACCCCATATCAGGAAGAGAACATTCATGAAAAATCTGGCAAAATCTGAATACTGTCTGAAACTTAATAGTAACGTAATAATTAATAGTAATGTGCTAATGTCAATTTCTTAGCTTTGACAAATACTAATGTAAAATTTAGTGATGGGGAAACTACATGAAGGGTATATGAGAAATCTATACTGTTTTTCAAATTTTCTGCAACTCTAAAATTATTCTAGAATAAAAAGCTTATTTTTAAAAGTCTGCTCTTATTGAAGTTGAATTAATAATTGGGAAATAGCAAGAAAACATGAAAAGACACATAGCATTAGCTGTTTATAGTTAATATAAAAAAAGACCAAAATTTAGAAAGTAAAATAGGTTGATAAAAATCAAAATGTTTTTTAAATAATTTCAGCACAATTAGAAGTGAATGACACCTTTCATTATTTTATTACAGTATTCAGCTCTTTTTCTAGACATTTTACCTTCAGTCATAAGTAGACATTTTCTTTTGAGTTCTTTTTCTTTCTTTTCAGATTTTTCTTAATTGCCTCAGTGAAGCAGAAAGCCATTAGTCAGCACCAGGACCATTTCCACTCTCTCTGTAGCTCTTTGGCTCTCCAGTATTCATTCTAACTTATTTCAACAATAGCACCCAATTGTTTGGGAGAATTACCTTGCCCCACTGAGAAGTGTTTGGTGCAACTGTGACTCTACCTATGGAGCCTTCCCTAGCCAAGGCAGGTCACAAGGCCAAAGTTCTACTGCCTTCCTAGAATCTGAAAGATAGACAGAAGGACAAACCATATGTCACTTTATTATTCCAGTAGCTGGTCTCTGGACTGCTTGAATTTCCCAAGTTCTGTCTGGTTCTCCAATCTTCCATCACTAAATGAACTCTCTTGTGTTCCTCTCAAAAAGTTATATCATAATTGTAGAACTTTCTAACACAGTTTATAATTCTTTTTTTGTTTTGTTAAGCCTAGTGCAGGTTAAGAATGGCTGATCAACTGAATAACTTTTAACTCTATCTGATGATATTAAGGAATAATTATTAAATTTTAAAGGTGGTAGTATTACGGTTATATCAATTTTTTATAAAGAGTACTTGTCTTTTGAAAATGCATACTGATTATTTGTTGATTAAATATAGGATTAAAATTTGCTTCAAAATAACTTAAGAACAAAGAAAGTGGGTGAGGGTAGAGGAAGAAAACATGTCAGTAATTACTGACTCTGAGTGGTGAATACATAGAAATTCTTTATACTATACTATTTCTCTACTCTTGTATGTTTGGAGTTTTCCATTACTTAAAAATATGATAAAACATTGGCTGATCATATCTGAATTCTACATTATTATTATAGTTATAATTTATAGCAAGGACTTTGTGAGGTTCATTTACTGAGGTAATTGAGATGTGATTAACTGATACACACCAAGAATCAACTCCTCGTATCTTCTGCCATACTTGCTGATCATAGACCAGCAGACAAAGAATACTAAGTATGCTAGAAAAAAAATGAGCAAGTTTTAAGTGATTTTTTATGTTTTCCTCCTAAAGGATGTTTTGTTAACTATGAAACTCTGGATTTTAATCTAGTTTTTTTAATTTTATGATATAACATAAGAAAAATAAAATTATTTATGAGAAAGGGAACCAAAAATTCAGATTTCACAAAAGGCTTTTGGTCTTAAATTATTACTATTATTTTTTGGTCTTAAAATAATTTGTATAAATAGTAACTTCTAGGAAATCAGTTTGACATAAACATTTACATTTCAGAAACTTCAAATTTAGAGGAGATTTAGCTAATAGAGAGCTGTTATTGGTGTTTTGTTTTGATCTTTGAGCCTAAGAGAAGTATTTTCCTGTATTTTCTAATATATAAGATGCAAGATCAGGAGAGCATCTGTGGTCATGGCATTCAGATTGACCAAACTCCTAAAAAAGATGCCCTGTTTAAGGATTATATCATCATAAATCCCATGTGTATCAGCACTGGAGTCACAGGATACTAAGCAAAAAAGTTTGTCTTACCCATATCTTGTTTGTTTGGGTTTTTTTTTTTTGCTCAAATTCAGAATTTTGGTTTGATGCCTGCTCTATCTTCACTTAATGTTTTAAGATTTCAGAGTGTAAGTACTGAGTCAGGTATGTGCATTTTTCACCTTGCATGGACCCAAGGCTTCTTCTGGCACCAAGACCCTCATTAGAGAGATCAGTAAAAAGAAACTACAGTATCCACTCATGTGTTTACATTTTTAATTTCTGGTTCTTTCTTCATTTCTACCATCTGACATTGCCTTTTCTTCCTGAAAAATCAAGCTATGCATTTTAAAGTATTTTGGCTACTTTTTATTCAACATTTCTAAATATGGCAGAGGGTTTATACATTCGTTTATCTACTATCTTTCTAGAATTCATGGTCTGATTAAGTTACTCATCTGTTTCTCCCTCTAGTACAGAAGCTCCATGAAGACAAGGACACTTTTTTTTCTTATTATTATCAGCTCACAGCAGGAAGACAGCACATAGTAGTTGCCCAATAATAAATATTGGATAAAACCGAATATTGATTTTCTTTTTAGTGACATAAAAAATATGAATCATTTATTTTATTTTATTGTGAACCATTCTCTCACATTTCAAAAGACCCACTGTTCAAGGATTATATCTCCCATAAATTTCAAATTTGATGTCAGCTTTGGAATCACAAAATACTAAGCAAAAACAGTCTCTGTTACATCCAGCTTCTTTTTGTCTGAAATTAAAATATTTTAAAATAATTTAAAGAATAATAAATACCATTTATAGAATATCCATCTCAAATAAAATAATATTACAAAACTTAATAGCCATTTTTGGTCCTTCTCCAGTTGTGTCTCTTGCTTTCTCCTAGAGGTACTCACTATCTTGACTTTTTTAATTTTCTTCATGGTTTTACCATGATGTGATTGTGTCATAAAAAAAATATTGCTCAGCTTCAAAATAACTTAGTAGTATAAGAAAAACTGAACTCACCCATATTAAGAAAAGTCAATACTTTTCATAGTATATAAAATTTCCTTAGAGAATAAAAAGTTAGAATCTCTGGCCCATAGTCTGAGCTACACTGTGATCTTATAAGACCCCTTCCTGAGATGTAATTGGGAAAATTCCTGAGTGAAACCTGAGAAGCAAGGGCTGAAGGCACTTGACAAGGCTGCACTGTGAACCTACTGATGTCTAGTAAAAATGTCAGATGGAGTGGGTTGCTAAGTGCACTCTGCTTCAGTGCTCACTTTGACCTACCAACATCATTCAGAAATAGATTAAAACAGAACTTCCATGAGGTGAAATAAATGCCTTAACTGATCTAAGCAAGAGAGCATGCAGAGGACTAAGGACCTTTATCATCATAGAGTCAAGGCAAGCCTAGGACAGATAAAAGTCTTGGCTAGATGTAACTGGATAGTGTGTCTTCAAGTTAAAAAGAGGACACAATGGCTGCTGAGATGTCAAGTGACAAAAGTTCTCCATATTTCTGTCACTTGAGTCACATTGCCTTAATCTATACTTATCACTCTCTTTTTCTAGTTCACAGTTATAATCATGGGATCTCTATTTACTATCATTCTCTCTTTTAGGCTGGATTTCTGTTTCTTGAATGGGATTCTTTTATCTTTCTACTCTTTACCTTTTCTCCAATAGTTTCTTGAGAAAAGCATGGTGGTAGATTTTTGAAGCCCTGAAGGTCTGAAAATATCTCTGTTTTATTGAGAATGAATTTAAAGAGTTAATTTTCTTCAGAATTTCAAAGATATGTTCTCATTGTATCTTTGCTTCAAGTATTCTGCTGAGAAATCCACAATCATCCTGATCCTCTATAGATAACATGAATTGTTTTAGTCTTTAGAAAGTTAGAGAAACTTCTGCTCTGTACTCAGTGTTCTGAAATTTCATAATGTATCTAGATCTATCGTAATCTCTATGCTGACCACTCAGTGAAACTTTCTAACCTATGAGCTCATGTCCTCCCATGTAAGATATTTCCTGAGTTATTTAATTGGTGGTTTTATCCATTCTATGTTTTTTCTATTCTCTCCTTCTTAAACTCCTATTAGACATGTTAGACATTAGATGTTAGATTTTTATCTCATTGCATATACTACCTATGTTTCTACCTCTTTTTCTCCTCCACTTTTTTGGTCTCATTTTACTTTTTATATTATTTTAGGTTTTGTGATAGGATCTGTCATGTATTTTTTTCTTTTTTCCCCCAAGCCTTTAAAAATATAAAGTAATTCTTATCTTGTGGCTGTATAAAAATAAGCCACAGGAAAGATTTGGCCTTCAGGCTATAGTCTACCAATTACTGATAAAAATAACCTCTTTTTCAAGTTTATTTTAATTGTTTTACTAAACATGTGTGTTTATAAAATAGATAGAGAAATTAAACCTGGAGGAATTAGTGGAATGCTAGAACAGTGATGTCCAAATGTAATGATGAACATGAGGAGAATCCAAACCAGCATTGGTTGAATAAAGCATCAATAATGATAATGACTAATTTGGGCATATACAAGGGGAAACTAAAATACTAAACAAAAATTAAATGTAGTCATGAAAAAAGTGATTGGAATTAAGTGTTCTAAGGTCCTTGTTTCTTTCAGAAGAGAGGTAACATAATTGGTTAACATTATCTATGTCTTAAGTCAAGTCTTTATGGCCAGCAAGTATGAGGGTTTTTTCTTGCTTCTATTAATGTCTTATAGCTATGTTTGTACAGATCATAAGGCCAACATGTAGAGAAAGTAGTAGGTGGTCTGGGGACACTCAAAGTGTGAGGGTCCTTCTTTTTGTCCTCTTTGTTGTCGTAATTATTTAGAAGTGAAAGACTAAAGGCTTATCGCATTTCTTGATTCTTGTTTCCATGATTGTGGTCAGAATTAATATATTGATGGAACTCATTTTTTCAGAACAGTCAACACAAGATACAAACAGAGATACAAACAGAGAGTCTTACAAATAATTTTAGAAGTAAAGAATACGTATTTGTTCATACATATACACACATACAATAAATGCTGACAATACTTTTTTGGATAATTATAAACAGAAATGTTGACTTCATTTCTTGTATGTGATTTAAGGGGGTAGTAAAAAAGCATTGCATGATGTATTAGAAATCTTCTATTTACCCCTTCCAGGACTACACTTTATCCTTATCCACCATGATCTCTGTCCCAGGAGGTTGGTATGTATGAGCTCATCAATAGCCGTGACCGTAGGCTTAGACAATGGGGGTTAGAGAGAAGAAGAGTAAGGTCAGTTTGCTTATTCCTTCAACTTCTTCCATGCTAACAGTGTACATTTTTCAAAGACAACCAACTGTCTATAACACTTTTCCTTTGGGTTCTAATAACTGTTCCATCCTCTCATTTTTTTATCCTAAGAGTAGCTATAATCCAAGAAGCACTAGGTCCCTGATTATTGCACTATCACTTATGGTTTTTCTCTAACTACACATTTATAAATAGTTCCTTTTGTATCAAATTATCTTATTTTGACCATGTATTCTATTTCCTGTTGGCATCATAATAAATAAATTCATTGTCACTGGAAGTAGCACACACTTCTGATACAAAATCTGTATTAGTTTCCTTTTGCTGCTGTAACAAGTGTCCACTAATTAAGTGGCTTTAAAAAACCACAAATTTATTCTCTTACATTTTCAAAAGCCAGAAGTCTAAAGTCAAGGTGTCATGGGGCTACATTCTTTCTGGAGGCTTCAGGGGGAGATTTCACTTCCTTGACCTTTTTAGTTTAGCAGGCCATCTGCATTCCTTGACTCATGGCTCTTTTCTTGCATCACTCCATTTTCTTGCTTCCATTGTCACATCTCCTTCTACTTATTTTGATCCTCCTGTCTCCTTATCATAAGAAACTTTATGGCTATATTCGACCTGCCTAGATAACACAGGATAATAATCTCCCTATCTCAAAATTTTTAGCTTAATTATACCTACAAAATAACTTCATGGCAACACCTAGATTAATGTTAGATTGAATAACTGGAGCCCATAACCTAGCCAAATTTATAGGTAAAACTGACCATCAGAAAATTCCAAGAAATGGACTCTCAAAATGGGATAATCGATTTAGGTGGAACTTGATTATATATTTGAAGACTGTGAGAATTAGCTCCTGAACAGGCAGAAATGGGACTCAGGTGATCTACAACGTGCTATCATATTCATATTATTCAAATTGCCACTGTAGGTATTATTGCATGGTGTATGGATAAAGGGCAGTTACTAAGACACCAAGTATCTGCGTACTGTGGACACAGTAGTGATGATAAAGCTTATAGATCCATGCTGCTTCTCCTGAAGGCCATAGAGAGCATAGCGAGGAAAAATGGAAATTAAAAAATATAAACATGAATTCAAATCTGAACATAAACACAATATAAGAGTACAATTAAGAGCATTCATGAAGAAGAACCAGAAAATCCTCCCTGGCAACTTGAAATGGGTCCCACAACCCCCTAGTCACAGAGTGAACATAACTAAGATATAAGTTAGCCTGAGTTTGATTGCAATACTATCAGAGAGATACAGCATCAAACAAATACTTGACACTTTTAGGTCTTTTACTAAATAAAGGCTCTATTTAGAAAAATTGGGACTCTAAATTATAGAATGAGGACATTTAGGAAAAAAAGAATAAAGTTAAAAACTGATCTCCCAAATTCGCTTAACTTCTATTCTCCCCCTTCCCCATTCCTCATTCTGAGGAAACCAAGCCTTCTCTACATCCAAGTCTTTCAATGATACACCTGTGAAAGTCATTTTGCAAACTAATGCAGATTCTGCTTAGGACACACATCCCACTATCTCTCATTGCCTCCAGGCACCCTATAAATTAAATTTTCAGGTATCATAGATGAGGAGGAATGAGGCCTGCTTTAGAAAGAGATACACCAAAGGGTTAAAAGACTGCCAAAGTTACTGACAGCCTGGGGACATCTGTGGAAGTGGATTCTGAAATGTAAGACTCAGCCTGTCTAAATTCATTGACATTGGTACAATCTAATCTCGAATCTGTATTTACTGAATTGGTTTAAGCCCCTATGAATGGTATTAAAAGTCTATTTAGTTGACTGATTAAAGATTGAATTTAGCAATGGTCTAGAGTAAATGAGTATTTCATATGATTCTAGTGGGGCACTCTGCTAGCTATCTTTTGTAAGAGCCCTGAAGAAATTTCATTCACAAGACAATATGACATGCATTGCCACAGGGACCATGAACAGCCTTGAAGAGCTTCCTTGCTCTGTAGGCAGAGATAATGGTGGAGGATATTACAATGAAATTAATTTATCTGATCTAGTGGGAATAATGTGATTCTGCAATGGTAGAGGACATGTGGTATTACTTAACCATTAGAGAAAAGCAGAGAAGTATCTGGTCTCTGAATGAGTCTTCATGCTACATAGGCTTAAACCAGAAGCAGCTGGACTCAGTCAACAGGAGGCAGCTTTGGACCATCTGGAGCACCAGTCTTCATCACAGGTATCTGAAATCATATACTTATCAGCCCATAGCTTACTACTTCCCATTCTATCTACAGCTAACCCATTTTACCACCTCTTGTGTTAGACAACATATTTTGAACCATATTATTTCTATTTCTTGGTCCCAAGACCCATATCATTATTTGAAAATACAACCAAATTCCTGGGAACAAGAAATTCTAGCCTTTAAGCACCACTGACAATTTCCAGGACTTAGTTCAGTAAGACAGCTGCATATGAGAGGCATATAACTGGGATTTCACTTCACAGATCCTTCCAGACACAACATAGACTAATAACATAAAACCAAAAATCCCCAGAAAAACCTGGCTCTGTGCAACTTGGCAAGTTACAGGGGATAGGAAGAAAGAAGGCAACCCCCTCCATGTAGCTCCTTTAAGCAGTGACTTTTACTCTGTGCCTCTCCCGCATACCTCAATATGTCTAATTTCCTCCTATTCACAGACTGCCTCTTAAATATCTAAACTAAAGCCTCATCAAATCTCCTCTGCTCTCTCTTCACTTTCCTAGGCACCAAGCTTATGTTTCTGCTGTATTCTAGACTCATATCTAAAATTTGCTGCATGTTTTAGCTTTTCTGGCTCTTCAAAAATGTAACTCATCTTCTTTGTCCAGGCTGATTCATGAACTCCCCTGCCTGTACAGGTCCGCCCGACGGATACCAGGACCCTTGCCCCAATCTTGGATGATGACAAACCACTGAGTGAATTTAGAACCAACTGAGAAGGACTCAAACTATTTAAGCAATGCAACATGGTCCAAAGAGTATTACTTAGAATCAGAAAACCTGGGGCTAAATCTTAACTCTGCTACTTGTTATCTGTATACCCCTGAGGAAGATATTAAGAATTTTTTTGCTTTTGTCCCCTTGTCTCTAAAATAAGGCTGGACACTGATCCACCTCACAATTTAATTTCATAAAAAATAAGATAACATGAAAAACTGCTCAGTTTAATGTTTTACACATAGCAAACATTTTAAATAAACTGTTATTGTCTCTGTTTCATGCTAACACACATAAAACAGTTTCTATTAGAACATAGTTCAGAAATTCTTTCATTTATTGATATTTTCATGTTTAAAGTCATTCCACAAGTGCTTTGAAGCTATTGAACTAAAATTCTAATTCTGGAAGCTGCTATTTTAATAATAACGACATAACTCCAAGTGATGATGGAAGGATATCTTAATATTTACAGCAAACCGAGAATATTCCTTTTTCCACACTGACAGTAAATCAGCATGTGGTGGAATTAGTATAATAAAGAGAACCCAACTTCTTCCTTCTTGACCCTTTTACAGCCTCTCTTCTTGGCATTTAATTCAAGCAAATAATTTAAAGAGATGTTCAATATTTCACAAAAGTGAAAAATTTTGACAGACTGTTGAAAATGTGTAACCACTAGGAGGCAAAATAGTTAGTGAATATCAATTTTATTGCTCAGGAAAATCTCACTCTGATTTCAACACATGATCCAGTCTGAGCTGATCAGGTCCTCTTTACCAAGACCTTTAACATTTAATGGAAAAATAATAATAACAGAGAAATCGATGTTTTAAAAGCTAAATCTCATCAATGGCAGAGAGAAAATCCACAAATTCTTATTGTTAAAGCCCAGGACCTGGTTCCTATCCTTCCCAAGGACAAAGTCTGAAGCTATGAATTACCTTAGCGTCCTTTCAGAAATATCTCTTTGCTTAACCTAAATCAGGTTGTTTCTGTTATTGAGATTGTAGATAATTTTGAACAAATATGTGTGATTAAATAGAAGAAACTAAACATTTATTTGTGTAAAATATTTTGCTGCAAAAATAATATATATATTTGTCTATTTTGGCATTAAAATCCACTAGAGAGGTTTTCAGCTGAATTTTTTCCAATCCATGAAGAGCAAACCACACAAATATATTTGTGCTTAATTTTAAACGGACAACTAGTTCTATTTCAATCAAACAAAATGTTCATTATTATATTTTTTAGAAGAGGCCTAAATTCATTATTGAAAAGTATTTGAACCCTATTCAGGCATGTTTTCAAGCTTTTAAATAAAATTTTGAAATAACTTACATGGACAAAAATATGTTTAAATAAAGTAGGACACATCCCTAATATCTAGAAAAGCCACATCATAACCAAATAAAAATTTTGGGTATAATGCTAACTAAAGTAAAGCAGGACACAATTAAGTAAAAAATGTAAACAATACAAATTAATTCTCAGAATAGTTGCATTGGGCAAGGAAATTATATATAATTTTTCAGATTTTCCAGAGTTTTATAAAATTCATTTAAATAATTTAAAATTACTTTAATATTGAAGAATTAAAATTAAGTTTTAAAATACAAAATTCATTAAAAAATTCTAAATTTTGAGAACACACATAATTAAATACAGATTGTTCTATAATACAAAAATGAGAAATTCATAATGAAAAAATATTCTTTAATGCCCTTAATTTCTAAGGCTTTATAATCTTCTTGATATCCATTTTTTTTAGTTATAATTATCTTTGTTGAAGAATAGTCAATATATTTATAACAATCTTATCTGCCATATAAGCTTCAAATCTAATTGATGGCAGAGATTAACAAACTGGGAAGAGAAGGGAAGTGTTCCCAGAGAAGGTGGAATCTGCTCTAAGATTGAAAAGATAAACCAGAGTCAGACAAAGTGGTGAAGCACCTAAAACACTCTAGATTCATAGAGAAAAACCAATAAATGATCATTAAGATTAAATTAATTTTTAAAGATAAGCCTCTAAAACATTTGAAGGAAGTTTACTTTTAGTTTTTGGAGTGGAACTTTTAATTATCAATCAAGGTACACAACTTTTAGGAGCTGTCCTCTAAACATCTGGAGACTTCTGTTCAATTTTGGCTCAGAAAATGCATTTATCTGCCTCCTAACGATGAAAAAGTTGATTCAGTGGTGATGTCAGTCAGCTCTGAACACAATAGGTATTCATGTTTCTGCTGATGTACATTTTCTGTAAAGAACTATTTGGATTTCCCAACTGACTTTCTTTGGACTAGACAGTCATTTGGAACAAATTTATATTATTTGCTTTTTTCAAAGCAAAGTGACAGGGTTTCAGAGCTACTTCACTGATGTTTACATATTACTTTGAACTTTAAATTATTAAAGAGAAATTTAAAAGCACGTTTATCACTTAGTTCTGAGCATACAAAACAAAGGTTTTGTAACTAGAGGAAACTACACTTGAAGAATGTGTGTGTGTGTGTGTGTGTGTGTGTGTGTGTGTGTATCTTCTAACATCTATATAGTCTACTGGAACTCACTTGTGTTAGCAATGGAGAATGAAGTCACAGAGAGGAGCACAAGTCTGAGACCAGCGGTTCCAGTCAGAAGTTCACAGTAGTATGTTAGGGAACAGATGATGAGAGCCTAAGGCCACAATGGTAGGTGCAATGCATTCTATTTGTCAACCATGATTCACTTATTTATTCAACAATATCTAGTGCTCAATGTGCTCTATGTACTTTTATATTAGCTAATCTACTCTTCTGTTAGAAAGCTACTGTTTTTATCCCCACACAGACAAGAAAATGTGATCACCAGAGGTTTGATAACTCACCCAAGGTCATACAGCTAGTAATAATTTATCTATCTAAAATATCATCCAAAATTAAATAGCAATTAATGAAAATTTATGTGTTAACTTTCTGATTTATTCAAATGCCTACACTGAACCTCAGTTTTTTCTCTTTTCTTCCAGAATCCATCTACTCCCACCTCCTCAGAAGCCTGCTCTACTGATCTGTGCTTCCTTCATTAATAGTTAAGTAGGACTAAATGTCTCATTTCTTACCCAAAGTTTCCTAAACCTTGCATTCCCCTCCAACTATGCCTTCTCTCTCTCCTTAGCTAGGTGGTTCAAACTTTTTGAACAATAATCTACATTATGACTTTGTCTTCTGTTCATCCCTCAATTCTAAAATTCATCATTAAGTCTCCATAAGGACTAGAAAAAAGCCAAGGTTCCTCAAAGCGGATAAAAGGAAATGAAACTGAAAAAACTCCCAAGTTAAAATTTCCATCAGATATAAAATAACAGGAATTTATGAGCCAAATAAAACTCATTTTTTTATTTAAATAGCACAGTGTATTTAAATTTTACTAATTAAATTCCACATTAGAAATTGAGATATTTCACATAAAAGTCCATATTCCAGCCTTCTCTAGAAAAATCAAAAGGGAGGCTGCATTCTAACATGGTATGATGGCCAGAGCTGACACTTACTCACCTCTTTCAGAGAGTGAACACCTTCACTGTCCCTGTGGTCCATTCAAATAATTTCTTTTAGTCACCTCATGCCTGTGAGTTGTATCTCTGTGTTTTTATGTAAAACATAAAACAAGGGTTTTAATGTATAACTAGATGGCAACTTGATTGTCTTTAATTTTTACTTCATTTTTTCAATTGCAGTTGACACTCAATATTAGTTTCAGGTGTACAGCATAGTGGTTAGACATTTGTATAATTTATGAAGTGTTCGCACTGATTAGTCTAGTACCCATATGACACTATACATTAAAGTTATTACATTATTGACTATATTCCCTATGTTGTACTTCACATCCCTGTGACTGTTTTGTAACTACCAATTTGTACTTCTTAATCCCTCACCTTTTTCACTCAGTCCTTCCAACCCTTTTCCCATCTAGCAACCATCTGTTTTCTGTTTTATTTATTTTTTCTTCAGATTCTATATAGAAGTGAGATCATATGGTGTTTGCCTTTCTCTGTCTTACTTATTTCAAAGAGCATAATAGTCTGTAGGTCCATACGTATAATTACAAATGGTAAGATTTTTTATGGCTGAATAACATTCCATTGTATGTATGTACCACTTCTTGGCTACTCTAAATAGTGCTTCAGTGAACATAGTGGTGCATATATCTTTTTGAATTAGTATTTTGGTTTTCTTTGGATAAAAACAAAGAAGTGAAATTTCTAGGTCATAAAGCAGTTCTATTTTTTAATTCTTTGATAAACCTCCAAACTATTTTTCATAGTTACTGCACCAATTTGTAATCTCACCAACAGTCGCAAGTGTTCCCTTTCCTCCTCATCCTTGCCAATACTTGTTTGATTTATTGATGACAGTCATTCTGACAGGAGTGAAGTGATATCTCATTGCAGTATTAATTTGCATTTCTCTGACAACTAGTGACATTGAGTATCTTTTAATGTGCCTATAGTTCATCTGTACATCCTCTTTGAAGAAATATCTATTCAGATCCTCTGCCCATTTTTAATTGGATGTGTGTGTGTGTGTGTGTGTGTGTTGAGTTGTATGAGTTCTTTATAAATTTTGGATATTAATGCCTTATCAGATATATCATTGGCGAATATCTTCTCACATTCAATAAGCTGTCTTTTCATTTTGCTGTTATCCCTTGCTGTGCAAGAACTTGAGTTTGATGTAGTCCGATTTGTTGACTTTTTCCTTTTGTTTCCCTTGCCTGAGGAGACCTATTCAAAAAACTATTACTAAGATTGATGTCAACATGTTTATTGTCTATGTTTTCTTCTAGGAGTTTTATGGTTGCAGGTCTTACATTTAAGTCTTTAATCCATTTTGAGTTTATTCTTGTATAATAAGGCCATCCAGTTTCCCAACACCATTTATTGAATAGACTTGTCTTTACCCCATTCTATATTCTTGCCTCTTTTGTCATAGATTTAGTGACAGTATAGATGTGAGTTTTTTTCTGGGTTCCCTATTCTGTTCTTTAATCTATGTGTCTGTTTTTATGCCAGTACCATGGTGTTTTAACGACTGTAGCCTTGTAGTATAATTGGATATCATGTCACTTGACATCTCCAACTTTAATCTTCTTTCTCAAGGTTGTCATGGCTATTTGGGATCTTTTGTGGTTCCATATAAATTTTAAGATTCTAGTTCTCTGAAAACTGCCATTGGTATTTTTATAGGGATTGCATTGAATCTATATATTGCTTTGGGTAATGTGGACATTTTAATGATGTTAATTCTTCTTATCCATGAGCACAATATATGTTTCCATTTATTTATATCTTCAATTTCTTTCATCAATGTTTTATAATTTTTCAAGTTCAGGTCTTTTACCTCCTTGGTTAAATTTATTTTTAGATATTTTTTGATGCAATTGTAAATGAGATTATTTTCTTCATTTCTTTGATAGTTCTTTTTTGGTGCATAAAAATGCAATCTATTTCCAAATATAAATTTTGTATCTGCTGCTTTACTGAATTTATTTGTCAGTTCTAATAGTTTTTTTGGTGAAATATTTAGGATTCTCTATAGTATCATGTCATCTGCAAAGAAGGACAGTTTTACTTCTTCCTTTCCAATATATTTTTATTTCTTTTTCTTGTCTGATTGTTGTGGCTAGGATGCAATAATGTTTCATAAATCATTGATTGCTATTTATAATGAGTTAAAATGTTTTTAATCTCATTCACTGGGTTTTGAGATAAATCTTTTCATTAGATAAAGCACCTACTATGATCCAGTCACTATTCTGGACTAGAAATACTTCAAAAGATAGTCTCTCTTCTCATAGACTTTATTGTAAAGAGAGAGACAAGAAACAAATATTTTTCAATGATAAATAATATGAAGCAAATTAAGCAAGATAATGTGGGGAAAGGCTTCTTTAGATAGGGGTAGATTTTTCAATCAATTAACCCTTATTTAAACTTGTAGAAATTAATGATACAAACACACACACACACACACACACACACACACACACACACACACAAACAAATTAAACATACTTTCTGTCTTCTAGGTGCTCTTTTCAATAACCACATCTTGCCTTTCAAAGCAGAGAATGTACAATAGAAAGTGAAGTGAAAGTTCATATAATTATTCAGATAGTTCAGAGGTTAATGGGCTGTTTGATAAATTATGTAGGTGACTAGTTAAGAATAGCCAAGTGAATTGATCTAGCCTTCACTATTCTTGAATAAACATTGTTAACTTCCTGTCTTGCTGCTTAAACAATAAGATTATTTCTGTGATGTGTGGATACCACCTTTACTAAGTAACCTTGAGCATTTTATTCTATTCATCTGTCAATCACTTATTTCTCCATGTGGGAAAATTTTCTCTATGGAGACAAATTAAAAGTCTCTTAATTCATTACCCTCTCAACCTTTCTTTGTTGAAGTTAATGCAATGAGAAAATGAATATTATGTAGTAAAATAAACATTTTAACGAGATATTTTAATCAATCTTATAAGTTTTAAGTATATATGTAGCCTAAAATACCATGTCAAGACACATTAATCATCTAAGAGAATGTTTAAAATCTAATTTCATAGAATTCCCTCTGAAATAATTTACCTTATTAAAACCATACTAATTATGAAACCCCTTCAGGCTATTTACTGTGTTTTAGCCAAATATGTATCACTGATAAATTCTTAGTTGCCATTATTCAATAGTCTCTTCACTTTTATAAAAATAACTCTCCAGCTCTCTAGGTAATTATGAGCAAAAACTACTTCACTTTTCCAAATGTTGTAAATATCATAATTACTATGCTAAGTGAAACTAACTAAAAATATGCTGTTCTTCTCATTCTACATTGCACAGCATTATTGCAAAATTCCATTCTTTCCCCCTCTCAGTCACCACAGGTTTTCAAAACATAATTACTTGTAAGTCTTTGCCTGCAAGCCAAAACAAACAAAGCTAAAAATTGAAAATGTAGCTTCACAATGTTCCTGAAGTCAAAGGGCATTTTTGAGCTTGATTTTCTGTGGACAAAGGAGTACACATGTTTATGTACAGAAATAGACATGATACATGTCATTACGGGAAAGACCAAAGATGTTGAAAAATTAACGTTATTGCTGGTTCAGATATACATATATCTTCATGACACCAACACAAGTAGTGAAGAAATGAAAAAAGTCAATGATTTTAATATCTATTCACTGTTAAGCAACTCATGTTTTGTCTATTCTAAAAGGATAAGTTTATTTTTATCATTTTATGGTAGGTTCCTCATTTTTTCACTGTCATTTTGAAATGAAACTAATCAAATGTATCAGGGTATGTTGTTACATTCTAAACAGAGTATCCAGGCAACCCATACATTCTTCTCACTCCATGACATGTATCTTCCCAGTCCAAGTGCAATTGGACTTCCTTTTATTTAAGACAGCAATATCATATATTCTAACTTCAAAAAAACAGAAACTGTTTCAGGATAAAAAGAAAATACATATTTACACATATATACACATAGAGTAGTCAGATTTTAATAGTATATCCTCTGCTACAAATGCCTTTAATTTAAAAAAAAGCAACACAGATTTTTCATATTTCAGTTTTTTAAAAAATTTATATTTCAAAATAATGCAAATAAAGACAATGAATTCTGAATAAATGTATTTAAATATTATTAAATAAGAATTATTGGTCTACGGCCATGCTACCCTGAACAAGCCCAATCCCGCCTGATCTAGGAAGCTAAGCAGGGTCGGGCCTGGTTAGTACTTGGATAGGAGACCACCTAGGAAGACCAGGTGCTATAGAAATAAAAATTAAAATTAAAAATAAAGGATTGTAAGCTGACAAGATCCTTGCAATCTGTGAGGTCAACCAAAAGTTGCCTTGCCTAAAAAAAAAAAAAGAATTATAAAAGTGGACTTCAAACATGATTATTCAACCAATATATTACTAAAAATCATATAAAACTAATTTCTTATTGGCACTCAGTCACAATTTACATAATTAAATATGTAATTAATATATATGAAATGTTAATCATATAAGAAAAGAATATATAGCAAAACTAAAGAACATAATTTTAACATTCTCTTTATAATATGTGAATTAAACTTTGTTTTAAATATTTGCAGATTACTGTATACATGAAGATAAACTCCATTCTATGATAGGAACAGTAAATCAGTTATTTCTGAGAAGTTTTTTATTTTACTCAATTTAATATAATAAAATTAGAAGTTTCATCTTTACCAGGCACTTTTTCTTTAAATTAGATTTACATTCTTAAAAAATGCCTGTGTGTGGGGAAAAAATGTTATTTATAACCTGGTTTTTTACATACTTTAAAATATGTATTGATTTAATAGTTTTATTTTATTTTGCTTAAAGAATCTGTAGACTTTTAATTTGTAGTCTAAACTTAAGAATGTAGACTAATATGTGTGGGAAGGGAGAGGATAATCAGTACTTTTAGAGACTTTGAATATTCACTCCCCATTAAGGTTTTATGACATCTAGATAAACCAAAAAAAAAAACTTTACATAACCTAAATAACTTAAAAATATTCCTAAAATTAATCCATAATACTGATTGTGGATTATTTTGTTAATTATTTGTTAATTATTAATATTTTGTTAAGTAAATAATTAGACTCAGATACTATCATAGATGATTTTTGCAGAGAAAATAACTAAATCTCCAAATTCTGTAATTTCTAAGGAATACATTTATGAGCCCTATCATCTCTGGATCTACTCCTAGGAGAATATAAGTTTGGATACAATATTTTAAGTTATAATACAGTATGCGGTTTTTTTTTTCAGAACTTTTCCAGTTACTATGGTTTTGTTTACTTCATATAAATTTACTCATTAACTTAAAATATATTAAAACAAAAAAAGATAAATATAGCTTGATTTAAGTCATTTCAAAAGTAGAATTAGTTTTCTTGATTTATTCATGTTTTACATTATTCAAAAGGCTTGAGATAGATTGAGAGTAATTGATTCGAGTATCTTGCCAATAAACATTGAAATGTACTAGCTCATTTTCTTAACCTAAGAAAAGAGAAAATTTAAATTTAGCAGATTAAGAATGCCAATTATTATTATTAATTTAAAATTGCCTTTTAAATAAGAGAAAGAATAGCAACAACAATAGATTAGGATTGTCTCAGATATTGTCACAACAAACCTAAGATAAGTTAAGTAAATACCCATGCAGTTATTTGAAATAGATTGTTACACTGGCCAGATCAAGATATTCACAGATACTTCTGGAATGCAGGTACTTCATGACTTTCATATTGACCCTCATAATCTGAGGATCTGATTTCATTAACTGGACTTGTCCGTGGTGCTGAAAATATGACTATAAAATGCTGATTTTGTAGTACTCTGAAAAAATAAAAACTTATTAAAAGATCTTTGCAAAAAAATTAATACCTTTTAAGTCTTTTGTATAGATTCTACTTTTGTATATAAATGTTACAATTTGCATTCGATTTATTTAGGTTATACAAAGACTTTATTGCTCTACTTTATTGTAGTGTAATTTAGCCAGAATGAAAAATTCTGACTTACCATTTCACTCTGGCAAACTACATGTTAGAGTGGATGATGACTACATGTTCATTATATTTTTATTTCTTTCATTCTGTTTTTCTGCTACTCTTCCAATACTTTATTCTTCTCCTTATCTATACTGTGTAAACTAAAATTTTAGAACCTGGTTCTACTTTTATTATATCTTCTGGCCAATTAAAAAAAGGTAGACCTTTACATAGTTTTGTTCTTCTATTTATCTGCATATGGTTTCTGAATAATTTTCTGCATATATTTATCTGCATATGGTTTCTGAATAATTATTTTTATAACACCAAATATTGAAATATTTTTGTTTTTGTTTTTAATCACTCAAGAGTGTTAAAGCTGCCCAAAAGCTCTTTATCTTACTTAATTCAATCACTGTTGAGGCATTTTTAAGTATTTCCATAAACAACACAAACTTTAACACTAAGTGAAAAATTCACAGATTAAGTTCAATAGCTGTTTCTAAAATCAGCTTCCTGGTTTTTTAAATTGTTCAAAATGTCTTAAGAAAATTAAGCTATTTAATAAGAAAAATATAAAAATGCATACTCGCTGGGTAGTTTTTCTAGGTTTGTGAGCACAGTGGACTCACTGCTAATCTTTTTAACAATATAGCACATCTTTTGTAACCTAGAAAAAATAGTCAGATGTAAATTATATATAGAGTTACTACATATATGGGGAAATCATGTTAATTATGGTCACTAATGATAACTATAATTTAATAAGTACTTAATATATTAAGTATTTAACATAATTTTTGGTAAATTCTCTTAATAACACTATCAGGTAGTAATATATTCTCTTAAGAGATGAGAAAATAGCCTCAAAAATGTTAGAAATTTCAGAGATAGTAAATAGTTTGATCACAAGGCTTGTACTTGCTTGGCCATGCTGTGCTACCACTAGTCACTTTGTCTTGATTCCAATACAATTTATCTTCCCTAGTCATTAAACATAAGTTGTTTTTGAAAAAAATTATAAAAATTCTGACTTGGTATCCTGAGTAAAATTAAGTAATCCTCAAGATGATGAATCTTATTTTTTTTAAAAAATGCTTAAAATTTATTTTCTTTAAAAGGCAAGTTTAGGTTTAGAAAGGAATTCAAACCAGTCACTGAGTTACCACACATAATCATGATTTGGGCAGTTCAAATGATAGCACTTAAATATTATGTTTGAAATACTAACTCCAGAAACTTGTGTCCAAAAGAATTCATTAAAGCAAACTTTAAAAACACTTGCTACCATTATTCGGAAAAATCTATCACTCATTGTATACATGATGTGATTTGAAAATATTTATTTTAAAATAATTTACAAGGAAATTTTGACATATTTCATGAGAGAGCACCTTATTTATATCAAGGAATTTGAAAAATGATAAGTTTTAAATTTTGACAAACATTTTGGTCCTTAAGGAAATCTAGCTATTTTCTGATTTGGACATAATCCCAATTAGAATGTGGTTTCATTTCTTATAGTGTCAAGATACCTTAATTTAAGTACTGTCAGTGATATAAATAGCATCTTTATACAATGTTTAGTCTATTACTTTCAACTTGCAGACAGTTGAGGTTTGAAATTACATGCAATTATTGTTGGATAAAAGTTTTAAAAAAAAAAAAGACTACCGAAGCTACTTTCAAGTTGGTGTTGAGAAATCTCTGGTATTGTGATATAGTCAATGAAAGTGTTGACTGAAAATATGACTGACCCTATTGAACAGGAAAAGAATGCTCATGATAAATGGGCATGTTTTCCAAACAAATTTGCTAGCACACTATGGTTGGGAATAATATAAGTGAAGTTTATCTCCTTCCATACCCTTAAAAGAATCTGCCTGAGAGCTCTTCTTCTCACCCAGATTCTGTGAAAAATAATCTAAATTCATTCCACATTCTCAACATCTCACATAATGGAATCTTTAGTTTCAGGAGAACATGTTAGAATAGTCAAGTGAGAAAAGCTCTAGACTGAAAAAATCTATAGAGAGCAAATCAAGTAGATGTGAGAATAAAAAATAAATATTCCTGTTTTCTACTTTCTGTTCTCCAGTTTTTTATTTAATAGGAATGACTGTTTCTATGTAGACATTCCTAATTATAGGAATTTGTGTTTTATTAGTATCAAGCACTATTGTAAGGTGGACAGATCCATGATATTTTCCTTATATAACCTCACAAATCCAAGACAGTCCCCACCAAAACTCACCCCTACATCTGGAGTCTGCTTTTTTAGAAGTGGTAGAAGTGGGTGGGCCAAGTCATGCTACTAAGAGACTGCCTAGAAACATTCAACATTGGGAAGTTCTGTACACTTCTTTGTGCCTTGGGTGGGTTGATACTCCATCCATCTGAAGTTAATTAACTTTCGTTAAGTGAGAAAAAGCATTTTTTCCAGTTCATGGGCCTGAAATTTAAAACAATGAAAAGTAGCTGGGATAATTAGGAACAGAGAGATGACAGCAACAATAAAGGTGGGGGTGCATGGATCAAAATAATTTAGTGATTTGCCCCAACTTGGAGCATAGGATGACTTCCAATGATTCACAAAGTTGACATGAAGAACAAAACAATATCATAAGAGTGTTTTTCAACTATGCTTACAATGTGGCATGTGAAAGTCTGTCTCTCCCCTATTCAGAAAACCTCTATTGCTCCCTCAGGCACAGTGTAAATTCCTTGGCACACCATTTAGGATTTTTCACACTATGACTCCAACTTACCTTTCTACCATACTCCTGCCCAGTGTCCACACACACCCTTACCTAAACTTAACCTACAGTAGATTCATACCATCTACCTGTCCTGCCCCCAAACCACACCATGTGCTCAAAGGATTCCTTTGGACCAGAATGCCTCTCTCTTCTGGGAAAATCTCATTCATCCCTTAGAGTCCAACTTTAATATTGGGTCAACCACAAGTCTTTCCTGTTAGTCCTTGCTAAAATTATTCATTTCCAGTGTATTCCTAACACTTTTTATACTTCTACTACTTATGGAGATCTGGTTTACATTATTGTTAATAGAAGTTTATAGCACTCATCTCTCTCCCTAACTGGACTGCGAGCCTCTTACAAATATTTACTCCATATCTCCATTGCCTAACATAGCAATTTGCATACAATCTTTTTATTTAATTGAATCACTGATAAATTGTGTGCTTACCTGTGAAATGCTTTATAAATTTGTTTTTTTTAAGTTCAAATCTCTTGGGAATATTTCTGAAAAAAAAATTTCTTGAACACATTTTCACCATTAAAAGTGTCCTTACAAATAGATTATTATGACAAGTACTAAACACATGAACTCATGGCTATTTATGCAGCTGATTCCAAATCTGCATCTTCATCCCTCAGGGCTCCAGGCATTTAGGAGAGCTAACTGCTCAGCTATACTGGTCTGTTAGGGAACTTACAGACCTCTCAATAGTGCATAGACAAAACTGAGCATTTGATTTTTCCTCTTCCTCAGGCCTCTTTCTCTCCATGTCCCCCAGTCTCAATAAATAGCATCATTTTTTACCCCTTGTTCAGGCTTGGCTCCCTCATTCCCTCACTACTACATCCAATACATTACTTAATTTTATATATTCCACCTCCAAAAATTACCTGAGACCCACACACTTCTGTTTCCTCTCGTTAGTACAAACCTAGTCTAAGCCATCATACTTTTGTGACTGTACTTAGGCAGCAGCCGCCTAACTCATCTTCCTATAATCCATTCTCTCTACAGTAGCCAGAGCAACCAAGTTGAAATGTACTTCTAGTCATAATACTCTCCCACTTAGAGGCTTTACACTTAATTAAAAGAAAATAAATCAAGCCAAGTCTCAGACTTCATTTTGTACTTACTATAAATACACCATCCAGAAAATGTTATTTATTAAAAACAATTTGAGAGCATATGCAACTCTCTTAGAGGAAAAAAACTAAAACTTTAATAAAGCCTTACTTAAATGTTTGTTGACATTTACACATTTAAACTTACAATGTCCTTATTATAGATTGACTCCAGTGCATGTCAGACATCATATGAATATGATGGAGCCATGAACATTTGTCACCTTCCTATAAGTGAGACTGAATCACCACATTGACTTGCATGACCCACTGAGGCAAGACAGTAGAAAATGAAGACATGGGAATTCTAACAGGCCTTCATATCCTGAACGTTAATGAGGGGTGTAAAAGCCCTTTCCTGCTCCTGGCAGCCCATGTGAGCAGGGCAGTGTTGTGCGGGAGGGGTGGCAAGAGGGTGGCTGAATCGAAGCTCCCCTCCCATTGACAATGAACACCTCTACTTTACAATCAAAACTAATCCAGAAAAACAAAGCAGAAGTGAAGATGAAAATTTTTCTTTAGATAGATATTTTGTTATTCTCATCAATTATAGTCCAGCCTGAACAGGATTCTTTCCCCCATACCTCTCTAAAACCAAGCATGGCAAATTAGCTGGCATCAATATCCAGCAAGGTAACTCTGAGGCCCTTTCTGAAAGCTGAGACAGCTGAGTGCCATAGATGTACTATAGCTAAAGTGTCTTCAAAGAGTATAAATAATTCTACTCCTTTTGACTTTAATTTTAATATGGAGATTTAGCACAATGATGACACACAGATTCATAATGTATACATTTTAAATAAATAACCCCTTCTTCTGTGCCTCAGTATCACATTTTGTAACTTCTATTAAAGCAATTATACATTCTGATTAGCATGAGAGTGAACTGTGCACATGTCTGCCTCTACCACAATATTGTGGCCTTCTTAAGGAACAATGGCTTGTTCATCTGTTATCACCTGCAGTGCGTACAACAGTGCTGAGTGGAAATGGTACCTAACAAATGTTTAAGAAATAGAAAGCTAAGAGGATGATCCTCAAGTAGGTTGTTACTTTCAAGGTATAAACAATCACTTGGGCTCTATATAGGCCACAAAAAAAAACCATATTTTTAATACACTTGAATTTTTATTTCAAAGTACAAACCATATAGAAACACACACCATATTGGTTTAATTGAAACAGAGAAGTGATGTTTAACTTAATATCAGTAGTGAAAAGCAAGAGATATGTAGGTAAGAAGAGATGGTAATAGTACCCTAGATCAAGAAAAAAAAAAAAGAAGAAAAAAGAAAAAAGAAAGCTCTGAAGAGGAAAAGACTATATAGTATGTTCAAATACAGCAGGTCCTCAAATATCGTCATTTCATTATAGCGTTGATGAGATGTCATAGGAACTTACCTTTTGTTTATATAAATTAGCCCATGGTTAAACTGGTTTCATTATACATTGTTTTGCTTCCTCATGTGGCCCTAATTGGTGTGCTGTACCTCCAGTTTCTAGGGAACTGTGAGTAAAACTTCTTCCTTCATGACAGTCATTTCCATGTCTACATTTCTTGCCATAGCTGATTAAAACAAATCTCGGGTGTATTTTAAAACATAAGTGGTGGTACATACTGAACAAAATGATATCCGATTCATATTGGTTTTATATCATCTGGCAACAATGCAAAAAAAAAAAGAAAGAAAGAAAGAAAAAGAAAAGCCTATGCCTCTTCTTATCATCATCTATAATAATTTTTAACTAACTATTTCTAAATATGCTGCTTCCTGGATGAAGCAAAGAAATTATTTGCACAACAAGTTTTCCAGTATACACACACACACACACACACACACACACACACACACACACACACACACATACATATACATATATATACATATTTTTTTTTAATTTTAGCTTTAATTCAGTATAATTAACAAACTATATTTCAAAATACCTCACTATGAACATTATTGAAATGTATAATTACTATCTGATTATCATCTTAAAAGTTCTATCAAAATAATTTTAAATATTTAATTAGATATTAAAATAGCAATATCAGGAAAGATTTTTTCTAGAAGACTGAATTGATAAAGGTCACAAACATTAATACAACTAAGCCAAAATTTAATTTGTCAACATAGAAGATAAGCAAGTTTACTACTCATCATCTTCCTATAACCTAGCCCATATGTTTGTTTCCTTTCTTTCTTCTGAAGTATCTTTTATTTTCAGTGCCCATCCATGAAGAATTTTGCAAGGAGTGACTATATTAACACTTCACAAATAATGTAGTAGTACTGAGTAAATATTTAATATAGTAATTAATTTCTTTTTTTTTTTTACTTAAAATTTAAACTCTAAATCCTGCCCTTTTCAAAGAAGACTTTACTTTCAAATCTATTATGTAACATAGGAGATAGCTACAGGAAAGAGTTACACAAACATAATATTTAAAACCCAACATGTAGACTGTTTTTCTCTTCTAAGGAATAGGCAGGTCCTCTGGAGACAGAAAATCTCTCACAAATATAATCAAGCTTTGAAACAGTCATGAAAACTGTCACCTTTACAGATTTGCCACTGCTCTGACTCTAGCAAACAAGAAACCAACACACCTGCTTTCCTCCTAGAGACTAGCGGTCCTGTCAGGTACTCTGCTCATCTCCTGTTTAATCTTGACTTTAATCTCTATGATGGGGTCTTCCTTGTGGCACAAACGAGATATCTGAAACTCAGAGACGCACCTTGTCCATGGCCCACAGCTCCGTGACTGAAGAAAGCCCAGAACCAGTGCTCTCTCCCACAACATGCTCCCTGATCAATGGCCAACACAATATTATCATAGTCTTTTTACAAACCCATAAGCTGAAAATATTGGCTTTTCAGAGTTTAATTATTTTATTTTATTGTTTTTGTTTTCCTATTCTCTCACAAGTCACTACCACTTAATAAAGATAAGACATTTTCTTTACCAGTTAGCTCACATAATTTATTTATACACACAGAGAAGACATAGTCGGCCAAAAGCAAAGCAGCCATGTAGCATGATAAGTGAATAGTCAGCATTCTGTAGAATTTAAGCAAAGTTAAAAACTCATATATTGTTTTTAAATAGTACAAAAATACAAAATGTTCACAGTGAGCACACTCTTCAGGAATGACAGTTAATTTTTAGATGAATAACTTGTCATTTTACTAAACTTATCTCATTATTTATCCATTGAACAATAGTAGCCTTTTTTGTAATCACACTCTTAAGCAACTAGCAACCTGACTGCGCCACCTGCAGAGGCCTCACACCACCACTTTGCCCTCTGCAGGTAACCTTTTCTTCTTTCCCTTGTTACTTTACTCTGGCTTGGTCTGGCCTTTTCTTTCTAGTTTGTCCCAGGTACTGAAGTAGAATTGAGCTCATACAAAATGTTTCCCAAAGAGACTAGTTCAACAAGATGCAAATAAATGCTAGATTTTTTAAAAGGGAAATGGGGAGAAAGGAACGGAAGGAAGAAAGGAGAAAGAAGTTCGACTAATACTACTTCACATAAAGTTCACATAAAGTACCAGGCCTTCATAGTTCTTATATAATATTTCTCTAACAAGGGGCTTAATGGCCATGTTCCCAAAGCTGATAAACCAAGGAAGATTTTATTTATTTATTTTTTAAGATTACGTTTCTAAACACACTGTACAATGTAGCTATAGAGTGGTGAGCACATGTGGGGGTGAGAGAGTGGGAAATGAGCTATTGAAATAGAAGCTTGGCCATGGTTGTAGAATTGTCTTTATCTCAAGAAGACTATGATGTACCATTTGTCCGCACTCCATTCTTCCCAGTTAAAAATTTCTAGTGGTCACCAAATCTCAATGTACACAAGAACACCTAAATACTATGACACTCACGGGTGGGCGATGTCCAGGGTGTAGACTGAAACTGGTCTGCTGGCTGATTCTGAGGCATGTGGCCAGAGCAACCTCATTTCAGGAACCATTGCTCTAGAAAATATTAAGGGCAGCAAATGTTGTATTTTGTAAACTTATAAATGCCAAGAAATTAGCTCATTACTCAGAATGGCACAGAGTAAATCATAAAATGGTAGGTCTAATTTGGCTATGGGGAACAAATTTAAAAAATCAAATTATTTTCAAGTTAAACTTTAAAAAAAGACCTCAATCTTTTTTTAAATTTTAGTTTCAAAGAAAAAAAAATTCTTGCTAAATGTCAACTTTGTACAGTTACTTTGGTTGGCTACAAGGTATGAAAAACTGAGTAATCCTTAATGCTCAACCTAAAAAAGGCTTACATTCAGAAAAATATAACATCAAAAGAATTTGAGATTAGCTGAAAAGGCTAACAACAATTCTAAGTAAATCATATTAAGTAGTATGTTAATTTTTGATAAAATTAAATGTAAAAGACATTTTTAAACATGATATAAATACTTTAGCTACTATTTCCTGATAGCTTACATTGACAGGTATAGAATTAGAGTTATAACAAATGCCTAAACTCTTGAATGTGCTATCTCTCACTTCTTTGATGTTTTCACAGCATCAGATTAGGAGGGAAACATCTGGATTTTGCACCAATCCTCTGGCCACAATTTTCTGTCCTCCTACACAGCAACAAAGATTTCAGAAATCTATTATCGAATGCTTTAGAGTTCGTGTCCAGCACTAAAAGTGAAGGCCAAAGGGAAAAAGTTAACATTAAAAAAAAAAGGTTTTAAAATTCTAGTTTTTCTAACTAATACATGATTGAAAAAGTAGTCTCCTAGAAATATATTAGATTTCGTTAACCAAGGTCACCATAAAAAATAATTTTTTTATTATGGCTCCTCATAATAAATGTTCTCCTGGTGAAAGTACTTGTCAAATAGGTTTAGCAAAAAATCATATATACTTTTCCACCTTGACCTCTTCCCCACTAAGAGTCTTCAGTAAAACAAATAGTTCAAACAAATAAAACATTTTTAAAAGCACCCATGGTGATATGAAAAATAAGAAAAATTATTTTTATTATTTATATGAAAGAAATTCTTACTCACCAGGTAGGACTGGCTAAGTGAGCAAAGGTAATAGTAACACACTTGCAATAGAAGGAATTTTGGTTGTACACATAAAATTCCAGTATTACGCAAATGCCGGTATTTGGTATATATGGGTTATTTATTTTTTTAAGTTTTTTTCAGACCTGTGGTGATATTTTCGAAGTGAATCTAGGATTCAGATATTTTTTAATATGAAAATAATTAGAATAACATCACAAAAGAAGAGGGCCTAGAATTCTGATGGCCAAAGATGAGAGAAGCACATTCCATGTCACAATAGCAGAGGTGAAGTAGATGGCGTCTGCACAGAGCAGACTGAACCTCTGTGAGTGGCACAGGGGTGCTTATAGTGGTGTCCCATGAGAACCATAGACAGGTAGCTGGGGCAGGCCACAGGAAGACTTGAGTATCCTACCTGAAAGAGGAGTTAGAACTTTCTTTAAAAATCAAGAGAAGCCACTAAAGGCATGTGACTGGGGATGAAACAGCCAACACTTCTTACTAATATTCTTCTGAAATTGTTCAGAATAACCTTCCCAAAATGACCTTCACATTCTCACCTTTAGCTCCAAGCCAGTGAAGTTTTATATTAAAAATAAATAAATTCTGATTTTGGTAAGTCTACAGAGTAATATAAATGTTTACTAAAATCTGTTGAAAAGGCCAAGTGAACATAATATACATCAAAACTTCTAAGTCTTCAACATACAGTACTTCTTCTGTCTCCCGCATTTCACACATATTCTTTTCTGTCCCAAATTCCTCCAAACCTCTCCTCTTCTGTTACTGCCCGTTTCTCAGATACATGATCTTGTCTTTATTTCAGTGGGTGAGTGCTCCTGAGTTCCTTTTTTTTTGTTTTTTTGGTAGAGTTTTGGATAAGAATGTTTGCTCCATTGTGTTGGTGTGATGATCACAGAGGAGTAAAAGCTAAGAAAACACACACGTTCTAATTCTTATTCCTTTAAACAGACTGACAGAGGGCACTCATGCAGCTAGACAGTCTAGAAGGTCAGTGAAAGCTTCATGAGAGCTTGAACTAAGGTGATGTGAATGCCAATAAGAAAGGAAGGATCAGATTCTAGAGACTTTCAAAGCAGGATGTCTCTTCAAGAACAAGAGTCTCAGAAGACCCTAGTTAGGTGAAATAAGTTCTTTCTCACATCTCTGCTCAAATGAAATAACACATTAAAAGTCCATGGACACTAACAAGCATTTTGAAAATTAAATTTAATTAGAAATATAATAAGTTAGGGACAATTTTGAAAAATAATGAGGAAAATACAGTGCGAAATAATGCTAGTAGAAGAAGCAATACAGAAATGACAATGAAAAATGAATTCCGAATCAACTATCAAAAAAAAATGCAAGAAACTGAACCATTTTCTGCTTTCTATACATTGAAACTAGAGGAAGCGAACAATCTGATTAACTTTTCAAAACATGACAGTTTGAGTTCTGCTTTTTGTTCAGTCCTTACCCATGGGACATCAAGAAACCAGACTCAATTCTCTCTCTGACAAAGTGAAGAGATTGAAATTCAGTTGTGCTCAGACTGACATATTGCATGTGAAAGAAGCACTTGGTGTAGGTCTGTGAAGAATGTAGATTCTGACACTCCAGGACTTTCAGTTCCACTCAGAGATGCCGCAGGAATCTGGATTTCAAAAGCCTCTGGGTGGTTCTAAAGCAAGTGGTCCTTGAAACCCACTTTTATTCACTCAACAAAAATGATTTAAAAGCAAACTGTACACCAGGCATAGCGGAAAACACTGGAACTACCACATGATTAAAAGTGATAGACGAGATCCTTGTCTTTGTGAAGCACCTCGCTTTGGGGATCTAGTTCACCAACATCATGGGGTTGTCATAAATAAAGAGGTTACTCAGAGCTAAGTTACTCTTTGCTTTCTGTTCTTTGTTCTGTTCATTGCTTATTTATAACTACTTATTTATAACTACTGCCCCAGCTGAATGGTAGGTATTTGCCCTACCCCTTTCTAATTAGTTCAGAAACAACTTTAAGCATTCATGTATATAGACTCTCAGTAATATATGACAACTTATTTTTAAAAAGATTTTGAGAGCTGTTTTAGGCTCACAGCAAAATGGAGAGGAAGGTACAGAGATTTTCCACATACCCCCTGCCATTCCCTTCCACACCCAACCAAACACAGAAAGCATAGCCTCCTCCATTATCAACACATTTGACCAGAGTGGTACATTTGTTACAATCAAGGAACCTACATTGACACATCGTTATCACCCAGAGTGCATAGTTTACATTAGAGTTTACTCTTAGTATTGTACATTCTATAGGTTAAACAAACGTATCTAACCACTGTAGTATTATGTGGAGTAGTTTCACTGCCCTAAAAATCCTCTGTGCTCTACCTATTCATCCCTCTTTCTTCCCTTCAACCCAACCTCTGATCTTTTTACTGTCTCTGTAATTTTGCCTTTTCCGAAATATCAGATAATTGAAATCTTACAGGATGTAGCCTTTTTAGCTTGGCTTCTTTCACTTAGTAATATATATCTACGTTTTCTCCAGGTCTTTTCATGCTTTGATGGCTCATTTATTTTTAGCAATCAATAATATTCCACTGTCTGGATGAACCAATTTATTGATCCATTCACCTACTGAAGGACATCTTAGTTACTTCCAAATTTAGCAATTATGAGCAAAGCTGCTATAAACATCTGTGTCCAGGTTTTTGTGGGGACATAAGTTTTCAACTCCTCTGAGTAAACACCAAGGAGCATAACTGCTGAATCATATGATAAGAGTGTTTAGTTTTGTAAGAAACCACCAAATTGTCTTCCAAAGTGGCTGATGCCATTTTGCACTGGCAACAGCAGTGAATGAGAGCTCCTGTCGCTCCATATCTTCTCTATAATTTTTTTGTTGCTAACTTGTTTGTTAATGTATAAAGAAGCGGTATCTGTGTAGAAAAGGATACTTAGACAGCAACTAATGTTGTAAATAACTGAATATGTTATCAGTGCATAGGTTAAAAACAAGGTTTTAAGCTTTGAAGCTCAAATTGTATTTTCTTTATAAATTAACTAATAAATGGAAGAGGTTAAGTTATTTATATTATAATGAAAAGTTTATACTTTTTTATCAACTTCTCCCTATCCCTCACCTCCAGTCCCTGGCAACCACTTTTCTATTCTCTGTTTCTGTGAGTTGGACTTTTTTTTAATTTCACACATAAGTGATGTCATGCAATATTTGTCTTATTCTGTCTGGCTTATTTCACTCAGCATAATGTCCTCAAGTTTCATCCATGTTGTCAAAAAGGATAGAATTTCTATCGTTCTCATGCCTGAATAATATTCTAGTTGTGTGTGTGTATGTGTGTGTGTGTCTGTGTTTGTGTGTGTTATATGTGTGTCATATTTATTCATTCATCTATGATGTACACTTTTGAGGTTTCCATATCATGACTATTGTGAATAATATGGCAATCAACATGTGAGTGCAAGTATCTCTTCAATATCCTGTCTTCATTTCCTTTGGTAATATACTCAGAAGTGAGATTGCTGGATATGGTAGCTGTTTTCCACAATAGCTTCACAAAATTGCATTCTCACCAACAGTGCTCATGGGTTCTACTTTCTCCTCATCCTCACCAACACTTGTTATCTTTTGTCTCTTGATCATAACCATACTAACAGGTGTGAGATGTCTCATTGAGGTTTTGATTGCATTTCCTTGATGGTTAATGATGTCAAGCACCTTTTCATGTACCCGCTGGACATTTGTATGTCTTCTTTGGGAAAATATTTAGTTTCTCTGCTTGTTTTTAAATCAAGTTTTTTGTTTCCCTTTCTACTGTGTGAGTTATTTATATATTTTGGATATTAACCCCTTACGATTTGCAAATATTTTCTCCCATGCCATAGGTTGCCTTTTTGTGTTGTTGATGATTTTGATATAGGGAAGAGACATGAGATTTAAATATTATATCAAATTGTATTCAGAGCCTGCTATGTGCTGCCTGACACTGGAACCTGGCTGATCAGCATATAACCTGACAACAGAGAACCTACAGGAAGATTCCTGCTGAGGTTACCAACAACTATTTCTCCACACCTTTAACTCTGCAGAACCATATCTGGAAAGAAAAACAGATTTAAACTGAATTCCTTGAACACTTGGGTCTCTCTCATTCTCTCCTTGAGAGGAGATGCCATCTCTGTCTGTGGAGAGTTATTTTGTGGGTCCCAGGCCTGGCCCCTGGCCCCTAGCACTGCAATTGGTCCTCAGGTAGAGGACATGTATCCCGCCATCTCCCAGGTATCCCACGGCCATGTATCTGGCTATGTTGATGTCCCCAGAAGGTTGGGATGCAGTGAAGCCATGTCTGAAGGACAGCCAGAATGCCCCGAAGATGTTGGAGCCGAATGTCCTGACCACTAACTGGGAGGCAGCAGGTCAGGTGGCCTGGATGTTCTTGGCGGTGCTGCGGCAGGCCAGCCTAGAGGTTCAGAATCAGGCTCAGTGGATGCAGCAGTTACAACATCAGGAAAAAGGACTGGAAAGGTGGCTGGCAGCAGTGAAATTTATATTGCAGGCCCTGAGAGTCACTGCCATCATCTGGTCTGGGAGCCCACTGGTGGTACAGTGACACGCTCGGCCAATGATATGGCAGCAGGTTGAATTGGAGCAGCCATTGGCTTATGTCTGCTGCATGGACAGTGTAGGCTGACCTGGAGGAGCTGCCAGACAGTGAGCAGATAGACCATGTCCTTAGATCTGGTCCAGATAATTCAGGAAATGGGTATGCAACAGATGTTGCTTTGCACCCAGTATACAAACCCCAATGAAGAGGTATTTATAACCTGTATGAAGGACTTGATTTTGACTTCTCATGCGGCTGGTACTTTTGGCACCATGGCGGCACTGCTGGCCCCTTACAGGGATAGGCGGACCATGAAGTGATGTCTGCTATAGCTTGGTTGGGGGATGTGGAAGTGAAATGCAAGGAGCTTTCCACCCAAGTGTGTGCTGTACCACCTGCTGCACTCCCAGACTGGCCAGTGCAGGGACAGAGGCATGGTTGAAAAGTGGATGTGGAGCAGTGCCCAGCCCCTTTCACTGTGAGAGTGAGTCGCAGCAAATGCGGTTTGATCTCCTCACAGCAGGGATTGCTGCAGGAAAGACTGAGCAGCAACCTAATGAAGTGTTTTGGAATCAGCTGCACCCTAACCAGCAATTCACTCATACTCCTGGGAAAGCCACAACCAGGGAGATGCTGCTGGCGGATTATCTCCCTGATTAGGAATTGGCTGGAACACCTGGTTGGCCATGGAACCAGCTGACCTAAAGCCTCAGCAGCTGAATAAGGTTACGCTGCCTCTGCATGCTGTAGTGCAGAATGTCAAGGACATTAAGGACTGGTTATCACATGAACTTGGACAATACCATTATGTGGTGAACTTGGCAAATGCCTTTTTCTCTATTGCTATAGTCCTAAAAAGCCTAGAATAGTTTGCCTTCAATTGGGAAGGGTGACCGTGGTCATTCCTCATCCTTCCCTAGGGCTATAAGCACAGCCCTACCCCATGCCATGGTCTCGTGGCTCAAGATTTAGCCATGTGGAAACAACTGCCCAAGTGCACTTGTATCATTACATTGATGACATAATTCTAACCTCTGATTCTCTTACACAACTAGAAGCAGCGGCGACCAGCCTGTGAGAATCTCTTGCCAAATGGGGTTGGGCAGTGAACGAGGACAAGGTCCAGGGACCAGAGTTCTCTATCAAATTCTTGGGAGTTGTCTGGTTGGGTAAGACAAAAATAATGCCAGAGGCAGTGATTGATAAGATACAGGCATATCCCTAACCAGATACCATGAAGCAGCTCCAAACCTATTTGGGACTGCTGGGGTTTTGGAGAATGTTCATTTCTCATTTGGCCTGCACCATCTAGTGCTATGGGGTGCCCAGTGGAGTTGGACCTCTGAGACAGAAGAGGCCTTTAAGGCTACAAAGTAGCCCAAATTCTATGCGTAGTAGAACCAGCCTTCCCATTTCTGTTTACAATACGGGTGGATGCTGCAGGGTTTGGATGGGGCTTATGATAGAAGATGACAATAGGTTTCTGGTCTCAATTGTGGAAAAGTGCCGAAACACAGGATTCTCTGATAGAGAAGTAACTGGCTGCCATATATACAGTCTTTCTGGCTAGTGAGGCCACCACTGTCCCTAATCTCGTAACTGTACAGTCCATGTACTCCATGGTGGAGTGGCTGCTGTCTTGGGGAAGACTCCTTGTATGGGAATTGCACAGACCCCCACACTGTTTAAGTGGAGGGATGTACCTGGAGCAGTGGGTACAGTTCTCTGCAAGCCCCCTGTCACGTCAACTGCACTCCCTACTGGGACCAGTGCAATTCAAGCAGAGCTCTTGGTGGAGCTTGCTGAGATGGGAGACATACTGAGTCCCTATGTAGAAGGTTGGACTCCCATCCCTGAGGATGCCTGGCACACAGATGGCTCATACCATGGAATAGGTAGCAAAATGATGGGGGCTATCGTTGACACAGGCACAGGCATGAGTTGCCGTGTCACAATGCCCCTGGTGTGCTGAGCAGCACCCAGAGAGATGACAAGTAAACAGTACCCCAAGGGCAATGCCCTGTGGGGCTAAGCCACTCCAGGAGTAGCAAGTGGATCGTGGGCCCAAAGTAGCACCCTCCGGGCCAGATCCTGTGCTGTGACCCTGCAGGGGTGGAGTGTGGATCCCAGGCCTGGCTGGTCCCAGGTCTGGCTGTGATCCAGGCTCACAGCTAGGAACAGGCCACCAGATTTAGGATGTTACATGGGTGTAGTAAGGCACCTGCACCTAAAATGTGTTAGCATAATTCAGCTTATTGTATCACACCTGTGTAGCTGCATGTCACTATTGTACTCTGATATGTGTGGAGCCCATGTGGTTCCCTAGAAAGTAGAAGGGGAGTAGAAAAAGAGCAAAAGCAGAAGCGTGTTCCCTGCAGTAGAACTGCACTCCCCCAACAGAAGCATACTTCCCACAATAAAGTTAGTGCAATCTTTCTCTAATAAACTTTCCTCTTGTTTCTAATTTTGGTGTGCACATGAATTCTATCTTGAGCTCAGTCAAGTACTCTTCCACTCTTGGTGCAGGACTTGAGTCTCCACCCTGGGGGATTTCACCTGTCATGCATCAGTTCCCTTTGCTATACAGAAGCTTTTTAGTTTGATATCGTCCCACTTGTTTATTTAGTCATTTGTTGCCTTTTCTTTTGGCGTTAAATCTAAAAAAAAAAAAATATTGCCAAGATGATTGTCAACATCAGTGTCAACTGACATTGGCAATCCATGTCAAAGAGATTTTTTGTTATATTTTCTTCTGGGAGTTATATGGTTTGAGGCCTTCATTTCAGTCTTTAATTCATTTTGAGTTGATTTTTGTGTATGATGTAATATAGGAGTCCAATTTCATTACTTTGCATGTGGCTATTCAGTTTTTCCAATATATTTATTGCAAAGACTTTCTTCATTATATATTCTGAGGTACTTTGTTGTAAATTATGGACTATGTATTATTAATGACCATATATTCTGGGCTCTCTATTCTGTTTCATTAACCTATGTGCTTTTATGCCAGAACCACACTGATTTTGTTACTATAGCTGTAGTACAGTTTGAAATTGAAAAGCATGATGCCTCCTGCTTTGTTCTTCTTTCTCAATATTTCTTTGGCTGTTGGGCTCGCAAACATTTTTTTAAACAGAATTTTAAAAGACATGAGTATTGAAAACCCACTGCTTCACTTTCCCAAAATCATTGGTAATATAAATTTAATTGTTTAAAAATTATTATTTCCAACATATTTTGAACCTTCTTGGGTAACAAGGTTATTTTTCCTGACCAGTGTAAATAGAAGTCTTATTTCAGGTAATCTGAGATTATTAATTCAGGGTTATATATTAGAAATTTAAAGCCTCAATTTAGTTTTGAATTTGGGGAACAGTTCAGAACTGTAACACACACACACACACACACACACACACACACACACACACAATCACACATGCACACAAAACCTAGGAGAACTTCTAAGACAAACCCTTTTGTGGAGTTTATGAAACCAGAGCCCTTCTTATAGTAATAAGAATTTTCAAGATCATTTCTCTCTAGAATTTATGTATTACATTTTATTGTTACATTTTTTTCTAACTACATTTCTTGCATAACCTTTAAATTAATTTGTTCACAGCTTTTTCTACCTACATTAATGGAATTTTGCACACACACATACCTCAGACTGCAAGATTGTTACATTATATTTTACTATCTAATTTGACTTAAACTGTAGTCAATACACACATATTTTGAATTAAGTAATATATACCATGTTCTATAAAGAATCACATATGCTTTTGCCTACCCCTTTTGAGTAACATTAAGAATTCATAATTCTCAAAATCATTTATTTCTTTTAGATGCTTGAAAACACAATTTGGTCAGATGGAAGCCTCTAAGGTGTCTCCTTTCTCTTTGACGCTCCACAAACATCTGTGATAGTATCAAGCGCCCTTGCTCTCTACCATCAACAGAAGTGTCCAGGAACCTGTTGATTTCACCTATTCCTTTCTATCAGGGTAAGACATTGTATTGGCTACTCTTCAAAAGGTCTTATTAAAGATGAATATCAGATTGCTCCACATGACAAAACATGGCAAGTGGGATAACACATCAGCAGGGTATCAAAGGTCTAAGTTTTAAAGGTCATGACTTCATGTAGTTGTTTCCAGTTTAACTTTACTAAGCCTTTTCTAAAAATTATTTTTCAATATGTTTTTAATTTTTCCTTTTTAGCTACCAGCTAAAATTATGTGTTTTGCCAGTGGCAAAACCTTGAATTGGCGATCATGAGGTAAGACCAGACCCTCAAGATTTTAAATCCTGAGGAAATTGAGAAATATGTGGCTGAAAATTGAGAAAAGAAGAAAACAAAAAGAAGAAACAGAAGAAAGCATCGTAATGGATAAAGTCACACTGGTCACAGTTTTTAATTCAAATCATGGATGATCCTCACACGACAAGGCAGCATTTCCATTCCACTCATCAGTGCACCCGGGTGTCCCACAATAAACTTGTTTTCTAACCTTTAAAAAAATTACAGATATTAACCCATTATCAGATGTATCATTGGCAAATATCTTCTCCTATTCAGTAGGCTGTCTTTTCATTTTGGAGTTCTTTGCTGTGCAAAAACTTTTTAGTTTAATGTAGTCCCATTCGTTGATTTTTTTCTTTTGTTTCTTTTGCCCAAGGATATATAATCAGGAAAAAAAATCACTAAAGGCAATGTCAGAGAGTTTACTGCCTCTGTTTTCTTCCAGGAATTTTATGGTTTCAGGTCTTACATTTAAGTCTTTAATCCATTTTGAGTTATTCTTGTATATGGCATAAAAGGTCATTCAGTTTCATTTTTTTACATGTATCTATACAGTTTTCCCAACATTATTTATTGAATAGGCTGTCTTTACTCAATTGTATATTATTGCCTCCTTTGTCATAGATTAAATAACCATGTAGGCATGAATTTATTTCTGGGCTCTCTACTCGATTGTATTGGTCTATGTGTCTGTTTTTATGCCAGTATTATGGTATTTTGATGACTATAGCCTTGTGTTATAGTTTGATATCTAGTATCTCCAGTGCAGGTCAATGTCAGTTGCTTCCTATAAACAGTCCTGGGCTACCTGGTAGGAGCTACAAAGTGATAACAATTGGTTGCTGTCTGTACTGGACCTGGAGGTGCCTGGGAGAGGCTATGCTGCAAACTGAGGCCAGCTGCCATCAGGACCAGGTCTGGGGCAGCTCAGTAAAAGTTCTAGGCACCTCAAAGCCTTCCCCAGTTTGGCAGCTGTCCCTATAGCTCAGCAGCTGAAAGAGCCTCCAGAGGTATATGAGGTGAATGAGGCAGGGTCTCAGAAAGTCTCCAGAGTGGGGTGAATGATATTGACTAGGTAAATGCAGATTCAGATTTGGTACCAGTGCCGAGTCTGGGGCCACTTTGCTTCACCTTCCTAGGAACTCCTGGGTCTGAGACAGACTGTGGCATGGGCCAACACTGGCTATTCATCATGAAAGAACCTCAAACAGTGCACAAAGTACGTGTGGTGGGGTCCTAGTGCATCACTAGGGTGAAGCAAATGGAATTCACTAGGCTTAACACAGGAAGGATGGTACCTGCCAACCAGCTGCACAGGAGGAGGGCTCAAGACAAGGACAATGGCAGCTGTCCTTCCAGACCTCACCCTAAAGCCATACAACTCAGTTTCTCTGTGTATGTCTCTGGTGCCTCCTGGGCCATCATTCCTCCAACAGAGCCCAGGAGGAGGAGTGCCTGAGAGAGGGAGAGTTTGTTCATGGGCCATTTAAGAGGACACCTGGGTTTCCAGAAGCCTTCCATCTCACCTGGACAGATGAAATCCTCACTGGTTTTCACAGATGTTTTGGGAACTCCCCTTCCCAACACTGGTGCTTTGGGCTGGGAGCCCTATGAGGCTAGGACCCATCACCCCTCAGGAAAGACCTCTACAGCTGAGATATCCCTCCCTATTCTCATCCACTACAAGCGGGTCTGAGGCCAGGCCGTTTTTCATCTCTACCCCTGCTACCAGTCTCAATGTGGGTTCTTCTTTATAGCCTTAGTTATAGTACTTCTGTTCAGCTAGCCTTCAGGTGGTTCTCTAGGTTGATTGTTCTATAGTTGTAAAAACCTTCCATTTTAAAATTGCTAAAGCAGGTTTCTTCTTTGGACAATCACCCCAAAAGATGGAAAAGCTCTTTGTTGAAGGAAATTGGAAGATCTTTCAAACTCAAAATTTTGGGATAATTAATTCTCAAACCTGTTTTCTAGATACATAACTAAGGCCTGAAATTTAAAGTTCTCTCGGGTACATTGGACCTGTGAACACTACTATCAAACACATCGGAAGCTTGCCTTTTCTGTGTGTCCTTTTTCGGGTAGACCACATACCATTACCCCTTCAGCCAGCAACACACTAAATTAGTCTCATCAAAGTTCCCCTCACATTGCACGTAAATAGATTAGCAGGTCATTTGTTTATATATTATCTTCTAAACCATATCTTAAACATTTTCAGCCAGAAGACAGGGTATTTATTTTTCATTCCCCTCATTACTTTCGACAGAGCTCAATAAATATTTTAGGACTGATTAAAGCGAATGAGAGAAATCATCATTCTTGCCAATATATTATAAAATGATACTCTTTCTGTGTAGAGCGATTCTTATTCACCAATAGGTGGCAGTGTTGATTTATTTTTTGGACAGATTATTATAACAAAAAAGTAGTAATTGCGAAAAATGCCTAATCTCATTTTTCATCTCTGCATTGCATTTTCTAGCAGCCTACAATGCCCTTACCATCTCTCTCAGCTCTACCACTGCTCTAAGTAATTACTGTCTGAACAGTTATAGTTGTAGAAGCTCTCTTAACTAGGCTTCCCAGTCACAACTCTCTTTCAAGCCATTCTTGGTATTTCTACTAAATCACATTCATAAAAGCTGATCTGACCATGTCAGTCCCCTCCTCAAACCTGGAGGGGCTTCCCATGGCTTACAGTGCCAAGTCCAGCAACAAGCTTCGTTCTTAAATAGTCATTGTTTGGAACTTTTGTAATTTTACTCTTACTTTATTATCTTGCTAAACCAGCCTTCTCAGTTGCTCTTCCAAACATATATGTACACCAATTAAAAATATATATATTCATATTTTTACTTATTCCATGCAGCCTGCTCAGTTGAATTGACCTTTCCATCTCTTATGCCAAAGCATTTTATTTATTTAAGTCTTTCCTATCACACTAGGGTTGTTTTCAAGATCAGGTGAAAGATACATGCTCTTTCAAAATGCTGTGAACATCCAGAAGGAGGGAGTTATATGTATGTGTTCATGAGAGAGAGAGAGGGAGGTATGGGGTGGGGAGAGGGGAGAGAGAGAAAGAGATAGACACACACACACACACACACACAGAGAGAGAGAGAGAGAGAGAGAGAGAGAGAGAGACAGAGAGAGAGTAGATTAGTTGAAATGTTTAACAAATTGTCATTGTGTGTTAATTACAAAATTCTTGCCCATACCATCACAAATGAGCTAAAGCAGTTCAACAGTAAAAAGGTAGTCTTTTCAAAGAATAGTGTTGAAGAAATTGGACACCCATATGCAAAAAAAAAAATTGAACTTTACACCTTTCACACATATTAACTCAAAATGGATCACAGATCTAAGTGTAAAATAATCTCCTAGAAGAATACATAAAGGAGAAAATACAGATGAACTTGGGTTTGGTAATGAGTTTTAGATAAAACACCAAATGTATGGCCCATAAAAAATTTGACAAGTTGGACTTTATTAAAATTAAAACTTCTGCTTTGCAAAAGATACTGTTAAGAGAATCAAAAGACAAGCCACAAACTAGGAGAAAATATTTTTAAAACATATATCTGGTAGAGAACTTGTTTCAAAAATATAAATAGAACTTTTAAACTCAACAGTAAGAAAACAATCTAATTTAAAAATGAATGCAAGATCTGAATACACCCCTCACCAAAGAAAATAATCAAATAGTAAATAAGCATATAAAAAGTACTCACCATCATTTGTAATTAGGGAATTGCAAACTAAAATAATAATGAGATATCAGTACACATCTATTAGAATAGCTAAACTTAAAGAAAAATGACAATATCAATTGCTGAAGCAACAGGAATTCTCACTCATTGTTGGTAGAAATGCAAAAGGTACAGCTACTTTGGAAGGCAGTTTATAGTTTCTTACGAAAAAAAATATTATCTTAACATGCAATCTAACAATCACACTCTTGAGTATTTACCCAACTCATTTGAAAACTTATGTTCACTATTTTGCATGTAAATGTTTATAGCAGCTTTATTTATATTTGCAAAAACAAAGCAGCCAAGACATCTTTCGACAGGTCAACTTGTAAACAAACAGTGGTACATTTTTACAGTGGAATATTATTCAGTACTAAAAATGAACTATCAAGCCATAAAAAGTTCATGGATGAATCTTAAATGCATATTGCTAAGTGAAAGAAGCCAATTTGAAAAGGCTACATGCTGTATGATTCTAACCATATGACCTTCTAGAAAACTAAAGTGATAGTAGAAAGATCAGAGGTTGTCAATGGTTCTGGTTAAAAAGGAGAAGATTGACTAGATGAAACACAGGAAATTTTTTAGAGTAGTGCGTATAAAATTTTAAATCATTTAAAAGATTGTGAGAACTGAAGAATGTAACAAAACAATCTACATTTTTAAAAAATATGAAACAATCTTATGAAGGGAATGTGGGGGGAAATGTGCTGACCTTTGTAACTATGTAAATGAGTGGAATTTGTAAGACTAAATGCAAAAGAAACCATAAGCACAGCACTCCAGATGATATTATTGCTTCCCATGGGATTAGAGGTTCACAATCTGATATCACAATACATATATTTACTAGAATTAAAAAAATAAGTGAATGAGTAATGAACAATTTTTTAGTATTGGAATTGGAGTTTATAAACAGGAGAAGATTAGAATGATCTATGTGATAATGTATTAAAGTTGAAAATGTCAATATAAACTCATATTTAGCTCAATATAGATATAAATGGTTACATTTAAATATGTTTATAGATCTGTATTTATGCAGTGGTTAGTATACACACGTATTTCCTGGCCCTGTCAGCTTAAAGAACCCAGAAGCAATTACATGCCAATATCAACAAGCATGCCTAGAGCCCAGAACTTGGTTTCTAATACATCCTCTAATAAAAAGGAACCAGGACTCTTTGAAGAAATGGCTGATTTTAAGACTGGGACAGGAAATATACAAGATGAGCCTGGAATTTCTTGTAGTATCAAAATTAATAAAGTGCTAAAACACACACACAATGATGGGGGCCTGCCAAGGAGATACAAGAATCAACTAAAAGAGTTCCCAATTGCCAAAGCAGGAATAATTTAAGCAACAAAATAAAGAAGATAGTGCTAAATTTTAACCCAAGATGTAAAATAAATAAATTCATAAGTCCACACTAGTATTTGTTTGTTTGCCTGTTAAAGAGAAGGAACAAATCTTTCATCCTATAAATCCATAATCCAATCATGAGAAAATATCAGACAAATCTCACTTGAGGAATATTCTACAAAATTCCTGAACAAAACTGTCAAGGTTATCAAAAACAAGGAAAGTTTGAGAAACTGTCACAACCAAGAGAATCATAAAAAGACATTACAACAAAACATAGTGTGGCATTCTGGATGGGATCCTGGAGCAGCAGAGACAAGTGAAAACTAAGGAAATCTGGAAAAGTATGGACTTCAATGAATAACAACTTTTAATATCGGTTCATTAATTATAACCATATTAATGTAATTACCATATTAATGTAAGCTGTTAATAATATGGAAAACTGGGTTCAGGGCATATGGGGACACTCTGTACTATCTTCATAGTTTTTTTATTAACCTAAAATTGTTCTAAAATAAAAATTATTCAAACAAAGCCTAGGATATGCATAATTTTTCCAGGTTGATTGAGATATAATTGGCACAAAATATTGTCTAAGTGTAAGATGTTCGACATGATGATTTGGTACACATATATTGCAAAATGATTACCATAATAAGGTTAGTTGGTGAATTAATCACCTCACATAATTACCTTTTGTTTATATATGGTAAAGACATTTAAGATTTACTCTCGGCAACTTTCACGCATATAATACAGTTTTGTTGATACAGTCACCATGCTGTACATTAGATCCCAGCACTTACTCATCTCCTCATTTGAGTTTATTAATCAGACCCATATGAATTTGATTAGCAAAACTTATTTTCTCTAAGCATACTTTACCAGAATGAGTTGATAATTAAATTTCTAGGATCTACCATGTGCTCTCAAATTTTAGTGAACTTAAGAAACATATAAGACATGCAGATCCACTCCAGAGAATCACTAAGTATAGTCAGAAAGAGACCTGGTCATTTTCATTTGTTGCTATGGCTCTTCAGTGGTTCAAATACAGGTGATCAAGTACACACTTAAGAACCTCTACTACACACACGAGAGCTTCTCACTCGATTTGATGTTTTTAATTACATTTATTTTCACTTCTTACTGCTAAAGTATTTGGAGAATTATTTTATTTAGGGTCAACACTCACCAAGAACCCATCAATTTCTTAGCCCAATGAAGGAAGGAAATCATTTGTGGGGGATGAAAAAGCACTGATTTTCATTTAAGATTGTATCACCATTACGTGTTAGCAGTACTGAAAAAAGGTGTTTTTGCTTAACCCTGATCTTTTGATTCTGAATATCCTGAGGCTTGTCATATAAGATTCCTAAAGATCTTCATAGAAAAACTGATAAAACACATTATTTTATAGCAGGTCCTCAAATAAGATCATTTCATTCAACATGGTTTTGTTATAATGTTGATGAGATGCTGTGGAACTTAACTCTTGTTTATATCAATTAGCCCATGGTAAAATTGATTTTGTTGTATGTCATATCTCTTAAAGTTTCAGAACCTATTGATGATGTTAAATGAGGACTTACTATAGTTCAAATGTTGTAAAAAGTTAAAACATTTAAGTAGACTCAACAGGAGAGTAAATGTTTATATAACTTGATTTCATTGCTAAGGAGGACTGGAAGTATAGTAAGTCAGGAAACAGTCTATTTGAACTTTTGATAATAAATAACCAAGATTTAGAAGCAACTCCTTCTCTTCTTCTCTTGTGAATTTGGGCAAATCACTAAGAGCCCTGGGTCTTAGCTTCTTTATCAGCAAAACAGAGTACTTCTATTATTTGTTGTGCCGATAGCACAAAAAATTGAAAAGTTTCCAGTGAGATCATGTTGCAGGAAAACATTTTTTTGTTTTAACTACAATAACTCATATTCTCCTTGTGATTAAGAACCATAAATAAATTAATTGATTGCTATCCTAGAATAAAAGAAATTATTGAAGTGAAGAATGCCTTAAGAGGAACTAACGGTATATTAGATGAAGCAGAGTACTGAATCAGCTATTTAGAAGATAAGGCAGCAGAAAACATCCATTCAGAACAGCAACAAGAAAAACAATCCAAATGAGGATAGTTTAAGGGGCCTCCAGTACATCATCAAGTATACCAACATTTGCCTTATAGAGGTACCAAAAGGAGAAGAGAGAAAGAGAAAAGAATTGAAAACCAAATTAAAGAAATAATGACTGAAAACTTTCCTAAATGGTGAAGGAAATAGACATACAACCCCAGGAAGCCAAGAGAGTCCCAAACAAGATGAACCCAAAGAGGCCTACCCCAAGACACATCATCATAAAAATGCCAGAGGTTAACAAGAAAGAGAGAATCTTAAAGGCAGCAAGAGAAAAGCAATTAGTTAACTGCAGAGGAGCTCTCATAAGACTGTCAGCTGATTTATCAACAGAAATTTTGCAGGCCAGAAGGGATTGGCATGAAATATTAAAAGTGGTGAAAAGTAATAACCTACAACCAGGATTATTCTACTCAGAAAAGCTATCTTTCAGAATCAAAGAATAGATAGAGAGCTTGCCAGACAAGAAAAAGCTAACAGAGTTCATCATCACCAAGCCAGTATTATAGTAAATGTTTGAGGGACTTCTTTAAGAAGAAGAAAAAAATTTTTTAAAGATTGAATATATAAATGATAAAATGGCAATAGCTATATATCTATCAACAATTACTTTAAATGTAAATAGATTAAATTAAGATAGAATGGCTAAATGGATTTTAAAAATAGGACTCTTGCATATCAAAAGGCACACAGAAACTGAAAGCAAAGGAATGAAAAAAGAGGTTTAGTGAAAATAGAAATAAAAAAAGCTGGGGTAGCAATACTTATACCACACAAAATAGACTTTAAAACAAAGGCTATAATGGGAGACAAAGGACCCAATATTCCCACTTCTGGGTATTTATCTGAAGAAACCCAAAACACTACTTTGAAGGGAATTTCGAATCCATATGTTCATTGCAGGCATTGTTTACAGTAGCCAAAATATGTAGGCATCCTCAGTATCCATCAATGGATGAATGGATAAAGAGTCATTGTAGTTATACAATAAAATATTACTCAGCCATTAGAAAAAATGAAATCTTGCCCTCTGCAACCACGTGGATGAACTTAGAGGGTATCATGTTAAGTGGAGTAAGTCAGGCAGAGAAAGACAAATGTCATATGTGGAATATAGAGAACAGGATAAACAAACAAATAACAGAAACAAGTTCATAGTGCAGAGACCACTTTGATGGTTGTCAGACTGGAGGATTGGGAGATAAATGAAAAGCAGAGAGCGTTAAGAGGCACAAGCTGGCAGCTACCAAATAGTCATGAGAATGTAGAGTACGGCATGGGGAATATAGTCAATAATACTGTAATAAGTATGTATGGTGTCAGATAGTACCGGATTTATCAGGGTGATCACTTCATAAGTTATATAAATGTCTAAACACTGTGTTGTCACATGAAACTATATAATATTGTATGCAACTATATTTAAAAAAATAAAAATTAAATAAAAATAAAAATTGTAAAAAAAAGAAAAGAAATTAACTCTCATTGCTTAGGGCTCTCTGAAGTATTACATTTTACTTAGATCATTAAAAATTAGTGAATATGGTTAGAATAATAGAGGAAATGGCTTTTTCTACCTCAAAGGACTATCAATTTACATGCTGTTTCTAGTTTTATTTTTTATTATTCAGCAGAAGAAACAATGTTTATTTATAATAATTTTTGAGAAATATAATTTGAGAGATATATATAGAAATATTATTTATTGCTTTAAGTACACCATTCACATAATGATTTATTTCTTATGAATGGACTCTGTACCACAAGTTGAATTAACAAATTTTTTCCGAATGAGATCAATGGTTAAGCTAAGAATACTGTGAAAGGAAAAGTCACTAGCCCTCATATATTGTTGATCATGTTAAGCTTACTGTAAAGTTTGTTTAAATTTCTATCTTCTCTCTTGTTAAACAGCCTTTACTATAAAACAAATTCAAACAGTTTAAGAAAAATTTACCCTATTTATCTGCTAATCTTGTAAATATCTGGAGGGTGATTAACATGATTACTTAAATCCAACTAAGCAAAGGGCATTTTTGATTGTTTTATGGCTGATCTTTTTCCTCTCAGCTGTTCACCATCATTATGGGGCATCTCCAGGCTGTCTTCATACACCAAACCTGTGGCAAGAAACTGAGCTGTGTGTTTTGTCCACATTTGACACCTTCGTCTCAGTTTTGCCTCATTCAGTTAAATCTCAATATCATACCATGGACATCTTACCGAAGAAAACTTTCCTTCAATGTTCTCTTTCTCACCTGTAATTCTCTTTGGGAGAGATTAAATAGACATAATAATTAAAATAACGTTTTCTTGCTTTTTTGCCATATTACTGCTAAATAGACTTCCCTCTTTTTCTCACATTAAATAAGTGTTTCTGCACTACCCACTACCACCCAAAACTTCAGCACTGGGAGCTCAGCATTTTGGTTTGAGATATCTAGTCCTCTGATCTGCTTACACGTTACTATTACTGGAAGTATTTTAACTAGTTAACACTGACCTTTCCCCTACTTCTCTAGATTGATGGGGCAGCCATTTCTATTTTTCATCTCATTCAATTCTGTGCCCACATATTAACTGCCTTTCTTTAAAAAGGCACTTAAACTGTCATTTCCCAGAAGATATAAAAACTAAAGCAGTGGTTGTCAAAGAGGTTCTCCAAGCCTCACCTGGGGACTTGTTAAAAAATAACAATCCTCCACCCTGAGAGTCAGAAGCTCTCAGGTGGAGTTAGTTGTCTGGAGTTGAGCAAGCTGATTCAAGATGCTGATGCTTCCTTGTGTGAGAATCACCAAATAAAAGGATTAGTCAGGGTCCTAGTAGCAACACATGGGTAATTGGGATAATTATTCCAGCAAATTTTGGTAATTTGAAAAGAGCTTAATGAATGGAGAGTAAAGAGAAACTACAGGTGCTATTAACAGAGAAGGTACCATCAAGGCTCCTATGCTGCAGGGAGCAAGGGGAGGGAACCTGCAGACAGGGAGTGCTGCACCCAAATCACAGCCTGGAAGGTCATGTTAGATAGCAGTGTCAGGAGAGAGCCAAGATCATACCTCCTTCCACTCTCTGGCTTGTGCTCCCCATTGGACAGATCCCATAAGAACTCTACAAACATCAGATGGTCCATAGTGACTGAAGAAGAGGGGAAGCTGAATCAGGAGGGATGAAGAGAAGCTATCCAGCCTAACATGCTAAGAAGGCACAGTTTTTACCAGCAATGAAGAACAGCTCAGTGGGTGATATAAACACAAATATAGCTTAAATGATATAAAGAAGAATATGCTAGAATTAGGGTCATCAATTGCCTGAGAAGAGGGGTTTTCCAGAATCTGGGGCTTTCAGTGCCAAAATCAAGAGAGTACAAAAAATAACAAACATTGGTGAGAATGTGGAGAAAATCCTTGTGCATTGCTGATGAGAATATAAAACTGTGCAGACACTGAGAGAAACAGTATGATGATTCCTCAAAAAAATTAAACATAGAATTATCACATAAACCAGTAATTCTACTTCTTGGTATATAGCCCAAAGAATTGAAAACAAAGACTTGGATACTTGTGCACACATGTTTGTAGCAGCATTATTCAATAAATGGTGCTGGGAAAATTTGGTATTCTCATATAAAAGAATAAAACTAGGTCCCTTTCTTATACCACTCCCAAAAATTAACTCAAATTGAATTAAAGCTTTTAGGGATCTATTTTGAAGAGTAAGTAAGCTGGGCACATGTGACCCTGGGAATGAAGCACTCAGAGCAGCAGTTGAACTGAGACAGTTGGAAATAAAAGTGGGTGAGCAGTGTGGGTTAGGGTGGGGCAGTGCCCTGGGCTATGGTTTCCAAATTTGGTCCAACAAACAGGGTCGTCCTGTCAGTACAGGAAGGCTGTACAGAGTTCATTTTTTCAGAAGTCTGATGGTGCTGAGGTCTATTATGGAGTAGATTGGAAACTTTTTGCTAGAAAAAAATACCACTATCTCTCTAGGAAGCTTAAAATAAGAGGCATTTGGAAAGATTTAATAAGACACTGAAGATTTGGAAAGAAAGGATGTGAAACACAAGAAAATTCTTTCTAGAGGTGAGTGAAGATGAAAAATAAAATTGTAAAAACTTGTGCCAGCAAAGCTCCCATGGGCATGAGAGCCTTCTTGACTACCCCCAGTCTCTCACCTATGTAAAAAATAATAATAATAATAGGTTTCTTCTATTTTATTTCTTTGAAAAATAATTGTGATATTTTCAAGTGTTACCTTCCCTTTGCTTCTCCCATCCCCAATAAAAGTTATTGTCACATTATTCAATGACTTGACTATTTTGTGTCTATATTGTTTCTTTTTAGTGGAAAAATCTCACAAACATGAAATAGTAAGATATATGAAAAAACACTGTAGAAATGTCCCTTTTTACTAAATACTAGTAAGTCAAACAATAATCAAAATTGTTCATTAATTTCTGTTGAAAACCATTGTTCTTTTCTCAACCTGGATTTAGACAATATTAAAAATATCAATATCCACTAACACAAATACATATATCTATCATTTACAAGTCATAACTCTAAATGTCCATTGATTAGGGAGGTAAGATATAAATTACAGTTTTGAATTATACTAAAAATTATTATTTTTTTCTTATGGGGTGGGGAGTCAAATGATACATCTTGAGTTTTTTTTCTTTCCTTTTTTTTCTTTTAATAAGGGTATGAGTTTAGTTGGTTTTTGTTGTGTTTTATCTTACAAAGACTTGAAGCCTTTGAATCCTTTAGAAAGATGGTGCCCACCCTAAAAAGCAGAAAATTCCCCAAATTAAAATTGCTCTTAATTTCAGAGCACTTTTAATGTCTTATAGATACATGTAACTTTATATTATATCTCTCCATATAAATTTGTTTTATCTTAAATAAAATTCTACCAAGGATCAAAAAATTTAGAAAATCAATTAGAAATTAAAATGTCAAGATTGTTTTGTCATATTACAATGACTTTCTTCTCAAACTGAAAATATTTTAAGCAGGATGAATTACAAATTAATGTAAAATATGAAAAAAAAATAAAAATTGAAGGGTATTTGGTTAAAGATGATGGAAAAGAGGCATTTAAAGAATTTTATTACTATTTCTAGAAATCCTCTAAAAACTACAAAAAGAGCAAAATACACACATTCAATTTCAGAGAAACAAGTACCAGTAAACATCTGTAAAAGAAACTATCCAAAGACTCTATCTACAAGAGTTAGACTAGCTAGGATATCTATGAGTTGCCTCTTAACACTTAGACAAGAGTGAAAACATGGGTAATCCCTTTATTTTTGCTGATGAGAGGACAATTTTTAAAATTATATTTGGCTTGAGTAGGGTGATTTTTATCTCAAGTTTTCTGTTTTGCTAGGCTTTTGCTTTCCTGATCCTTTCACCATGTAGAGCAAGCATCATCCTCTACTGATATAATTCAGGTTAACTGAGAACCTAGTTGTCCTATAAGCTCACATTTTATCTAGGAAATTTTCTAATTTCATAAAAAAGTTCTTACTTAGTTTCAAAATTATCTGCTCTCTAAACACTTCACATTATGACTAATTTCTGAAGTGTACTTAAAGGTTTTCAGAATGCCTAATATGCATTTTCTCAGTTTTTTCTCACCTCAGGAAATTAAGCCTTATATTTTTCTTCTCTTTCATAGATGCCAGATTATTGAGCCTCATTGTAAGTTAAATTATTTATTTAAATTAATGGTGGAGCTGTGATGTGTAAAATAGTTACTGTCTATATTTGAAGGTTTTCATTATGGAAAGTAGATCAGAATTTTTCTGTTTGCCTTCAAGAAAACTAATGAATTGGAGTTACAAGGAGAATATTTTAAGAATCAGAGATTATGCAAAGATTAAATAAACTATCCTGGGTGGTAGCAACTTTTTTCATCTCTGGAGCATTTTAAGCATGAATTAGATATCCCTAGGGAATTTATATGTATTACAGGCAAGATTTAGGCATTGCTTATGTTTTGGGAGATGATGGCCTTTATGATGTCTGATATTTTATGATTTTACAAAACTCTATTGATAATTTAAAGTAGGTTGGATTTCAGAATATTGAGTCGAAGGCTACTGTTTGATTTCATGCTTTGTATCTAAATTACAATGGAAAAGATCATTTGCCATTTAAAGAATTCATCTATTAAAATTTTATGTTCCTGAGAAGTTGTCTACTAATTGAGAATAGATTTTAAGTAATTTCAGAAAAACTATCAAATATTTATTATACGAATAAAATCTGGATAATTAAACATGTAAAAAATACATGTTTATATTAGATTTTTTATTCATTAAACCTGTGCTTAAAGAGAGATTTGAGCTAGATGTATGATAAAGAGAGGCTTGTTGCTCTCAGCATCTGTGAATATTAGCCAGTTTTAAGGAAACAAGGTTAATTTCATATGCTCTTTTGGTTCCCTACTTATTAAAACAATTGTCACTTTTATAACAAGTACTCATAGATGTCAGGTAGAAGAGAGGAAATAAAGTATCATAAACTTGATTACCAATAATTGAAACACCACACTTACTTGAGCAAGATAATTATTGTTGTTTTCCGTGGGACCATACTCTAGCAATAGTGAGATTTTGCCTAGTCTTACCTTCTACCACTAGGAAACAAATCCAGACACATTTTAGAGGAGCAGACGGATAGTAATAATATGTGTTTCCTAAGTATATCACTCAAAATCGAAATGCCCTCTCACTTATCTGTTTCCTTGTTGTTCTATTAGAAGAGTTCAGACTACTTGAGTATTGTTGATGGCTATCTAAATTAACTCTATTTAAGGCATCTCTCAAGGATATTGTTTCAGTTGCTAATCTGTAAACAATCTTTTGTGACAGTCAGCAATGGTTGATGAAGCCTTTGCTGCACCTCTACAATGATGTACTTTGAAATATATATTTAAAGCCTTTTTGTAAATTGGTCCACAGACTTTTGCAAGAAATTATAATGAAATAAAATGGTCTTAGTTAGAAGTACTAAATTTAACCCTGTATAAAAATACCTTTCAATTGTGATTTATCCGTTTTGTCGTCATTACTGGTAAAATAATTTTATTGAAATATCATCACTAATATAAAAGAGAACTTCAATAGAATCATTAGAATATGTCTATGACCATTAGTTTGAGAAACACTGGCTCATAATTTATGTTTTAGATATCTTTAGAATCATAAAGTATACAATTTTAATGAATTAATTACTATTGTTTAGATAATGTTTAATAAAGAAGTTGTCAGTATTAGGTTTGATGAAATAAAACTAAGTATCTAAGACTATTTTTCATTTCTAATAAATCATGCTCTTAAAATAACAAATATTCATCAGTAAAAAAAACTACTAATAAATTACTAAGAAGATTGAATCACTAAAGCTATGTATAAATGCAGAGTAATTTTACTGAAATAAATCATAATTTATTTCTTGTATTGTTAATATATATGGATTTGGAGGCAATGTGCTAATTCTAGAAAAGAGAAAGATATGCTAAAATATTTACCCTGTGCTTATATAAAGGAGGAGCATGTAGCTAACCATCTACTGTGTAGACTGTCATTCAAAGAACCTAACACATGACAACTTTAATCCTCACAAACCCCTTTGAGTTGCTAATATTACAACTATCCCTATTTTCATTGTATAGATGGAGGAACTGAATTATGGAGGTCACTGCTCCAAGTTCAGAACTTATGAATGGTGGACTCAGGATTGGAACTCAGCAGTTTACTCTACACTTCATGTTCTCAGCTTTCATATGACATCACATTAGTTTTTTTATTAATTTAGTCACTGACCATAAGCATCTAAACCAAAATATATTTCACCAGTTTTGCACATCAAGAGACTTTTTTTCCCTTGACTTGTTTTAGGATGGCACTTGAGAGATTGTTATTAATTTGGTTGTCCTCATCTACAGAGAATACATTTGCATTTCTGCAAAATTAGCAATTAGTTTCTTGGTTTGGCTGCAAGCATTTTTATATAACTACTAAGATAATAAACAACTCCTAATTTTCCATAAGCAGAGTTATCTGTTAAAATGCAAGTCACAAATGGGCCAAAATTTGAAATGGTCAGTGATCATCTAAGAAGCAGTATTTGCCTGCAATAGCACTCCTCCACATCATGCGAACGCTCAGTGGTCATTGTACATGGTTCCGTGTATCATCAGGGAACACTGAGCCCCTTGTGCTGGAAGTCAGCATACTCACCAGGCTGGTGGCCAATCACACTGGATGCTAAAATGTTTAGTGAGTAGCTTTGATTAGATTTGCTCCTGCTCTGAAGATGCTTACAAGGTAATATTTATTTATCACATAATTTCCTAATTTAAGGCAATTTTTAACATGTCAGTTTTAAATACATTAATTTGAAAATTGTTCATAAACAATGTAGGGCATGTAGAGAATAGACATTCTTAGCATTTTCACATACAGCCATCTTCAGTGATGCAGGAGGAACACGCACAGCCTTTACTGATGTTTCATCTGAGGATATAATTGGACTTTCCAAGACTCCTTTCTGGGTCACTGCCCAAAGCCATTTCAAGCTGAATTCAGTAGTAATGGGCAGCAAACAATCTTTGTTTTCTAGATATTTTCACTTAGATGGTGGGAGTCAGTTTATAATGGGAATTTAATGAGACAAGCTGACCCGGGAGGTGAAGTGTAGGAATGTATTTCCAAAGATAGAAAGCAATTGAGGTAGCCGGACATCTCTCACCCAGCACGGTCACTGCACTGCCTGAAACACAGGAGTGTAAATCACATGAGTTTGATAGAAAAGGCCTGTAAATGCAGGACTTAAATGTTGAAGAACTTGATACTTGATAAAATGCCATTTCCTGAAACTCTTCAAAGACTATGACCTAATAACTTGTAACACACAGATTAATCCAAGTTTGATGAGATTGCCAAAATACTGTTGAATTTATTAAGACACCTAATTATTATTTTTGTTAGCCCAGTTAAGGTTTGCAGCTCTGAGATTTCTGCGAACAGTTGTGCTTGATATAACTGCAGTGCTCATTAACCAAGTGGCACAAAAGCACTGTAAATGCAAATCAGAAACCCATAGACTAGAAAGAGAGAAAGAGAAATAGTGATAGGAGAAGGACAGGCTTAAATTTACATATAACAAATACTGATTTGCAAAGGTTTTAAAGTCACAAACAAAAATAAAATTAAATACCTTCATATAATGGCTTTGATGCTACTGAAAAGTTAAATTTGGCCCTGAAGAGAAATTAAAACCCACAGTGTAGGTGGATCAAACTGTTAAGACAACCATCAGAGTAAATGATGTGTGATTTAGACCATGGAGCACTAAAATTTTTAGTTTCAATTTTCTCTTTTGATACATTCTATTAAAAGTTTTTAAAAAAACAGGTTTCAAATTGTTTAGAGAATTTCTAGGCATATTTTGAAGTAATTTGAACCATTTAATGTTCTTAGTAACTTTCTTATTAATTTGTATTTATTTTTAATTGTAAAGAATAGTAACCTTTATTATATTTGTAGAAATAATAGTTTCTTCTGAGCTGTTGACCAAGATATATTTTTCATTAGCATGTAAATAAATCTACTTTTCTTCTTTTCTTTATAATTTCTTTCTTTCTTTCTTTCTTTCTTTCTTTCTTTCTTTCTTTCTTTCTTTCTTTCTTTCTTTCTTTCTTTCTTTCTTTCTTTCTTCCTTTCTCTCTCTCTCTCTCTCTCTCTCTCTCTCTCTCTCTCTCTCTCTTTCTTTCTTTATTTTTATTTTTTTTGTAAAATTAGAAAGTATTCTCCCTTCTAGGGTGGTGACAATATTTAACTTGATCACTGTTCTTGCTTTTAAATGGTATCTACAGTTTCTATCCTGGAATCATCTCTATGTTATTTTGGGCAAGGGACTACGTTGAATTTTTTTTTTTTTTTAAAGCAAAGCAGATGTCTCCTCTGCCTAAATTTATAAAGTGTGTTGATTTAGATAAACTGGCCTCTTTTCTCTGCTGCTTTATAAAAGAGATTCACTTCTGATGTGCTGTGGGCTTCAATGATGGATTAGTTGAGGGCAGAGAGAGCTGTGGGTGGCCAAAGACTGAGACATGAGATGTGAGTTGAGATGAACTTTGTAAGGTTTTATCCAGCACTAACAGGCACTAGCATGGTTGACCCAGAGAGTCTCTTATATAATGTGAAGAGAAGTCTGTTTTAAACACTCAAAATAAATCAGCTCACTCTTAATTATCTTTCTACCATCATTAAAGATATGAAACTAATTTCTCTTTTGTGTGTGTAGTCCTCCTAGGCTACAAGCTAAATAATTTATTCAATTCGAGTAAGCTTGCATTTTAAAAAAGGACAAATCATCTGAGCACCATATCTTTTCTAGGGATGTTAACTATTTGAGCAATGCACTTTTTTGAAGAGTCAATGATTTTAAATTTTTAAGTGATGAAAATCAAAAAGCACAGCTTTTGTTTTTCTTTGAAGTCCCCCTTTCTACCCCATTTTTGGATTGGTTTTAGTTTTTATCTATGAACTTTACTGTACATGTCTTTTGGTACACATATGCATCATTATTCTTGGGTAAATACCTAAGAGTGGGATTGCCATATCAGTGTGGGAGCATGTTTAATTTAGAAAGATACTATCATGTTTTTTAAATATTTTCCCTCCTGCAGTATATGAGGGTTCCAATTGTCCCACTTCTTTGTCAACACTTCGTATTTTCAGTCTTTTGAATTTAAGCCACTCTAGTGGGTATCTAGTGGCACCACTTTGTGGTTTTGATTTGCATTTTCCTAATGACTAATGATATTAAGTACTTTATTGGTAACTTATTGGCCATTTGGTTAGCCTCTTTTATGAAGAGACCATTGACGTCTTTTACTCATTTTTAAATTGGCTTCTTTGTCTTTTTCTTATCGATCTGTAGTTTTTTATATATTCCAGATATTAGTCCCTTGTTGCATGCATGTATTGCAAATATCTTCTCCCAGACTGGGATTTGCCTTTTTCCTTATTTGGGGGTCTTTTGATGAAAAAGAGCTCTTACTTTCAATAAGATCTAATGTTTCAATCTTTTACTTTAATTGCTTTTCTTATCTTTCACAGGGAAATAAGATATTTTTCTGTCTTCTTAAGATTTTATTGTTTTACTTTTCACATTTAATTTTACAATCCATTTCAAACATATTTTTCCATATTTCAAATAGTTTGTGCATGGTATGCAGTCAAGGCCAAGGTTCATTTCTTTTTTATCTGTTATCCTTCATTAAGAGAATCATCCTTTCCCTACTGAATTGCAGGAGAACCTTTGTAGTAAATCTGTTGACTATATATATATGCCTATTTCTGAACTCTGTTTTTGTTTTGTTTTATTTTTCCATTTTAGTCTGTGAGCAGAAACCAGGACTGAATTTGTGAGGCCAGCAATAATAACCTCCCAAGATGCTATTATTTTTAGGCTGATACATGAAGGCTTTGTCTTGCGAGTTCTTTTAATTCTTTCCCTGACTCACTTTCTAACCCTTTATACAAACAAAGATGGTAGTGAGCTCCAGGACATGTGCTGGCAGTGGTAACCCAGACATTTTTTACCATATATTTTTTTATGTCTACTTTTTCTAATAGAAAAATTTTTTAAATAAAAAAGTGAAATGACATAAATAATGAGCCTTTATTTTGCTTTATTCATATACATTTTATATGTTTTTGATTGTAGTTCTGAACTCTCACAAAAATATTGTACAAATGTTTTGAGATCTCAAAGAAATAACAGATAGTGCTATAATCTGGAATTTTAATTTTCCCTTTTTTATTTTTTATGCATAAAGATGATATTGATTTATTTTTAATTTTGATATTTAGTAAAATTATATATATTTATTTATAGAATCTTTATATTTCAATGTATGATATTTTAAATTATCTTTTAATTAGGAAAGTACATTTTTACTTCTTTATGAATGGAAACATTAGCTACATGAATAATATTTATGTATGCTTTGGTTGTAATATTTGTATGAAATAAAATTCCATATATCCTTCATTAACTGACAACTAAATTATCTCCTGATCTAAGTATTGATCAATTTCTCTTATGTACCCAGTGGGATGAGTATATCAAATTCAACTTTCTATAAATACTTGGCCACTGAACACTTAATGCCTTGTGAAAATTTCTTAGTTCCATCTAAGAATGCACCTGGCTCCTATAAAAATGTTTTCCGCAATACGTGCTACTGTAATTGTAAAATTATGGATTCCTCTTTTTCTCTTCTTAGATTTACTCATGCTTCCTCATATGTTCCATGAGACCTTTTGAGGTCCAATCTAACACAATAGCTTGTTGATAAATGACAGTTTCTTAAATTATTCTGGCAAGGAAATTTCTGTTAATAGACTAAACTCAGAATAAGAAAGCATTGTTCAACAGAAATCAATTTTGATTAATTAGAACTAGGGAAAACCTAGAGTTTGTTTGCAGTCACAGCATATGCAAATTAAAGATTAAAAAAGGACCACATCTTTGCCTGAGATCTTTCTATGAAGACCTTAGTCTAAGAAGATAAGCCAAATACAGCTAAAATATGTAGATATGTGAAAGTGGTGATATAGCTAGTGATCACTTTTCCAGTTGAATTATTTTTGAACCATATAAATTTATATAAGAAACATTTGAGGCATTTTTTGTATTAATCCAAGAAAGACCTATTTAAATATTAAGATGATTAGTAAATGTATTTGGAAATGAAAAAAAAATTTGTATCTATACCTCAATTCTTTTACTAGGTGATAAGATTAGTTTTCTGAAATCTTTAATTTCTATGAGAAAAAAACAACAAAACAAATATTTTTCATATGTCATGTTTTTCATGAAAATTATACTTCATTTAAAAAATAAAATTTAATAATAAAAATAAAGATTGTATCTAATAAATAATATAAACTAAAACAGAAACCGAAATATTTAACATAGTTGCTAAAATAACTTTAAAATACAAAATACAGTTATTAAATAATCTTTAAGTGCTGCTACATCATTACTTTTGGAATGGAAATCTAAATATTTTATTTGTAAATTTTTGTCTTAAAATTTTTATCCCAAGGAAAACATAGGAAAGAGAGCAGAGATCTTTTTAGCATTCCTTTGTATCCTTAAAGACATGGATATCCTCTGCATGTATGTCTGAGGGCATTATGATTTAACTTTTGTGGGATTTTGATGGTAGGCTGGGGTTAGGGTGGGGAGCTTAAATATCTTTTTATTATTATTATTATTATTATTATTATTATTATTACTACTACTATTAAACAAAATAACAACATTGATGAAGCCTAACAACATCTTGTTAGTGTTTTGAAAGCACGTAGAATCATTTTGAAATCTAAGAATGTATAAATATTTGCACAGCACTTTTTAATATGCAAAACACTCTCACTTTCTCTCACTGCTATCATCAAAACAAACTGAGGTTTCTTTCTTACAGATAGAGAAATGGAGGCTAAAAAAGGTTACATGTTAACCAGTATTTTACTTTAGAGTCTGTATTCGAACACAGTTTTATAAACTAAAAATGTTCTGCCCTGATCAGAATGGTACATTTTATGAAACGTACAATTCTAAGCAGCAAGATTTGCATAAAATTGGAATTTCCCAGAGGAAACATGTTCTAAAGATGCTTAAATTTACAAAGATTTACCAAATTAAAAGAATGGCTACAAGCAAGTCATGCATTTTGGAAGTTTGACTATGAATATTGATGATTTGGGGCTATTGATAAACGTGGGTGAGTTACAGTATTGAAATCCTAATGTGAACAGAAAGTAGGTGACTGAAAGCACCAGACACAAGCAGTTTTTGGTGCCCTCAGAGTGCACAGTCACTGATGCTTTATCTTCTTCGCATTAGGTCAAAGCATCGTTGTGGACTCTTTGTTAAGTGTAATTGGTTCACTTAGGTTGATAAGGTTCAGAAGTTTTCCTTAGAGCAAAAGGTACACAGGCATACCCTAGAGATATTGCTGGTTTGGTTCCAGACCACCACAGTAAAGGGAGTCACATGAAGTCTTTGATTTCCCAATGCATATAAAAGTTATGTTTATACTATACTGTAGTCTATTAAGTGTGCAAGATCATTATGTCTAAAAGAAAAGTACATACTTTAATTGAAAGTACTTTTTTTGCTAAGAAATATTAATCATTATCTGAGCTTTCACTGAGTCATAATATTTTTGCTGGTTTGAAAGGTCTTGCCTTGATGATGATAGAAATGCAACACCTGTGGGGTACAACAAATTGAAGCTCAATAAAATGAGGTATGCCTGTATTTATTTCTTTCAGGTTCAAAGGCTAGCTAGATTCAGAATGACAAGACTAACATTGCAAACTTAGTTTCTCTGGCATTATCTTTGAAAATGTGGACTACTTCCTGTAGTAGAGCTGCAAAACAAAAAGAATTATTGCAAAAAATAGCTAGCACACTCCTTATCTAATAAACCATAGCCTTCCAAGGTATGCTCATGCTGTCTCTTTCATTTACATGTAGAACTTGGTCCAAGAAAGGGTCACGGTAACCACTCATCACTTTCAGTAACATACTGTTATTATACTAATCTTGAATGTATGAATTCCTCAAAAACTTTCTTTTAAAAGACTTTGTGAAAAAATATTGTGCAAAGTAATTTTGATGAATTGATATTCTACAATATTTGTCATCTTTCATTTTGCAATTGCAGCCTATTAAATTATGCAGCAAGTGCTAGAGGCATTTTGCTTTGGCCCTTCTAACCAAAACAGATTTTCCTTTTACATGAATGTGAAGATTTATTTAGATGTCAGGTAGTATTTAATAAAGAATTTCTAAACTTCATTCTAATAAACTTTTAATGACATGCTCTATAGTTAAAATAATTGGAAATAATATGATAGTGAGCACTGAGCAGGTATTTTTAGCATGTAAAAAGTGTTGAAATTTTCAAGATTTATGTAAGTAATCTGGATAGTTACAATTCCAGGTTGTCTTATTCTAATAAATATTACAGAAAACACATGAAAGTAGGGAATCGGGTACCTTTTAGAACTTGAGTAAATAATTCAAATAGGCTGGAGAAATGGTTCTAGAAGCTGTGGATGTGTGGCTGGGATTTTTAAATAATGAGTAGTTCAACCAAAACAACATGGATTTGGCTATCGTCTAAAGGACACATGACTAGAATATAAATATACTTTAAAAATGAAAAAAATTAAAAATAAGGATATAAAACAAGCAAAAAAAAAAAAAAGCCAAGATATCTGGAGAAAAAGGAACCCTTATGGACTGTTGATGGAATTGTAAACTGGTGCAGCCACTATAGAAATCAGTATGGAGATTTTTTAAAAAATTAAAAAATAGAACTATCTTATGACCCATTAATTCCACTTCTGGGTATTTATCCAAAGAATTAGAAAACACTAATTTAAAAAGATATATAAAGCCCTGTGTCATTGCAGCATTATTTACAATAGCCAAGATATGAAAGCAACCTAGGTGGCCACTGATAGATGAATGGATAAAGATGTGTATGTATATGTAATGGAATATTACTAAACCCATAAAAAAAAAAGAATAAAATCTTGCCACTTGGGACAACATGGATAGACCTATAGGGTATTATGTTAAGTGAAGTCAGGGAGAGAAAGACAAATTATTTCACTTAAATGTGGAATCTAAGAAACAAATGAACAAACAAAATTCATACATACAAAGACCTGCCCAAAGATTGCCAGAGGGGAGAGGGATGGAAGGACAGGCAAAAAAGGTGAAAGGTACTAAGTATAAACTTCCAGTTATAAGTTACAGGGATATAAAGTACAGCATAGGGAATATAGTCAATAATATTGTAACAACTATGTATGACAGATGGTTACTGGACTTATCATAGTCATTTCAAAAGGTAGATAAATGTCTAATCAGTATGCTCTACACCTGAAACATAATACTGTATGTCACCTATAATTTTAAAAATAATTTTAAGCTAACACTTGAACAATTGAAAAAATCAGCATTAACCAAAGGCAAATGAGCAGAAAGCTAGGAAAGGGAACTGGTGGGGAGGATGTGTCAGTGTGTGAGTAGCATTGAGAGGGTGCGTCCCCACATTAGACTATAGAAATAGACCACTACGGCAATCTGACAACTAAACCTTACTCCAGTTTCCAGCTTGCCAGGCAACTTTTTGATCATTCTTTTTGGTGTCAAGAGGAAGAATTAATCTGTTCTATACTATATACTCTTGGCAACTATATTACCACAAATATGATTTTGGTTTATACCCAAATCACACTCCCTGTGACATAGCCTGTCTTTATACAAAAGCATGATGCAAAGTTAATACTACTGATTCATGATCCTTATTTTTTAGGAAAGTTTGAGTCAGGATATTTTGAAAATAAGAGCAGCACTGACATGCTTGTAAAAGTAAAGTAATAATTCAGTAAGAGCATATACATGCTTTAAGAGTGGAGAAATTTTTGACATTCCAGTTATATCCACAAGCTTCTATGCACCTCTTGATATTCTGAACTATGACTTACCACTTAGCTCATGGTGAGACTGCAAGTCTTGACTGAGAATACTGATTATGGATAACATAAAGAGCCAGTTTTTCAATAAAATCAAAACTCGTTTGAAAATCCTCTCCAATGTTTTAAGCAGTGCACAATTGTTTGTTTTTATCACCAGTTAATGTGGGGGTGCTTCAGGAAATATTAGGTACCAAAGTTGGAAGGTGACCTCTGACTGGCACTCCAGGTCTCCATGGAAATATCAGGATCAATGATGAGACAACTGCTATAGAGAGAATTTTTTATTACTCTTACTCATTCTATAATACTATTATTTGCAAGGCACCTCAGAATTTTAAGTTATGTACAGTTGTTTTAAGTGCTAATTGTAGAAAGAGCCCTCTCGTAAGATTTCCAAAGTAATGGCCATTGTCACAGCTGAAAAAATTGCTCGTGCTCCCTTGCATTCTTCAATACATGCTAAATTGAGGAATATTCATGAAAAAATATTTTTAAAAAGAAGCTACTTAAGCACCTGATGGCATAAAAACACAAAAGTATATCTTTCCACTAGACTATGTATTGCTGTTTGAAAAGTGGTATCTATGTATATGGTGACATCTCCGGAAACCGTACTTCTCAAACAGGTTGAATGAAGAGATAAGCTTGTAAGATAAAACTGCAATTGCTGAGAAAATTTAGGCATCAGGTATGCTTGCGATTAGGCACTACACTTTTGTAGTTTAAAAAATCATTCTTAAGAAACCAATCAGTTCATCTTAGAAACCTGAGCTGGTTGAGTAGACATTCATAGATGGAACAGAATTCCAAAGAGATTACAAGAGACATCTACATTAACTATTCACTGAGTAATATTACTACTGTGATGAGTGGAGAAATTAATTGGTGGTACTCCTAAATCAGTCTTGTTACACATGCATTCTATTATTGCTTTGATTAGATGAGTACGTGGAGGACTAATCATTCATTCTGTTATACTGAGGGTTGCTACTTGTTTCTACTCACATAGAACCAGTACTGCTGCTAAGCCTTACCTGTTTTAAGGTGGGAATTTAACAGGTGGAGCTCAACCTAAATGGTCTCCGAGTTTGAAACACCTCACAAGTATGTAAACCAAAGAGATTACAATTGACTGTATAGTCACATTAAGAATTGTTGAAAATATTTCCATCTTACCCATAAAGACCACAAATTATACAAAGCATTTTTAAAAATTGGTTAAAGATGGCTTGTTTATAGTCTAAAAGTATAACTGATATAAAAACTATCAATTAGTGGGCATTAACATTTTTAACTACTTCCCAGTTTGACTAGTAAGCCCAAGTAAAATAGGTAAATTTATGAAACTTAGGCTTTAAAGTAAATATTAGTTTTGTGGCTTTAGGCATCATTAAATCATGTGCTTTTAAATCTTCTCTAGAACTAACTTAAAAAAAAAGTTGTGGTGGGTTAAAAATGAATTTTTGTAGCAATTCCTTCACTTTGAATCTGAGTTGGCTCTGTGCCTTAGTTTCACCAATAGATGGCTATGAATGACATAATTTGACTTCCATCTTACTCGTAAAAACCTGAGCTCCTAATTCTGAAACATTGGACAAGTTATTAATTACTCTAAACCTGTTTTCTTGTCTTTAAAAGTGTAAGGCCAATAGTAATATCACACACACACACACACACACACACACACACACACACACACACAAAATGGCGAATTAGCACCCTCAGAGAATTAGCTTCCGCTTCAGCAACCAAAGATGGAAAAATTCCTCAACAAAATACTAGCAAACTGAATTCAGCAGTAAATTAACAGAATTATACAGCATGATTAAAGGGGATCCATTCTCAGGATACAGGGAGGTTCAAGGCCATGATCATCTCAATTAATACAGAAAAAGTCCTCAACAACTCTTTGTGATAAAAACACTGAAATTAGAAATTGAAAGGAACTTCCTTTAATAAAAGCCATATATGAAAAACACACAGTGAGCACACAAAGGTGAAAGCTTGACAGACTTTCCTCTGTCAGGAACACAAGGATGTGCATCCACACTGCTTCTGTTAAAGACTAATGAACATTTCTGAAAGAAATTAAAGAAGATAAATAAGTTGAAAGACATGTTTAAGAATTAGAAGACTTAATATTAAGGCAATACTGCTCCCAAAGTTATCTACAGATTCAATGCAATCCTCATCAAAACACTAGCAACCATTTTCCAAAATGGAAAAGCCAATCCTAATATATACAGAAAAATATCTCTGTATCTCCACATATATATAGCCATAGAAAGGAACAGAATATTTACATTGTTCAATTTAATACAAAAAAAGGGCTAGGACAGATGACTTCTAAGATTTTAAAAAGGTTTAAAAATTTTCTATTTTCTGAATAGGAGTACAGGGAGGGATTAAAAATAGAGTTGGCAATCAGCTTTTTAATGCCTTATTCTTAAGCACAAGGAGAACAAGGAACTCCAGACAACTAAGGAACACTTCCAACATAAAATAAACACACCAAAATTAGTAAGAAAATAAAGATCGTGGAGACAAAAAGAGAACTACAAGAAAAACAATTTATATCTTCAGAGAGATTTTAAAAGATAATGGATCCTATCATGAAGGGTAATCAGAACTCTTCCAAGTTAAAACTGTAATTGCCAACATGAAATTTCAATAAAAGTTTGAAGGAAACATTGATGAAACTCTCAGAAGACTAAAATATCAATCAGATAAAAAATAGAAAATCAGAATACAAGGGAGATTTAAAAGGTCTAAAATACAGTAAAAGTTTGAGGAGAAAACAAAAACCTAGATGCAGGACATGCATCTTTAGGTTAAAAAGGTTTGCTGACTGCCTGGCAGGGAGAAAGGAGATTGAGAACTGCAAGACATCATCATGCTATTTTATAGTTCTAGGTCTAAAAAGGGGCTTCCAAAGATTTCTGGGGACCATATGGGTGGGGCAAAAAACATATATATAACCTGGATGTTAAAAGACAATGGAGTAATTTCTGAAATATTCTATATCCAATTAAATTGTCAAGTGTGAGCCTATTTTATTTGCAGAAATTCAGGAAATTTATCTCCCACTATTTCTTTCCTAGAAAGTTACTTGCTCATAAGCTCTACCAAGAGAGCCCAAGAAACTATGGCTTTCCAACAAGAATATTAACATTACTTCATATTCTTAGAATGATGTAGCAGGCTTAGAGAGCAACCAGATCAGTTTGAAGAGCTAATGGTTCCAAAATGAGGTATCTGAGAAAATGTGCCTTGAAAAATATGAAGCATTTAAAAAGATTAAAACTATGGTAATTAGATGATAATAGCACAGGAGAAAAAAAAAAGCTTCAAGTAACGACTATGGCTGTACAGAAAGGAAATGAATGGTAGTCAGGACTTGGCTCAAAAGATATTTAGAGTCACGATAAAGTAAATGTTGAAGCAGCGAGAAAGCAACTCACTATATATAAAAAAAGCAGAGAAAGTTCTTATGAAACAGCAGTATAGTCATAATTTGGCACATAAGATAAAAATGGCTAAGAAAAGGTAAAATTATATCTAGGTGACAAAACTGAGAAATGACAAGGGTTTAGGGGCATATTAATTTATGTTTTACACCGTAATTTTTAAAAATAAATTATAAAAGTTTAAATAATTTTGCTCATTTTGTTCTTAGTATATCCAGGTACCTTTGTCAAAATAAAGGCACTACCCACATAATTCATGTATGCTTAAAGTTTACTTGCAATAAAATGATTTAAATATTTTAATAAAGTAAGCTACATTTCAATTAGAATTTGAATAGTGAATTCATAGGTTTCATAAAGAAATCACAATAGTTAATGTTTTTACTAAGTAATCTGGTTTTTTTTCATTGTTCAAAGCATTTCAGATTTATATCCTCAACAATCTTCAAAATAATCTTGAGATTGGTGCTATTATAACACCATTTTATAGATGAGAATACTGCAGTTCAGAGTGTATGCAACTTGCTCAAAGTTACAGTTAGATCTAGAACTGGAACTCAGGCATTCTAATACCAAAGCTTGTGACACTGACTTTAAAGAACTCAAAGGTAACAACTCAATTGATGATTTTTGATTCCCAGGTTTCATTTTTCTTTTTAACAACAAAAAAATTGTATTTCCTTTGTGCTTTATAAACCTGTATATGAACACTGATAGGATGGATATAAGAAAAACTATAAGCAACAAAATCTAATATTAAATAGCAACATTAAAGAGACGATGGATTCAATATGTGTCAGCCCAATACAATTCCACAGCACAAATGACATTAAATTTGAAGGGTTACAATTAAGCACAAATAGGCCACCTGGCTGATTCATTTAGACTCAACCAAAGCAGCTTATTTAACAAAAACACTCTGTATATAAAGTAATTTATTGCTTTGGTATTCTTTGCATTAAGATGTCATGGAAAAATTAAATAGAAACATGTGAACTCATTTGTTCATTTATTCATTAATATGTTGTCAAATTCAGTTTTCTATACACTATGATGCTTATTCCATTTTCTGTACTGTTAGATATACATATTTAAAAAAATATTTAACTTATTTTTATGAAGAAATTAAATATTTTCTGAAAAAAAAAATCATTTTATTATTGTTCTCTAGCAACAAACCTAAAACAAATCTCATCCAACTCCACTAACTCATTTAAATACCTTTGCACCACAGCAATTTGTCTAAAGATCTAGTTTACACAATTCTATTCTACATAACACTGTTACACAGTATACAATTAAAGAACATTTTTGTAATAAACGTTTCTTTTGATATAATACAGAACAAGTTTATCCCACATCCCAGCACTTAAATATATTAAAAATGTATCTTTCTTTAAAAGGCACACACATTTACAGTTTCAAATCTTTATTGTTTTAAAATTCTACATGTCTTTTACAATACAGTATTTTGTTATTAAATGACCTCTAAATGGTTAATGTACAATGAACGTTTTTTTTTTTTTTTCAGAAATTGAACCATGAATTATGATTTCATCAATATGACTATCCCAAACAGAATAACAAAGATGTTGGGAAGAAAGTGCTGCATTTGAAACTGTCAGCACAAACTCTTCCCTTTTGAACCTAGGTGACCAATCTTTTGAAAGTGCTTTTGAAGACTGCTAATTATGGCTGATCTTAAAATCAGTCAGTGAAATTGAGTTTTTTTTTTTTGTTTTGAAATCTCAAAGGGCATTTAAAAAATAAGTGAAACAATTTGCTTTAGTAATCTACAGAGGCAAACTCAAAATTATGATTATCTGCATGCAATAACACTCCTCTTTAAATAGTTTTGAAGAGTTTATACATTTTATAAAGACTGTGTTAAAGAGTGCAAGTATTCCGATATTGATTTCACAAAAGGACAAATGCTGGTAATAACTAACATTTAATATCTAAATTCAAGCTAATGTATATGTAACAGGCTATTAATATGGCTAATCATAAGCCACAATGCACAGGGTATGCCCTTTGAGAAAATGAATAGTTTGGTCCGCATTTCTAGAGTTATTTGGGTTCAAAAAAACAACAACAACAACAACAAAATAAAACCATTTTAATTCAGCCAAGGGTTTCGATGAATTTATTGTTCCTAAAACATAGCCAGTTAAAATGTAAATGATGTACACCAATGAAGTATATTGTCACGCTGATTTTTGTATAAAAGGATGTCCTGATGTTTCTGGAGTGATAAATGAGCACTGTAGGACAGATCAGAAAAATGTCACAGAATATCTTAATTTCTTCCATAAGTTATACTTTCTTATTCCATGACACAGCTTTCACTCTGTAAAACTTTGTCCCCAAAGGAACCTTAAATCTGTTTTGTGCCTAAGAACAAAAGAAAAAGGAGTCGCTTTAAATGATTAAATCAAATTACATAGGTACCATCCTGTCATACTACTCAATGCTACAGTATTGGAGGAGGGGTTATTGAACTATACAAGATTTATTCCTCAACATAGTGAAAATATATTGAACCACTAATACTGATGGAAGAAGATAGGGCAAAGTGAGCCATGTCATTACACTTGTTCCTTGATTTATGTGGTATTTTTTTATATGAGTTTTTCATATACAATAAATATTCCCCATTTACGCAAACTTTTTATATGCGATTTCCATTTACGTGGTCTCATTTTATGTAGTTTTCTTTTTCATTTCCACTACTGCCGACTAATTTCTAAAAGATAACAGTTTAACTCAGCAATGTACAAAGAACTAATACTACTCATCTTCCTGTTCATTAGATGGCAAATAAAAAAAGCATGGGTGATTACTGATGGTTTTTGGGACTGGTTTTTACAAATGATCTGTAGAAGCTAAAAGTTATATGAAGGAAAAATGTCTTCCTTTTAAAACACTTTTACTTTTCGATAATGCACCTGGTCATCTATGCAATTTAGAACATCCAAATGTAAAAGTTGCATATTTGCTACCGAATATAACTTCCTTGATCCAACCTTTAGATCAAGGCATTATTTCCATTCTTTAAGATTAATTATATTAAATGAAGATTAACAATATTTTTTAATAAACATGAAGGAGTCAGTTATAGAAGCCTGGAATAAATACATAGTTTTATGTTGTATCAAGAATACTGCTTTAGCTTTGAGCGATATAAAGCCATCAACTTTAAATGTTTGCTGAAAAGCAATACAGCCAGAACTGGTTGTACCAGGGAGTATGGTTAAAACAACTAAAGAGGAATTAACTGACATTATTAATTTATTAAACAGATTTCAAGAAGGCGGCTCTGACAATTTGAATGTAGATAATATTAACGAATTACTGGTAGATCATGATAATGAACTAACTCACTAAATATCTGAACCCTATCCTGCCGATGAATACGGCAGTGACCTTGTACCAGGTTTCATTCACTGCAGAAAATATTTACAAAGCTCTTCAACTGGCCACAAAACTGGAAAATGCAATTCTAGAATCATATCCAAACATCCAACAAGCCTTAAAATTTCAAAAAGATTTTTTTAAATGTTATAGTTAATATCAAAAAATTTATAAAAACTTAGCAAAAGATAGGATTGGAAAAAGATCATTCAAAAATATAAACATAAATAATAAAACCAAAGTAGTACTTTCAAATATCTTCTGCGATGAAGACAGTGACTTTGTGCCAGTTAAAAAGAGAAGGCTGATTGCTTTAGATTACAGTACAGACACCAAGAATGAATAAAATTTATTTTGGTTTTTCTGAATTTTCGTTAGCATTTTTTTTTGTATGTAAAAATATGTGAAATAAATATTTTTATGACTTATATTGGCCTATTTTTTTTTTCATACTGATGGGCTCTTTTTACACTGTTTTCTTCTTCATTTTTTTTTTAAAAAAGACGTGTGGAATGGATAACCCACATAAATCGAGAGATGAGTGTTTTTTAAGTATCAAAGAAACCTCAATACTATACAGTTTAAGCTCTATTAGTGTCCTGGAGCAGAGGGGCCCCAAATTACAGTGAGTTAGGAAGAATGTTTACTACTAGATTTCACTGATTCTATTGCATTGGCATTGCTGATATTACAGCCAGGTACAATTTTAGCCGTCGAATATTTTACATTATCTTTCTTAGATGAAAGCAGCCTATGAAAATTAAAAAAAAACATCAACTCTATCTAAAAAATATTCACTTTAATCACCAGCTACGCTGTGTTCTTTTTTTGTTATACACGAAAACACTAATATCAATAGTCATGGAACAGAAACTTGTAGTTTTCCCATTTAGGTCGATGAATTGTTGGTAATCTACCTCTACTATCTAAAGATAAATAACATAAATACTTATAAAATTACTGGTTCAAATTCACACTCATTAAATTCAAGATCTAATTCAAGTGAGCGAAAAGGTCCAGGACAGCACTATTAATGATTTCTACATAAAGTAGTACAAAATCTTCTAATTCCTAGGTTTATACCATATTATGTAGTTTTTACCTTTTTGGCCTGACAATATTCCTTTTCCATTACTTTTCCAAGTACCCAGGGTCTTCTAGATGTACCTGAAGCTAATGAATCAAATTGTTAGTTTCTTTTTGAAAGTACAGTTATAGCCATCCATGAAACATAACTGCTAGACTCAAAACAGACTAATGAAATTCTCAACAGTGAAAGAATGTGTAAGACTTTTAAAACTGCTGGAATTATGAAAGTGTACAATTTACAAAACAAAACAATTCATTTTACTTTTCAACAAGGAAGTAATTCTCGTTTTTTACTCATTAAATATAAATGGTAAGTCAAATTACAGAACTAATGATATTCAAGAAATACAAATAATTTAAGTAAAAATCATGAACAAATAAATCTAGGTATTCTAAATTAGCCCAACACTGCGATCTACCGAAAGTTCTAACAAAGATGACCTTTTACAGAAAAAATTTATTTTCTAGGTTCAAAGCTGAGCACTGCTTTCTGAGGGGCAGTGGTTTTAGCGCCAGAGCTCTAGAGCAGAAATGGCACCTTTCTGACATCAACTACACGGTGCCTGGCATGGCAATGTGAACATAGTTGGTGCACAATAATAAATCACTAATGAGGATTAAGAAGCAAAGAAAGTTTAGAAGGGTAGTATTTGCGTAAAGGGGAGATGGAAAAATGTGGGATGAGACAGGATGCAAAAACTTGTACTCACAGGGCCCAAGTCTGACAACCTAAGAAGTCAACACTCACTCTCTTTAAATTCATCGGAAGAAAAGCTGTCATGAACAGGCTGAACTCAAAAGTACTCAGCCAATAAACTAAAGCCTCTGAGATTCCCAAGAGAAGCCAAAATTGATTTTTATTCCATAAACATAATTTAGCAAGATATAAATGAAGGGTATCCTGAACAAACCATCAGAAATGAACATACACAGATACTACCCTGTGACAGAAAGATAATAAAACCTCTGAACCATAGGATATGGAAAATACTCTTAAAAATAATATAGCATTTCAGGCAGTTTATAATTTCTGGAAAAAAATAATCTAAAACTAAAATATATACATATGTAGAGATAATGCAAATGGGGGGAAAGTTAATAAAAAGTGAAATATATGGGGTTTTTTTTTGTACTGTACTTATGCAACTTTTTGGTAAAACTTAAAAAAACTTTCAAATAGGAACTTGAAACAAATGAAAAACAAAAACCCATAAAAAGAAAACTGCATTGACACTGCTGACCAAAAAAAAAAAAAATCAAGTTCATTGTTTTCAAGGTATAAGACCAGTAAGTTGTAAGCTTATCCTCTAATTTTTCAGTTACATGAAAATATACATATCTATGGGCATTTTATATAACCCACCACCAACAGCCACAACGAAGTACCACTGGCTTAGCTCAGGAATTCATACTTGACCAGGTTATCATTCCAAATAGGAGCAGCAATAAAAATGGACATGTATTTTTTTTTTTCCCATAATTCTGTTTAGGTGACATATCCTAGGATATCATTCTGGCCTTTTTGAATTCTTTAAAGATCAGTAGTAGTAGTAGTAGTAGTAGTAGTAGTAGTAGTAGTAATAATAATAATGATGATGAATAGTAATAGAATAAAAAAGGCAAGCAGGTGTGGGGAATCTCTTATCCTGTCACTTATGTTCTAGTACCATTTTACATTTCTACATGTCCAACTTTAATCTATGGGGTCTCCCTCTGGGAACAGCTGAGGGTGAAGATGAGAAGAGGCTTCTGTTCACTGAATGATGATTTCACCACTGTTCCAGGAGCCTGACCCTGGCCAACTTCTAAATAGTTCCTTGTAAAGAGTGAACATTTTTTCCTATGAGTTTTTAAAATAAAAAAAAATCATGGCCCATTCCTGAGCATATACACATAAATAATAGGTCAGATAAAACTAAGGGAAAAACTATTGCTGAATATGAAAACTTTGTCTTAATACAATTTTATCTGAACTTTTATATTCTCTGACTCTAGGGGGGAAAAAAAAAACAAACAGAAACAAATGAGAGCACAGGAATGGATATGAGGAAGAATACAGCCAAGCAGTAGGCTGCCATACAGAAACACAGAGAATGGTTTCTATAAGGCAAACAAAGCCTGTCATGGGACAGGGAATAATAGAAGCTGGACCTAAAGACAAGTACCACATATCATTAAAAAAAAAAAAATCAATGTGAGAGGGAGACAAGGAGAACATATATGTATATTCTTTTCCCTCCCTAAATGGCTTGATAACTAATTACATTAAACTGACAAAGAAAATTGCTGTATCACATTGGTCAGTTATAGCAATAGCTAGATAACTGGAAAAATAACCCCCTCCCTCTCCATAGTCTTTCTCCTATTTTGAGGAAGGAAAACAGATACTAGGAAAAGTAGGGGAAAAACACCTTGTAGCAGTGAAAAGCTATTTATTTTGAGTCTGCTTTTAGGCTAGACTATTAACTAATTGTTTTAGAAGATTTATATCTGATTGGGGAAAATAGTTCAGTATATCAGACCCAGCAATCACTGGTCCACAGCTACATCTCATAATAAAGCATCCAACAAAGTTTTAAAAAAATTATTTAAACATGGTGAATATTTTTAAAAAAGTAATAGATAAAACAGATCATTGTAATTCAGCTTACTGCCTTTTTTTAAAAAAAATAAAGTATTGACAAACTTAATGAAAAATAAGGCAGAAATACAGGAAGAGAGAAAAGACATTTTGTATAATATTTTTTTGCCAAAAAAGGGTAATAATGCCTTTATAAACCAATGAGCATGTAAGCTTAAATAGGCTGTAATTTATATGAAAATTAAAACAATTTAAATCTGCTGTTGCTAGGGTATGAGATATCTGACCCAACTGCATTAGCTATACTGGTTTTAAACTGTCCATAGACTCCAGGAAAATAATCTGGATAACGCAGATTTTATAAAAAACAAAAAAATAACAAAGTAGAGTTTCCTTTCAGTGACTTAATTCTGATACAATTAGACAACAGGAAAGAAAAATCTTTAATATATTCTTTCCACTCCAGGTTTATTATTTTAGTTATAGATGTGACACTTACCACCCTCACCTGGTTGGAGATCCAGGGCAGGCAGCGACTCTGAATGCAGAAAATATAAGGTTGGACTAACAGTAAATAATACATAATTGTCGTGGCGTTCGTCTAGGATGATGAGTACCAAATCTCCCACCTGAAAACTAAATAAAGAATATCATTTTATTGCCCTAAAAAGTTATGATCACCCTTATCCTAAAAACTTTTAAGTATATATTCTGATAATGTTCAATATCAATGCAACATTAATTTTTACATTTGCATAATATATATCATGTAAAATATATAATATTTTTTATTCTACCCAGCTCCTGGAAGTGCCGATTATACATAGTAGATGTTCAAAGAATGATGTCAGTAATTGTCAGAAACCAAAAGTTTTTTAAAAGAACAACAAAAAAAGCTTGGATGAAGGGTAGAAAAAACCCATCTACTATAGTTCGCCTAGTTATAGAAGAAGATATTCATCCCACTCTAGCCTACACTATTTCTCCAGTTTCCAAGTATACTTTCTGTTCAATTTAAGGGAAAAACCAATTGAGGTAGGTTCATGTTTTTAATTAGGTTTAAACAACTCAATGGAAGTTTAGAATGAAGGCCTGAAATGAGAAAGGGAGCAAGGAAAGAAAGAAATGATACAAGTGCCTATGTGCTTTAAGTGGTGTCTGTCTCTTCAAAGTCTTTTGTAGAAATGTAGTTCAAAATAATAATAGGCCTTGAAAGTTACCCTTGAATTCCTTAGTCATCAAGATAATTTCACTTAGTAAGGCCTACATCTGATAAATCATCAAAATCACTTGGGAAGCTTCTAATGATAACAGTCTTTTATTCATTAATTGTTTATCCTATGAATACTTGTTGCTTACCCAACAATATGAGTAAGCACCGCTTTAGCTAAACAACAGAAGATAAAATCTAAAAAGGTAAATGGGCCTCTCTGAGGAAATTTTTTTATTTGTTTTTAAGCTCATCTCTCTCTAATTTTTGAAAAACCATAAATTAATTTGATTTGACATACAGCTGGTAGGTAAAGACATATATCACCCTTTTAAATCAATGAAAAAAGATAAAATTTGAATGAGGTTAAAGTAAACATTGATATTTGACAACCAAAATTTGGTTAACAGATCTATTAAAGACTAAATAAAGGGTCTTTAAAAAATATTTAGTTTACTAATTTTTGTATCGGTACCAATGGGTATAGGAGACTGACCAGTGTTCATGAACTGCTAACAATACTTTTCTTTCTCATTACAGAGAGCATCCTTTCAAACAGCCCACACCAAAAACTGATATATGACAATAGGGTAATTTGGCCCATAAACATTGTCTACTAAATCATTCAATCAATTTAACAGTGTATTATGAATTTTTAGCAAATCAATGAAATGAAATCTGAAAAAAAATGAGAAAATGCTGCAACTTAAAAAATCAAGACTTTCTAATATAAAATGAAAAAGACTATGGCAACAAATGAGATTTCAAAGATGGCACCGCCTGAAAAGTGAAGTAGTAAAAAAGGCTCTAATTAATAATAATTAGAAATAATAATTTAAAAAATAATAATTAAAAATACTCTTGCTCAGTGGCCACCTTTAAGACCTTTCTCCCAAAACTCTGATTTCACATCTTTGCTTAGTAGCCTCTTCTAAATGAACATCATACTAGTCCTTCATAATTGTCAGAGAAAGACAATAAGAAATTTTAATTTTAATCCACAGATTGAAAATAAGAACAAAGGGACAGTTAAAAAATGTTAAATTACTCTAAAAAAAAAACAAAAAAAAACCCTTGCTTTTCAATAAAGCATTTTTACTACCAATGAGTACAAAACAGTTCAATAAATCTATACCTAAAGAATTAGAGCCACTAAAATATATTTTCATTAACAATTTAATATTATTCAGTTCAGTAAATTTTTTTTAGAGAAAAAAAACAAAATATAAATGAAATTACTTACTCTCTAATAGCTATCTTTTCTGAATGCCTTGAGGATACAGAAGACATGCTTTGAGACATCTAAAAATAAATGAACAGTTCATAAAACTTATAAAATTAAAGTACCACATATAGTTATTAGGTCCTTAAGGCAAAACCTTCTTCCACACATTCATGTCTGTAGTTGTAGCTTTTAAGAGTCCAAAGTTATATGGTTCATTAATATAATTTCTTTCCTTCAACATTACTTTCAGTGGACAAATTTACCTACCTTTATGTTATTTTCTGAATCAAATTTGGCTAAATAAAAAACTGAATATAGAATATTTTATTTGTAATTACGTATTTAATCTTAAAACTATTACAGAAAAAGAGATTGACATTTTTTGAGAAGGCTTTGACAATTACAACACATCAGTTTCAAATCTTTCCTTTTGGTAAAAGAACAAACCAACCAACAACCTCTTTAAAAAAATCTTATTCGAAAGCCCAATATCTAACAATACCATAATGACTGAAATGAGGATGGGAGAGTAAAGTTTTGGGAGCTGCTAAAATCTCTCCTCTCTTACCTTTAAGGCAACTCCTGATATGCCTAGGTCTAAAAACCCACTATTCTGAGCAAATACTAAATAATGGAAGGACACCTACACTTCCTGAGCAGAATAGGCTCAAGACCTACCTGTAGAAATAAATAAAAAATAAATTTTCCTTGCTTATTATCTAATTTTGATAATCAGACTTTCTTCCATTCCCTCTGAACATTATCTGGAATAATACAGGGTCTTAATTAATGTTTAAAAACAAAAGAGAAAGAGCAACAAATAATAAATAAGAAAGCAACAAATAATACATAAGAAAGGTCTAAAAGTGTAGAGCAACTGATTATCAAAATCATCCAAATAGTCTATGCTGCCAGTGAAAACAAGTTTCACCATCCATTTTTCAGAACAAATTCAACTTTTAGATTTTTTAAAAAGCTTAAGTTTTTCATAAATTTATTATAAATGAGGGCTTAGACTTGAGAATTTTTAGAATTATTAGAATTTTAATTATTATTATTTTAAAAATAAAGTAACTGCTTTGTTAAAATATACAAGATTGACTTTAAAAATGACTGTACAAGTGCTTGGTTCAATTCACAAGGTGTAAAAAAGCCAAACCAATTCAGCAGATCATATGGGGGTGCACCTCATGCAAGGTGTCAGGTTCCAAAAAAAAAAAAAAGACCACAAAAGGATATAATGTACTAATTATGCGCTTGAGTGAACATGTTACTCTTCAAAAGAGTTATGAAGAGTACCTCTAACTTATTTCTGACTTAAGAATCCTAATGATGGTACACATTTAATTATAAAATCCTATGAGATTATATATTGTTAATCAGAAAAAAAATGTCTTGATTTGTTCAGTGCTTTAAAATTATATCAGGTAGGTACTTGGTCAGGTCCACAGTCACAGATATTATCTCTGACCTGAAGTCACTCTAAGAATCCCTAGTCATCAATTACCAACCAACATGGCTCAACAAAAACCACTAAAAATACATTAATCAAACATCCTTCTGATAGTAGATCTTTATAATGGAATACCAATGTAAAACATTTTTAAATGTTCAGATCAACTGGGCAAAAAAAACCTTACCAGTCTTTGATTTAATCGCTTGTTTTCTTCTTCTTTCAATTGTAAGGTCTGTAGAAGAAATTAAAAAAAAGATACCTGTGGTTTATCCTTATATCTACTCAAATCTAAACACAATGATTATTAAAATATTCTTAATCTTCATATTGATATTTAGTTCTAGAATCAAAGGTTAGTGGGAATATTCTATGAATCCCTTCCAATTTTTTTAGTCATTCACTGGCTTAAAAAATAATTACCACAATTTTAGTACAACGTTTCTCAAAGTTAAATATGAATTAGAAGCATATCAACTGTGATTCTTATAAATATATAATAAATATATGAGATCTATCCCCAAAGACTTGGCTAGTATGTCTGGCCTAACAAGAGAAATGTGCAGATGCAGCATTACCCCAGTTGATTCTGATGTAGCTGATCATATAAACCTTTAATAATAAACAAACAAAATGCATGCTAGAATCCATTGTATGATTTTAACTAGATTCTTACCAATTAAGCTTGTAAAAAGCAAAAAAAAAAAAAATGTTGAAAATCTTAAAAGCCTACGGAATGAGAAGTGGTTTATAAACAAAGATATATTAAATTTGAATCAAAATTACATAATATCTGATAGTATAACTGGAAGAAAATCCCTTACTATCATTTTTTCCTGTTCATTTCAGTTAATCTCTAATAAAGAACATAACTTTTCTTCATTATTAAATTTTTCATTATTCATGCCCAATTCTAGTATTTAATGCTTTGTTTTGGAAATATGTAAAATTCATACTTATAATGTTTTAGTGAATTCTGAGCTATTATTGAATAAAACCTCTGTTCCATATATTTTATAAAGACCAATAACCTTTCCTCTAACAGACTTCAATTATTGGGAAGATATAACAAATAAGAAGCCTGAAATAATACTGCAATTTTTTAGCAACTTCTCAAAAATATTAACCGCAAAATAACTTTAAAAAGATCTAATTTATAAACAGAAATTGGGTATGTTTTCAACATAAGGTTTATTTAATTACATCCCCAGAGTGAACATATTAAACATTGTACTTCAAGAAAATAATTTACTTACTCGTTCTAACAGCATTATCCTCTGTTTTTCTTCAGATAGCATATGGATATTTTCTCTAAGAGAGATTGATTTTAGTTTAAGTCTTAAAATTCTAGACTTTATATTCTTCAATAACATTTTAGAAGTTTATTACTACAAAGCACTTTAAAATTAAGAATCTATGTTAAATTTTTTAAAAAGTAGCCTGTTTAAATTAAGGTACATTTCAATATTGTGTACTTGTACCAGAGGTCTTGAATTTAGACCTATAAACCTTTTGAAACTATAAGCAAACATTGTGCATGCATTTTTTAGAATAATGTCTTTTACATTTCAAAATTCCACCCCCCCCCCGCCTCGCCCCAGGAATTAAGAACCATTCTTCTTCCTATGTGTGAAACCATGTTACTGATAATGTAGTAGTTCTTTGGTGGCTTCATCCTTCAAATTATAAACAAACAAAACAAAAATGCTACATGCCTTTGAGTTAGCTACAGAACTTAGTTTCAGTTTACAAAAATAAACCAAATCTCAATAAAGTCTTCAAAAGTATAACTAAGTGGCTATAATGTGCCAGTCACTATGCCATGTATGAATTTGCATATCACACTAAAATATTCAAAAACTAATTAAAGAAGAAAAAATAGTGTATAGGCTTTTGTTTTATATTATTTTTTATTGAGGCATAAAGACAAAACTGTTAAGATACTTAAAGTATACAACATGATGGTTTGATATATGTATATACAGTGGAAGGACTCCCTCCAAGTTAGTTACCATATTTGTCCCTTTTTGGAAGGGAAGGGGCACAACACTGAAGTTCTACCCACTGGCTAAATTTCAGCTATACATTACCGTATTATCACCTATAGTCATCATATTATACATTCATCTTATAACAGAAAGTTTGCACCCTTTTACAATCTCTCCCTATTCTCCTATCCCCAGTTCCTGGCAACCACTTTCTAGGAGTTTGACTTAAACAAAAAAAATTCCACATATCATCAGGGATACCATGAAGTATTTGTCTCTCTGTCTGGCTTATTTCATTTGGCATAATGCCCTTCAGGTTCACCCACATCATTGCAAAATGCAGGCTGGCCTTCTTTCTCAGGGCTAAATAATAATTCATTTTCTTACTCCATTCATCCATTCATGAACACCTAGGAGGTTCTCATATCTTGGCTACTGTGAATAATGCTGCAAAGAACATGGATGTACAGCTATTTGAGATAACTGCTTTGTTTCATTTGGATATATACCCAGAGATGGTATTGCTGGATCATATGGTAGTTTTATTTTTAATTTCCTAAGGAGTCTCCATACTGTTTTCTGTAATGGCTGTATAAGTTTACATTCCCACCAATAGTGTACAAGGGTTCCCATGTCTCCACATCCTTGCCAGTATTTTGATAACAGCCATTCTAATAGATGTGAGGTGGTATCTCATTATGGTTTTATCTGATTTGTTATCTCTTGCCTTTCTGATAACACACATCCTAACACGTTTGAGGTGATTAATGTCTCACTGTGGTTTTGATTTGTATTTTCCTAATAATTAGTGATGCTGAACATTTTTTCATGTACTGGCTTGCAATTTGCATGTCTTCTTTGAAAAAATATTTATTCAGGTCCTTAGACCACTTTTTAACTGGGTTGCTTTTGTGTGTGTGTATGTGTGTGTGCTCGCGCGCGTGCGTATTTGTGTGAGTTTTTTACATATTTCAGATATTAACAATTTACCAGATATGTGATTAACAAATATTTTCTCCCAACCTATTCCATAGGTTGACTTTTCATTTTGTTAATGGTTTTCTTTTTAGTTTAATATAGTCCCACATGTTTGTTGTTCTTGCTTTCTGTGTAACATCCAAAACCTCACTGCCAAGACCAACGTTAACAAGCTTACCCCATATATTTCTGACGAATTTTATGGTTTCAGGTTTTATGTTCAAGTCCTTATCAATTTATAGTTTATTTTTATGTATGGTATAAGACAGGTCCAGTTTCATTCTTTTACATGTGGCTATCCAGTTTTCCCAACGCCATTTATTGAAAAAACTCTCCAATTATCAGCTCCCTCATCAAATATACCTGATCACAAATACAGGTATTTATTTCTGGGCTCTCTATTCTGTTCCATTGAGTTATCTGTCTGATTTTATGCCAATAGCATACTGCTTGATTACTATAACGTTGTAATATAGTTTGAAATCAAGAAGTGTGATGCCTCCAGTTTTGTTCTTGCTCAAGACTGCTTTGGCTATTCAGGGTCTTTTATAAATCTACATGAATTTTAAGATTGCTTTTTTCTTCTTTCTCTATTCCAATGCCATTGACATTCTGGTAGAGATTGTATTGAATCTGTACAGTGCTTTGGGTAGTATGAACATTTTAATGATGTTAATCTTTCCAATCCATGAACATGGGATACTTTTCCATTTATTTGTGTCTTCTTAAATTTCTTTCGTCAATGTCTTATAATTTTCAGTGTACAGATCTTTCCCCTGCTTGGTTAAATTTATTCCTAAATATTTATTCTTTTTGATGCAACTGTAAATGGAATTGTTTCCTTAAATTCTTTTTGATAGTTTATCGTTAGTGAACAAAAACACAACTGATTTCTGTATATTGATTTTGTATCTTACAAATTGCCTGAATGCATTTACTCTAGTTTTAATGGCTTCCTGGTGGAGTCTTTAGGGTTTTTTACATATAATGTCATGTCATCTACAAATTTTACTTCTTTTCCAATTTGGATACCTTTTATTTACTTTTCTTGTCTGATTGCTCTGGTTAGGACTTCCAGTATACTATGGTGATACTAAAGTTTGCCAAATACTTTTTTCTGTGTCTACTGAGATGATTACATAATTTGTGCCCTTTATTTTGTTAATGTGATATGTCACTGATTGATTTGTAGATGTTGAACCATCCTATATCCCTGGAATAAATCTCAATTGATCATGATGTATGATCCTTTTATGCATTGTTAAATTCAACTAATATTTTATAGAGGATTTCTGCATCTATGTTCAGAAATAATGGCCTATAATTTTCTCTTCTCGGAGTGTCATTGTCAGGCTTTGGTATCAGGGTAATACTGGCCTCGTAAAATGAGTTTGATAGTGTTCTTTATTATGTTTTTGAGGCATTTCAGCAGTTTGGTATTAGTTCTTTTTAAAATAATATTTGGTAGAAATCACCCATAAAGCTATTTGGTCCTGGATTTTTCTTTGTGGGGAAGTTTTTGATTATTGATCCAATCTCCTTACTAGTAATTGGTCTGTTTAAATTTTCTATTTCATTATTGCATATTTCTAGAAATTTATCCATTTCTTCTAGGTTGCCCAGTTTGTGGCTTATAACTATTCATAGGGGTCTCTTATGATTCTTTGTATTTCTAACATATTAGCTGCAGTATAGGCTTTTAAATTCTTCTGCAGGTATAACTGCTCAGTTATATTTTAAGTAATGACTAAAGACAGAAACTGTATCTTCTAAATGTTAATTCTTATAGGAAAAGCCTCTGACTACTGTAAACTCACAAAGATTTACTTCTATAAGAGTTTTAAAACTAGCTTTTACATTTCAGTGATCCATTTAAGTTTATTTGTATTGTATGGTAAACATCCAATTCATTCTTTTCCATGTCCAGCTGTCACAGAAGAGTAGATAACCTTTTTCTTGATTTTAGGAGAAAAGCATTCGGTCTTTTAACCATTGAGTACAATCTTAGTTGTGAGTTTTCACAGGTGCATTTTATTAGATTGAGGAAGTTCTCTTCAATTCCTAGTTTATGAATGTTTTTATAATGAAAGGCTGCTGTATTCTGTAAAATGCTTTCTCTTTATCCATTGATATTGATATGGTTTATTACATATATTGATTTTCAGATATGAAACCAATTTACTGCGATAAATCCAGTAAGAATCTCTTTTGCATATTACTGGATTCGATTTATTAGTATTTTATTGAGAATATCTGTATCTATAGTTGTAAGAAATATTTTTTAAATATAGAAATGAATTTACTGATGTGGTGTTTCTGATTCAGTAGGACAACATTAGTCCCAAGATTTTAATTTCTAAGAAATTTAATGGTAATTTTGGTGTTGCTAATTTAAGATGACTGTACTAATCTAGTGTTTCTAATTCTAAAATGAACAGTTTTGTTCTACATTTTTAGAAAAACAAATAGAAAATTAAGGGAGATTTCTAAATTAGGTTAAAACAAGTAGAAACCCGGCCCATGTGAAAAGCAATCAAGAAAAGACTAAGTTTGCATTACTAGCCCTAACCTTGTTTTTCTTTTTTAGTTCTACTGAAGTATAACAGATATGCAAAATCAGTACATATTCATTGTATACATCTTGATGAGTTTGGACATATGCATACAACCCATGACAACTAAGGAATTAAAACTATCAAATTTCAAAAATATGTGTGTATGTGTATGAGAGAGATAGAAATAGAGACAGAGACAGAGAGAGAAAGAGAGAGACAGAGAGAGAGAGATTAGATAGAAAGGTACTGATATTTCCTTGAGATATATTTTGATTTTGGTATCAGCATAATATTGATCTCAACGTATAAGTTAAGTTCTCTCCTCTTTATTTTTTTGGAAAAGACTGTGAAGAACTAACGCTAATTACTTAAATGTTTGATACTTTGTACTTCCCTACTCCACATTTAGTCTTCTATTTTAAGAAATTCTGTAAGTTAAAAACATTTTTAGTCTTTAATATATCTGTAATATTTTTTGCTATCTACTGTAAAATATGGGTTAACCTCCACCAATGGGTAACTACATACTCCTATGTCTCATTTCTTTTTCTAAACTGATTTAAAATGCCATAATTATATTTTCATATATCCATGGGTTTATTTCAAGACTACCAATACCATTAATCAATTTACCTATAACTTTACCAAAAAATATGCTGATAATTACTATCTATATAACTTAAGACTATATCTTAATACCTAGCAATATAAATTCCTACTTAGTGATTTTTTAAAAAAACTGTTATCAACTATTTTTGCATATTTATTTTTCTATATGAATTTTAGCATCCAACAGCAAATTTTATCTAACTTATCCTGTTGAAAATTTAATTGGGTATAGAATAAATAACTGAATAAATCTGATGAGAAAATGGTATCTTTACAATACTGTATTTCCATCCATCTTTAACTTTCAGGCCTTTTAATATCTTTCATAAAATTCTGTAGTTTTCTCCAAAAAGGTTTTACACAGTTTTTGTTAAATTCATTACTAACAAATCATTTCCTTGAATATTTTTTGGAATCTTTTATGTATATATACAAATCACCTTTTGCTGGTCAGTATGCAAACTGCTCTTCTTTGATACATCTTTGACCTATACTTTGATGTAGTCTTATTATTTCTAATAGTTTTGTTAGGTCTTTGTGGTTTGAAAAGAATATTATCTTGAAACAATGCAGTTCAGCCTTTACTTGCCAATTTTTATTATTTATTATATTGTCTCACTGAATAGTGATGGTAACAAATGGCATCTTTCATTCTTTCTAAATTATAAAAAATATTTCTATATATTTCAACATTAAATATGATGTTTGCTATATGTGTCTCACACACACCTCAAAAAAAAAAATTCCCCTCTATTCCTGGTTTGCTAAGGTTTTTAAAAAATGTTATTTTAAATTAACAAGCATTGAATTTTTATCAATTGCCATTTCTGTATCTACTGAGATGACCATATAATTCCTTCTCATATGATCAGTTAATTCGATTACATTGAGAGATATTCTAATATTTAACTATTATTATTACATTCCTGAAACATTCCATTGAGTCATGCTAACTGTATCTTCTTCATACTCCACGGTTAATAAATATGATAAAATTGTCTTTAGGATTTTTTGTATCTATATTCACAAATAAGATTAACCAATATCTTAGTCTCTATTAAACTTTAAAACCATATGTGGGAGCATTTGAGATCTTGCTCCCCAGCATATGTCATCAGTTTGGCTCAAATAAACTCTTATAAAAATTCTCTTAAAAAAATAAAAAATAAAATAAACAAATAAAACCATACTTGTGATTATGATTTTATTCATTCCATAATGTATTGGTACCTTTTATTTAATCATTTTATAATAGCTCATTTGTTTTTAGTAATTTCATTTAATAAATGTTCTTTAGGTTATTCAGTTCTCCCAGTGTACCATCTTAATTGTATCTCTCATTTCTGATACTTTGTTTAGTCTTTAATAACTCAATTTTCATTTTCCTATCAATGCCTATGTACAAATGTGAATATATAGGTATATTCCATATATAGAGAATTCTATTTTTGTTACTTTTAATATTATTGTGTTCAGTGGACAGAATTATATTAATATTTAAACTTTGAGACCTTTGTTTATTTGGTATGTAGTTAATTTTAACTGTTTTTCTATTGCTTTATTTAGTATTAACTTCATTGTTTCCTGAGAGCAAGAAGTATCATACCCTAACTGTGGCTCTCAAAAGTTCTCATTTTAGTTTGATTCATACAAACAAACCATTTTTGATTCACATAAAACAGATCAAAGTCACATTTTTAAGCACTTATTAACAATTAATTGTTTATGGTAAACTATGCCCTCTCCACACATGAAATTTTCTCTTTAATTTTTTAAAACCTTTGCATTAGGTTGGTCAGATATTTTTTCATTATTATTTGCCCTTTATATCATTCTCAATCATATTACATTAAACGTTCTGTATCATTTTTCTTTTGATGCTTCTCTTGTACACAAAATGCACTTAAATGTTTTTTTTCCTCTGAGTTTTTTGTTGATAGGTTGGTTTACTTTTTCACAAACATTTGGTCTTATTTCTGTCACTTATGTTTTCTAATAACATGGTCTCTTTATATGTTTATGCTCTGCCTTTTTAAGTTACATTTATTTGTTCTGTTTTTCACATACATTCTTAAACCTCATACTTTTCCAGGACTCAATTTAACCAGTTTCTACTCGTTTCTTTTGAACTAAACAAAAAACTACATGTATTTTTAATTTTCAAAAAACTCTTCTGCATTCCTTCATCCAATACACCTTCATCAAAATGAATATATTCATTACTACAGTAATGCTTTTTCCTCCTAGGTAACGGACATCAAAGTTTAATCACTCACTCTAAATAAGAACAGTTTAACACTACTGCAGTGATACTTATCCTGGAAGCCTATGAAACATTTTGCACATATATAGTATGAAAACATACCAAAGTGATTCATACAGACACAGAATCAGTACTGTTAAACTATTTCTCATACTTATAGATTAAAGAATTAAAATATTATAACTCTAAGATATATGTGCTATGGACAACTTGTAGTGCTAAATATATTTCCTATCTTCAGAAATTTTATCTTACAGAAATGAAATGGTGGTTTAAAAGCCTGTATAACTTAAGACAGTTGAAGACAGGTGTACTTACTGTACAGACATCATGCTCGTCTCCATTGCCGAATCCACTCTTCCTTCCTCTTGTGTTTCTATGGCTGATCTCTCTGTTTCACCTGGGAGTTCAGGTGCACAAGCTCCATAAAGTTCTGGGGCTGTAGCTACAAATGCTGATGGAACAAAACTGCTACCACGCAACTTACTGACTTCTTCTTCAAGTTTTTTCTTTTCTTCAAGCAATCGAGCTCGATCTTCAGATAGAGACTCTATCAAATCTGAAGGATACCCCAAGTTAAAATAAGCATTACAAAACATTTCAAATTAATTTTTTTAGTTTTAAAAAGGAATTCAAAATATCATATTACAAGGTATGACTAACCTTTATCTCGCTCTTGCTGTTGCATTGTACTTTTCAACTTATCACTAAGATCATTGATTATGTTTTCTTTTCTCATTTTCTCTCTTGTTAAAACAGTGTTAAAATTGGTCTGGAACAACAGAAAGATGAGTACTTAAATTATCTGCATGCACATAGCAGCTAGAGCTAAAGAAAATAAACTTGCAAATATTCTGAAATGGTGCATTTATATGTGGAGAAAATAAAGTGCAATTTACAAATTACATTTATTTTTAAATAGAAATGCTATACTGTGGAAGATAAAACGTTATTATATTTTCTAATTCCATATTAAGATATTATTATTGACCACATATTTAAAGTCAGAGGAAAAGAGCAATAGCAAATGATTTTAAAATTGGGGGGAAAGAAAGAAAAATGGTCAATAAATTAGCAAGTGTTGTTATACACTTTCCCTTTTCTTTTAGTAAACCTCCTGCATCGGGACTGTTCCTTTGTTTTTAGTTAAATATGGATGGCAACAATAACACTGCAGAGATGACTTTATCTCATCTCCAGCTCTTATCTGGTTATTTGCAATGGACACTGCATCTCTGCTTTATAATGGCTAGATTTGTTACTCCTCAAATATTACAAAAACTTTCTTAGTGTGAAGCTCATGAATCCAAATGCTTGCATAGATCTAACTGTACCGTTTCTTTTAGAAAGATGACTGAATTGTCAAAAACATAATTAAAAGATCTCCATTAAGTTCTTGAAACTTGAGAGCAATAGATAATGAAAGTATCTAATAGACTCTTTCCATCTTCTCAGCAGTTCCAATTCCAAAATTAAGAGTCTATGATCCTTTAATAAATGCATAATGCCAATAATACTGGTAATGGAGATTTAACAAGAATATGGCATTTTTAGATCAAAATTAGTGAATTTAATATTGAGCTAAATGTCCTTTCTAGCCAGAAAGTAAAAGGGAAGATCCCTAAAAGGTATATTCATGATATGTGTTTGTATTAAGCTGTTTCTATACATATTATTCATGTACAGAAAATTAATAAACATTTATGAAGCATACTAGTCATTTCGTTTATTTTCATGATCTTTACTGTTTCTGAAATATGAAGTAGATTTTTAGAAAAATTAACACCCATATAAAAGTAGGTACAAATCAACTTCAATTAGTACAACATCGACTATTTTGAATTGGAGGATACTTTGGAAGGCATCTCTCTTCATCTCATTTTACAAATATTAAAAGAAGTCTTAAAATAAGAACTAAATTTAAATGAGATAGCTGCCAATATTATATTTTTGGTTTTAGTCAGCTAATTCACCCCTTATTTAATTTTGTAAATCTAGAAGTACATATGCTAACAAAGGAGCATACAGAGAAAAAGGCTAGACAGTAAAAGATCTATTTTATACAGAATGAATCATGCATGTATGTACAGAGTCAGATTTTTAAATAACAGACATATCAATTTCCTTCATTTCTGTGAAGCCCATCTTTTTTTTTCTGGTTACTCTTCCTCATTCCTCTATTTCAAGCTCTTCTTTCTTTCCTTGGGTCTTAAAAAATAAAGTTCCCAAGAGTTTTGAGCAACATTTCCATATTTTCTTTCTGTTCCCCGCTTACCTTTTTTTTTTAATTCTAAAAATATAATTTAAAAATACCATTTTAAGAAAAAGAAAACAACACATATTTAATGTGTTTATCAGTTAAACATGTGAATCAGTCCCAGAAATGTATTCCTCGGGATACAAAAGGTATATAGATATTACCCCTGGCCTGAATTACAGCAGCAGACACCTAACTGCTCCTACACGTGCCTGGGTCTTGCAGTCCTCTACTCTTTCTCCACATCCTAGGGAGCAATCTTGATTAAGTGTAACTCAATTGTGTCATTCCTTTATTTCCTCTTCAACTGCTGTCCAGAACCGCAGGTGAAGTACAAGCTCCTTGACAATGCATTCTATAGTCCTTAATGGTCTGGCCCCTACTTACCTCACAAGATTTACCACTCACCCTTGATCAGTAAGTGAATCAGCAATGTTCAATAAAAGTCCACTGTAATATACCAACAGTCTATCATATGCATAAGAATTATAGAAAATGCAAAATATTTGTACTGATCAGCACATAATTTAGAAAATGTTGGAGTTTAATATCTAAGTATTAACACTTTCAATTTGCAATAAAACTAACCTGAGTTTTAAAGAGGCTAAATGACGTCTACAAGATAACAAGTAGTTAGAAATAAGAAAAGTAAGTCACATTTCCTAATTTCTAATCGAGGACTATTTCATTTTGAAGAACTTACTTATATTGCATAATAACCTTTTAAAAATGTTTTTATCATGAAGATATTTAACAAATATTAACAAGGTGAATGTATAAAAATCACATCTGAGATATAAGAAATCATCAATTGCACAAATAAATTATATTTGCTAATTTCTGTTTACTTACTTTAGCTTAAAATGGGGGCAGAACATACCTGCTGTTCAGCAATCAAAGATGTTCGAACATTTTGCATTTCTTCATTCTTTTTTTTCTCTTGCTCTTCAAGTTGTTCTAGAAACTTAGCTTTTACTTCCTGAAGCTTTTCTTGAAGTTCAGCAACTAGGCTTGAAGAATCCTCTCTGGTGGATTCAATGGCAGAACTTGAACGTTAAATAAAAGTATTAATATTTTTTCAACATTGTAGATGTTACCCCAAATGTATCAAATATTGTAGCTAGTTGACATCAGAAAGGCTATAGATCTTCCTTAAATCTAACAGAAGTTAACTGGTGTTAAAAATATGCAAATTCTCTTTTTATCTAACAAAGGAAGGTGAACAAGTAAAACAGAAAAGTTTCATAAATTATAAAACTCTCAAACCGCAACATGACTGAATGACTGTATCTGCTTCTACCTACAAAGTTGTTTTCAATATAAAATCAATATACCTCTCGAGAGCTCAGCTTCAAATTTCAGTTTTACTATTCCTACAACTGCCAAACTACATGACCGAGAGGTAAAAATTTGGATTACATATATTGAAGTTTTCCATTATTTATATAGGTTTGACCTCATTTTGTTAGCTAATGGATAAATGACACAAAACTAAAGCTGAACTTAAACGTTCACATACAGCGAATCTATATATTCCTGAATTCATATTCATTTTCCCAAAATCTGCTAACCCTTTGGGGTTGCTGACAAAGCACCAGATAACAGAAGAGGACAAGGCAAGGAGAAAAGTACAAACACAAGTAGCACTATTGTAATTGCCGGCATAGAAGTTACTCTTATCTACTTTCAACCTAATAATCCTTTATATCTAAGTTTGTTTAAGAAGTAGATAATTACATAAAAAGTATTAGAATATGCTAAGGCACAGGAAAAGTTGCCCTATGTTAGGAAATATTCCCAAATTACTTGAGCAACTAGGCTAACTGATTTTTTTATATGTGCACTTGCTCAGTTTTAGATGATACTTTATCAATAAAGGCTGCCCTATTTTCAAAAAAAAAAAGAGAAAATTACACAACTCCCCCTTTCATATATTTAATACCACCATAAAAAAATCTGAAAATTAAATTTAAAAAGCTGATACATTTGTTAGCAGTTGGAAACTTCTACACTATTATACATGGAACTTGAAATAAAGCATCTTTGGTTGAGTTTCCCCACCATTAATAAACAATGTGTAAAGCAAAATGTTCTATTATACCCAGGATTTCTAGTAATTAGGAAATCTGCACAGAATACAAACTAGACTGTCTTAATGCTAGAATTCTCTTATCATTGACTATATTAGATTTGGGCCTAGTAAACAATTATTTTTTTATCTTGAGTTTTTTTAAACTCATCTCTTGAGATTAAAAAATTAGATCAAAATTTAAAAATTCAAATGCTATCATCCTTCTCCAGATCCATATCAAGTACCTCTGGAAGCATGGCTGTGAAAAGTGTAGTAAGCAGAAACTCAGATATATGCAAACTAAACACATCTGCATTCATTTTTTTTTTCTTGTACACAGGTGTATGAGAAAGCTCTTTCCCCTAAATTCTCAAAACTAATGCATACTACTGATTTAATTTTCCCAGTTACGTTATTTTAATTTTACATTTCCGTAATCTCAAGTAGACTGACCAGCTATTTGCTTATAATACAATCTCATATTGGTTATATTAGTTTCACATGTACAACACATTTTTATATTTTACAATGTGATTCCCCCACTAACTCACTGTGTAAACTTATCATAATATTACTAACCACACTTGCCCTCCCTTCTGGTAACCATCCCTTTGGTCTATTTCTGAAAGTTTTTGTTTTGTTTTGCTTAATCTCTCTATTCATATCCTTTGCTCATTTTTCTAATGGATTGTTTTATTTGTTTTTTATTTGACTTGTGAAAGTTTTTCCTCTGTAAGACAAAGAAACTGAGAACTACATTATTCAGAATTCCCAGGAAGTTCTGGGGGTTGAAATTTGTCAATGAAAGATACCACACAAAATCTGGAATGCTGAAAAGAAAAGTCCATCATTCTCCAGAGGTGGCTGTGCTCAGACATATGGGCAATTCAAGATTCAGAAAAGGTTTCTAAGTAAATTACCAGTACTGGTGTTTCCATAGTTAACTGGTAGACGTCTTAAAAATTGTAGCAGTTTCCTGATTAGTTATCAACGTCAGTGCTTCAGATGACTTTGAACCTAGATATTTCCAGGACTTTCACTCCCTTGCACTTCACCCCCACTGCCCAGCTCTCCCAAAGCTCATTTAACTTCTAATATTATATTCTTTATTCCTGAAATACTTAAAGCATGTTCTATTCTTTAAGCTCAATCCAAACAGATAAAAATATGATCCTAGAGGAAAAAACTATAAAGATAGGAATCTGAAATTCTCTGATCTGCTTCGATCTGGCAGCAATGGCCTCACCACCAGTGCAATATGGAGTGCTGACTATGGCAAATAGCTGACACCTGTAGTTGTCTGGGATCAAGTGACTAAAGAAGGCAAGGTTTAGGAGATGCCTCAGCTGTCTCTCCAAATCCCACCAAACCTTCCTTACCAGCAGCAGCCTCTTCTCCCTTATTTTTGGAAATTAGTGTCACCTTACCTGGGGTTCCCTTCTCAACAATCTCTCCCACCATTTCCTTACTTCCAGACCCATTGCTACTTTCAAATCCTCAGGTTCCAGGGAAGATAAAAATCTAAACAAGGAGTTATTTCAATTGCAAGATTTTTCATTTATAGAAAGTATGTATGGGAATAGATCCAATGAATGTACAGGAATGACAATGCTGAATGTTAGCAATTAACTTTGCTAAACTGACTGCCTAAAACCTGGACCCAATGGACATTAAACAAAAATGTCAAGATGAGATAATCTGTACCACAGGTAGGCAATCAATGACCTGCAAGCCAGATCCAGCCTGTTACCTGTTTGTGTAAATTAAAGTTTTATTGGGTTATAGCCACACCCACTTATGTTGTTTCACTCTTCTCTTGACAGCAGAGCTGAGTAGCTCGGCTTAGATAAAGACCATCTGGTCCATAAAGCCTTAGATATTTACCGTATGGCCCTTTAAAGAAAGTTTGCCAACTATTCTCTACACTAATGAGTCTCAAAGTATGATCAATCCACAGAACCCTGGGAGTAATTAGAACACTTTCAGGAGATCGATAAGGTCAAAACTATTTTCATAATAACACTAAGATGATATTGATATTTGTTTTTTATACCTTGTGACATATGCATAGATAAAACTGCTGAAATCTTAACATAAATTAAAAGATAGTTAACACCCAACTATACTTTGAGTCATCATATCTTTACTTCAAGGTACTCAAAATGAAAAAGGCGGAAAGTGTATTTTGGAATGTCCTCGATGTAGTAAAAATTATTAATATTATTGAATTCTGACAACTGAATATAATTTTTTAAAATAATCAGTGTGACAAAATGACAAGTACACATAAAGCACTTCTGTCACTTACAAAGCATGTCTGTCTCATGGGAAAGTACTTGTACAACAGTTTTAGCTGTGTGCTGAACTAGCTGCTTTTCCATCCTAACCTTTCTCTTTGAAAAATGACAATCTGTGGTGTTTAGACTTGGATTTTTCATACACATTTCCTCAAAAATGATCAACATGAGCCTGTTATTTTAATAACAGACAGAATTTGTTACCAACGACAAAATATGACTCTTTTGAAAGAAATTAAAACTTAGAAAACTTCTATCTGCCACTATAAACTTGAGAGCTTCCCAGTACCTAAGGTCTTTCATATAAAATCTGTACATGTTTCACAAAAGTGATTTATCTGTTAATTAAACGTGTCAACATATGCAAAATCTGCATTATTCGGTCAACCAGTGTTTTTCAAATGACCAATTCACTGGGCTACAAAATCATGCATGGGTAAAATATCTATTCAAAGTGCAACATAGTTCAATGAATATTAGCATAAAGAGTACAAAAAAATCCACTGACAAAGATTTATATTCCACAATGAAAAAGAAATGATCATTTGTTGCATTCTGACTTAGTGTCAAAGAAAAATATCCACAATTATCTGAAAAAGCAACTTAGATATACCTCTTTTTCCAATTCCATATAAGTAAAAGATTGAATTTTCCATATACTTCGAGCAAAATATACTGCAATAGATTGGATACAGAAGCAGCAATGAGAATCCACTAATCCAAACACAGATTTGCAAATATATAAAACAATGCAACCTGTCTCATTAATTTTCACTGTAGTCAAGTTTTCATTAAAAAATCCTATTTATGATAAAATGTAGATTTATTATTTTAAAATGACTAAACATCCTTTAAATGTTTTAATTTCTAATACAGGAAATATTGATAGATATAATCCATATAAAAAATAACTGCAGTCCTCAATTTTTGAGTGTGTAAAAGGGTACTGAGACCAATGTTAAAAAAACTTACTTGTTTTTTACAATTTAAAGGGCGGTAACACACATACACACACACACAGAAAAAAATGTGAAGACTACATATGACCAGCAAGTCCTAAAATATTTACTATCTGTCCCTTTAAAGAACAAATTAACTGACCGTTGGTCTAGAGGAAGGTATCCAAAGGAGGATGGTGATAGGCATACTGGAAAGGATTTATTTACCTGTACCCTGGGAGGGGCCAGAGAATACTCCCCTCACCAAGACTTTAAAAAAAATCGCCTCAAAAGGTTCTGCAGTAGTGCTCTACAAAACAGGGAGAGCAAAGGGAGATGAAACCACTGAAATTCCATGAATGTAATGGGAAAAATTCCATCATTCCAGGAGTGAAAGAGGCCAATTACTGACACTTAACCATTATATGTGGTGCCATTATAGGCAGCAGTGCCAGAGCAGTAATCAAGTTTGACTCAGAAAGATCTCTGGCAATGGTTGTCCCTAAGGCCATAGAAAATTGGCTGATAAAGGCTTCTTAAAAATGTTTTTTAAAAACTTGGTATCTGGTGTTCAGAGAGCAAACTTTTCAGAACTTAAATCAAGACTCATCTCTAATCCAATTCCATGACCTCAGTCAGTCACCAACTACAATGCCCAAATTTCACATTGTTAGGTGTTCTTTCTAGCCTTCACCAGAAGCACCTGTAGTCATTTTCCAGGCTGAGTGTATATTCAGGGAAGTCAATTAACAAATTTTGGAGGACTACTGAGCATTGGCTATGAGGGGATTCTAATGCCGCTGTGCTCCACTAGATTACTGACAGTGAGGTGGTAAGCAGAGTTTGAGCCCAGTGGGTCCCTCATTATAGGTAAGACATACCTCCTTATATCCAGAATCTACAGTAAAACAGACACAAAAGCAATCATTAGGAAATCTCTGTTCGTCCCTTCACACATAGAATGAGTCCTATTATGGTAGAAAGAATGAAGGAAAATCCTTAAAACTCTCACTTCAAATGATACAGGGGAGAGATCTCTATTATTCTTATCTCAACTTATGTGTCCTGCAGAAAACACCTAAAAACATGTAATGGATTATCATAAATTTAATCGGGTAGTAACTCCAGTAAATCTTCTATTTCACATATGCCCTCTTTACTGGAGGAAATCAACAAAGCCACGACCACCTGACATGTAGCTACTGATTTGGTTATTTCTTCCCCCTCTATGCCTACTAGTATAGACCAGGGTTGACAAGTTTTTTTGTTTGTTTTGCAGGCGTGGGGGACAAATATTAAAAATGTTATTAGCTAGATAATCTCAGTACTCAAATCTGCCAAAAGCAGCCACAGTCAAAAGGTAAAGGAATGAGCATCTCTACCTCTGTATTTCAATATAGCTCTACTGACCAGAACAAGCAGTGGGTTAGATTTCCACAGGCCACACACAGTTTGTCAACCCCTGGTGTAGACAAGAAGCAATATGAATTTTCCTACAGAGACAGTAATATACTTTCACTCTTATCTCTGGCCTGTTATCAACTCTCTAGTGCTCAGTTAAAATCTAGTTGGCAGAATTATTAGTCTTTTTGCTATTTCTCAAGATATCACACTAATCTAACATATATGTATGGCAATATCCTCCCTAGACCTAGGAAACAGGAGGTAGCAATTACCTGGGCTTACCAGGGTAAGACACATAAGTGCCAGAGAGTGAGCAGTAAAGCCCATGAAAATTCAGGAGCTTGTCAGCACAGAAAAATTCCTAAGTATTCAGTGGTCTGAGGATGTGAGATGTTTCCTCTAAGGAGAAGGGACAAGCTGCTGCTAGATAAGCATCTTTGAATTTTGGACACAATATGTAGTACACTTGTGTATGCTACCATGACTCCTTTACCCAATAACTTTTAAGGCTGCCTGTTCTGTTTAAGGTCTGAAGCAAAAGGCACTCTTACAATAAGTCAACACTAACATGCCAGTTGCTCTGCCACTTGGGCTATATTTCCCAGCACATATTTCAATTGTCTACAGCAGAAATGAATACTGCATGGTGTTTTGGCAAGTCCTCTAGGAGTATCACAGTTGAGACCCCGAGGATTTTACAGCAAATAACTAATTGCTTCTTGTAAAATGGCTCTTGTACTGCGTAGAGATTGAAAAACTGCCCATGGTCTCCCAAGTTTACCACACAACCTGAGCTGCCCATCATATTGTCTAACCCATGAAGTTGGGTGTACACTGCAGTACTCCATCATCCAGTAGAAGTAGCATATCCAGAATGGAGCTCAAACAAGACTTGATGGCACAAGAGGTTCAGGTTTCCAAGGTACTTACTCTTGCTACATTGCTTTCTTTCTCTCCATCAAAACTACTGCGTTCACTATGAGGGAGAAAAATTTGCAGACCTGGTTTCCTGATAATTCTCCGTGATATACTGACACTGTTCAAAAGCAGAGGTTAAGTATTAGCATCTCACTGAGGAGTAATTCTGAAAAACATTAGTGAAGGGAAATATTCCCAGTGGCAACTGAGAAATGGGAGTAGAAGAAATGGCCAGAGATATGGATCTACAGTGACTCATGGAGAACGGCCAAAGGCTTGGCTGGATAGTGAGGGACTGAGAAGAAAGAAGATTTAAATCTAGTGACAAGGAGATTACAGAAGAGAAATTCCAATAAACCTTTTGAAATAGGCACAAAGTATGAGGAAATATATGTATATTATGCCCCACTGAGATGAACCTCATAATAACCAGATACACAAGTTTTGTTCTGTGAATATCAAATTCTTTAGGCAGCCACACCAGTCCTATTCAAAGTTCTAACAAACAAACTGTCCAGAGGCAGGAAGTGAGGTTACATATGGGCTCATCAACATGGATTTCCATATAGTAGTAACGAACACTGAGCCCCCAAAGTTGTAGTTCTTCCTTGGAGACTAGCCAGCCACTTAGTGACAGGTCGACTAGACCACTTCTATCATTAAAAAAAAAGTAATATGTCCTCACAAAAAGTCAATTATTCTCCATATAGATTTACTTCCCATATAATATTTCTGCAAAAAACACAATTCCTGAACTAATAAAATGCCTTATTCACTGATATGGCATTCCACCAAAATTGCTTCTAAAGAAGGGATTTTATTTTATAGTGAAAGATGTGTAGCTATGGCCTCAAGTCACTGATCTTACCACATATGCCAATCCCTAAAGCTGCTGGCCTGATTCAATTGTTGATCAAACTATTTAAAACTTTGTTACTGTACTCGATGGGTGACATTTTGCATGGTGAGGGTAAAGAATGCAGTACATGCTCTGAACCAGACATTTTGTGAGACTAATTCTATAGGTTGGAGAACCAAGAATCAAGATTGGAATAACTATTCTTTTACCTCATGAGCCATTAGCAAAAATTCTGCTTCCCATCCCAAAAACTTTGGGCCAGAGGGCAGATTTAGCTCCCGTAAAAAGAATTCCTTTACCAGGAGATACAATCAGGGTCCCACTGAACTGGAAGCTTAAACTACCACGTGACTAATCAGGGATCCTCATGCCACTGAACCAACAAAGGAGGTGGCTGTGGTACATACTGATATAACCGAACTTAATTATCAATGGAAAATAGTTTCTCCTATACAAGGACAGGGAGGAATATTATTACTGAAAGTCAGAGGCTTTTCTAGGGTGTATCTTGGCACTGCTGTGTCCAATGATAATGAGTCAAATGAAAAACTAGAGCAACTATAATGTAGGAAGTATCATTAATAATCCTTCAGCACAAGAGTAAAATCAGCTTAGGTAATGTCTAAGGTAAAAAATAAAGGGGTAATAGAAGGAAGTTATAAAAATCTACCAGAGTTACATGGCTAATTATAGAAAGAAAAACTAGTAATTAAACCTGTGTATATTAATTAATTTTTCATTTTTCCCTTCTCCCATTCCCCTAGTATGTAAAATATACTTCAGCATTTACCTTACAGAATGTCAAAGAGAGATTGTGTCTGTGCAGAAAAATGAATGAATAGTCTATATGTTCACTCCTAGGAAGGCTAGACTGACAAATAGGTAGAGTCTCACTTTTTGAAGAGGTGAGGATACCTAAGGTGACATAAGGAATATAAGCTGAATCACGTTAGACAGAAACATGACAGTGTAAGTGTCTTTATTTGAAAGTTCAATATGAGTAAAGAAATGTGTAAAATTATTCAGTTTAAAACGAGGTATACAGTGCTAGATTGTTTTCATCTTGCAATTGCTCTTATCCCTTTTCCAGAATCTCACCTGCACTGTAATGCAGATTCTATATTCCCTAGAATTCCCTTTATAACTTCAAGTTATCAAGGGAACAAGTGCAAGATTTAGAAAGTAGAAAAGCAGCTGAGGCTTACTCTCCAGAGGTGGCTGTATCCAGATGTAGTTTCACAGTAGCTTACTGTCAAGTGAATGAGAACTACACATTGTATGCTGCAGACAGTCACAGCATTGGGGCTTTGAAGAGATTCTTGAATGTTGCAGCAGCTTCCCAGGAAGCCATGGAAACCATCAGCTTTGGTGGGTGCTTAGTGTCTCTTTTTCCTATTTCACTTAGAGCTTTCCTGGCCTTTAGCAGGGACTCCTTTGACCTCTGCTCCCCCAGCTCTGTAATTTCTATATTAAATCCTCTAAATCTCCCAGAATACATAGTTTGTTTTCAAAACAGAAGAAGTTTAATTGTATACCAATATATGAATATTACACAGGGGAGTCAATCACAAGAGACTATATAAAAGTGATAAGGCAAGAAACAGAGGTTAAAATATATAATGAATATATGCCTATAAATATATTTACTTGGAAGAACTAATGATAAAACTAAATGATAATGTTTTAGAAAGTGTTTATTAGGCCACAAAACCCCTGAATACACTTTAAAGAGAAGAAAAACTAAAGACCATTTTCTCTGCTCAAAAGACAGTAAGATCAGTTAATGAAAATAATAGAATTGCAAAAAAAAAAAAAAAAAGCTATGACTGTATAAAACCTGGAGTTTAAAAACATTATCTTTTGAACCACCGAGGAAATAACTAAAACTGTAATATCGAGACAATAACAATGATGAAAATATATGGTCCCAACCTAGGACTCAGTCTTTATTAAACTCTACTAAGAGGAAACTTATCTTTTGTACATGCATACACAATTTAAGGGAAAACAAATTTACAAATAAACCGAAGGAAATTTGTAAATTAAAAAAGAAAAAAAAGAGCTCCGGAAAACATTTAAATTTTCAAAAAAATCATTTATCTAGAAATCCAAAATAGTAATACATTTTTAAAAGCCACTCATGGATTTATGTAGTCTGTTATTTTCAAAATGTTCGCAAGAAACATTAACTATTTAAAAGGTTTTTACTTCATGAGAATATCTCAATTGCTACATTTACTTAAGATAATAAGTAAATCAAGGTACTGTGGTAACACAAAATTGAAATCTGAATCACCAATATTTTAATTTTACAATTACAGACTGAAGTTAATTCTTACCTTTTCACTATTTGATTCTCAAGATGTTTAACTTTTTCTAATAACTCTTTTTCAACAGCTTCTCTGTCCAATTTAAATTCTTTTAGGGCAGTATGAATAGCTTCTTCTTTTTCACAATTAAGCTTCTGAATTAACTGTTCTCTGTCTTGTTCCTGGTTCATGATAAATTTCTCTTTGTCTTTTTCAAGATTCTGGATAATAGCTTTATACTTCTCTTCTTGTTGAGTGATTTTTTCATCTTTTTGTTTTTCAAGAGCACTTAATTCTGAGTCCAATTTACTCTGCAGTTCAACTACTTCTTCTTTCAGGTTTTTTTCTACTTCAAATGCTTGGTGATGCAATGATGTTACTTTGTTTAATTCAGCTTTAAGCACATTAGATTCTTCTTCATGTCTACTAATTAACTCTGAAATGCACTGATCTTTTTCAATTGTCATTAAAGTTCTTAGCTCTGCCAAGCCCACCTGATAATTTTCGTTATTATCCTGAATCTTTTGGTTTAGTTTACTTATCTCTGTTCTAAAATTTTCCGTCTCTTGATCAAGGAGAGATTTTAAGGTCTCCTTCTGCTGGGCTCTGCTTTCTTCGAGCAAAATTTTTATTTCATCAGTTTCTGCTTCCTTCAATGCAAGTTCAACCTCTAACTTACATCTTATGTCTGACAAATCAGAAACCTTGAGTTTTAAATCCTGTAGCTGTTGTTCTTTTTCCTGGATAATTGTGGCATGAGACTCTTGTATCTGATTGACTTTTTGTTGATTTTCGTCTTTTAATTTCTCCAAAGACACTTTGTGGTCTGTCATAACTTTCTCGAACTCCTGTGTGTGCCTGACATGCAGAGTGTCCTCTAATTCCTTTAGATGACTTTCCTCTAAGCTCTGAAGTTCTGCCCTCAACAACTGGATCTTCTCATCATTTTCAACATGGAGCTTTTTTAAGTCTTCTAACACTAACTCCCGTGACTCTTTCAGTTCTTTAATTTCACAATTCTGAGTGTGCATTATATTTTCCATCTCTAGTAACTTCTGGTCTTTTTCATTCTGCAGGCAGATGACAGCTTCTTTTTCATGTTTAACCAAAGCAAATTCATTATCTTTATTCTGTAAAACCTCTTCAAGGCATACTAAGTCTCCTTCAAGCTTCTTAATTTTATTTTCATTTTCTTCACGCTCCTTTATTAGTGCTTCAAGTTTACCTCCATATTCACTCTTTAAAGACTGTAGTTCTTTTTGATGTTTTTCATTTAGTGTTATTTCCAGAGAATATTTTATCTTTTCGATAATGTTTCTCATTTCTATTGCTGTACATTTTAAAGAATTTGAGAAGTCACACTGTTCTTTTTGTACAAATGTTCTGAACTGGCAAAGGTCCTCCTTAATGGTTTGTATGGTAAATTGCGAGTCTTGGGCAACAGCCCTACATTTTTCCAATTGGACATTTAGAGAAACATGATCTCCTGAATCCTCTTTACCACATATATTTGTATCTTGCATACGTCTACTGTCTATTGCATTGATAACTGATGAATAAAGTGATTCCACCATCATTTCCGGACTTTGTGGATCACTTATAGGATTAGGAGATGATAAATTTTCTTCTATTACAAACTCATTCACAGCAGACATAAAATCTGATTCAGGACTTTCTGCTAATGAATCCAAGTCTAATGAAGCTTGGTGAATGGTGTGTTCGATGTTTGGATGGGGAATAGTTTCAAAATCAAATGTATGTGCGTCAATGCTATCTGGAGACAGTTCTTCTAGGGGACATACTGCAGGACATAAGGGATCCTGAACGGTGACTGGAGGAGGAGTTCTTGGTGAGGTAGTAGTTGTAATTCCTGTTGCACTTTCTATCCTTGCTGAAGAAGCTGACTGTGGGGATGTCTGACTTATGGATGCCTGGAAAAAAAGAGGTACAGGTTTATACAGCTGCAGCAACATAAACATTTTACACTAATGAAGTGAACCACTTGAAAGAACTTAATTTGCCTTTTGTTCACTCAGTAGATCTGTAATGGTCTGTGACATTTCATCCAAACTTTGTGCTGCTTTTACCAAATTATGTAGAGCAAGTACATGCTGGTGTAGAGGTTCAAAGTCACACAATAAGGGAACCCTGAAACAGAATGTAATCAAATTAGATTTCTTAAAGAAGAGTAAGTAAAACCAAATATTTTAACTGATGTCAAAAAACTATTGCATTATCAGCCAATACCAGAAATAGTAAATAAGCCTAAGATATAATCATTGAAGTGATAAATCAGAAATCTTCCATATAGAGTGACTCCTAGAAAAAAATTACATGTAAGACATTAAGTTCTTTATTTTCTCATCATTTTTTAATTTCCCAAAGAAGCCATAGGAGACAGTCTAACATAAAATAGTTCTCTATTCTAGCATCTCCTAAGACTGTTGGTGTTACTTTCCACCGTTCCAGAATAATGAAAATATTATAAAGTGATATCTAAAATTGAAAATATTTACATTTACCTGAGGAATGGCTGAACTTCTGAAGGACAAAATGATTGCAGAAACTGTAAATCTTTTAATGAAATATCTGGAAGTTCACAATCAAACTTTCGAGGCTTCTGTGTCTGTACAAAGAAAAATAAAAATTATTATTTACCAAAAAATATAAAGGACAAATTTATAAATGGTTTCCTTATAATCAAATTATAATCAAATTCAGTAATACAAATAAGCAAAAATGCTTCAAGTGAACTATTAACGCTTAATAGAGCAAAAGAATAAATTAAAGATGAAGCACTATTCAATAACGTGGTGTACTCTTTTCCTGAGTCTTAAATAATTGGGACACACAAGTTGTTGATGAGCAACTGATGTGTTTGTTCCTGACCTTCACTGTTTCCACCATCTTTTTATGGGAATTCTAGCATTCTCATCGACATTAAAGAATTGTTTGTTTCACTAACTATTCACAGACTATTCCCAAATTTTTCCCTGACCATGAAGGTTTCTCTAGCCATAGAGCTATATCTGTTCCTATCACCTATTAGCATGCCTTACTGTTTCAACATGGTAAAAACTATTTTTCCCATGTAATACTTCCTTGCCATTCACTTGACTTTTCTAAATACAAGCTCTTAGTCAATTTCAGCATCTTTAAAAATATATATCTGGTAAGTCCTACCACTTTTTTATAATACTGCCAAGAAATGTACCTTTAAATAATTCCAATTGTTTCAATCATTAATAAAACAGATTTAGAAATACCAAGATGCTTGTCATTAAACAGGATTTCCAACATAAATTATATCACTCATTCTTAGATATTAAAAAATACACACATTTAAAAGCCCTGAGAAATCCTGCGGCACAAAAACATGTTTAATAGCTAGTGAATTATTTCTGAGGAGAAAACAAATAAGCAAGCAATATATCTACAGCATTTTCTAAACTTCTTTGACTGTGGTATCTGGTTTAGGAATATACCAAACTTATTTTTTGTGATTTCAATAAAGACTGAAGGGTCACTCTATCTGATTTGTCAAAACATAAATGAAACAAAGGGGGAGGGGTGGGTAGGTTGGTGAGCAAGAGAATGAAAGGGGAAGAAAATGGGACAGGACAGGATAAAAAAGAAGGCAAAAAAGGGAAAGAAAAGGAAGAGTAAAAAGGTAGAGGAAGACAATAAGGATAAGAGAATCTATTCTTATCAATCTTAACTGTATAAGACAACTTATCTTCCTGTGTTATGAAGATTCTTGATCAAAAACTATGAATATATCTTAAAGTTTTAAAGCCAAAAACATTTTTTATGCTGATAAAAATAAATTTCTGATAAATATCTCTACTTCTGAAATAAAGGTTTAAACTCATAGAATTTAATAATAGTTAGGAAATACATACACAAAAGGATGAAGGCCAGGAGTCCAATCCTCTAAACAGACGATTTCTTAAAAAAGACTTCCCTATGTAAAGAAATTAACAATATGTTTATTTTATACCTTTATTTAAGGTAAAAAATAACAGCAACAAAAAAATATCCTCTAGTTTTTGAAAAATATTCTGACAATTCTTCATATTTAACAAGGTATTTACCCTACAGATCTTAAAAAATATGTCTATAGATTATAATGGCGCTTAAAATCACACAGATTTTAAGCTATATGCTACATTCATATCTATAAAATAAGAACAGTTTTTTTACTTAAAAATAAAAATTTAAGTTGTTAATGAAGAACACTTACTAAATAATTTTCCAAAGGATTCCCTTTTCGACTTTTCGGCTTCATATAATCGCTTTCCATCTTTCACTAAAGCACCGGCCCACTAAGAGGAATAAGCTTATTAATATCACACACCAATTCATTAAGATTTATACATAATTAAAATAGAATTCAACTTACATACCTCTCTGTAGTGTTTTATGAACATTTTTCTCCTTACAACCTCAACAACAGCTAGGCAGTACATCTGAGGAACTGTACTAAGAGCTTCAACAATTTTGACTCTTTCCAACAGCTCTATTACAAGGCGGAGCAAAGCTTGCAATTTCTCTCCATCTTGATCAGCATGAAGCATTACAAAGCAACACCACCTACAGAATGACATTGTGACACACAAACTCTATAAAAATAATGGAATCCCAAGTTATTCAATCAATCAAGTATTTAATATAGTGATAAGAGAAAAATATTCTATCACTTGAAAGAAATAAAAAACGTTAACTCTAAACATCCTAAATTAGTTATAATAGAATCACTTACTTCAGTCTAACATGTAGGTTAGTTGCTAGTTCTTGTTTAGCAGTGGTACACTTCTGTTTAATATCCAACAGTTTTCTATGATTTTGCAACATAATCATCAACTGATTTGCATGACTTAAGCATAAATCAGGTAATACAGATGCATCCTTCAAGTTTTCAGCTCTCATCTGATTAGCTAAAAATCCCTTTGAGAGAAAATATTTAAAGGATATTAACTTTATTCATGAAAGACATGAACATTCATTTAGGAGGAAAATATATTAAACAAGAACTGTTCTACTACCAGAATCTCCTACATTTTTGAATGTGGTTGATGTGGTCATAGCAAAAGATTCAGTTTTTAAGAAATCTATGTTCATCTATGTTTCATTTTCAGAATAGAAAAAAACTGAAACCCAGAAAGATAAGGTAACTTACCCAAGGACACATTTAATAGCCAAATTAAACTAGAACCTGTGTGTCTAGATTCCTATTACACATGGGTCAGAACATGACATTAAATAAAACATGGTCATTGATTGTAAGCCATGAAAAATAATAACTGATTTAATCTTGGCCAATGATATTGAATAGCATATTTTATACCTTCCCAAATAAATAACAATCAATTGACTTTGCATTTTATTGGAAAGTCATTACTCTCTTTATTATTTCTGGACTATATTTTGTCCCACTGACATACATACAACAATGACTAAACTGGGTAATTTTAAAGCACATTTTATTATGTGGTAAAAAAAGTATACTTTTTTCTTAGCTATCTTTACTCATTTATTTTCATAGGTGAACTTGACATCATTTTAAGTAGGCATTGTATTTAGGCTATAAATTTAGACAGATGTGCCAAAAGCCTTCTTTTGTACACACAATCAACCAAATGAAAACTCAACAGCAAATACCTAAAAATATTTCCAAAGAGGTTGTAACCTCTTTGATAATTTCTTGATGGGGTTATTACTAAGTATTTTTGTTGTGCTTATAGGTGTTTTTTCCTACTCTATTTACTAAATAATTAATATGTTATAAAAGTTTTGATTTGCACATTCATCTGACTGCCATGATTGTTACTGTAAATAATTATCTTCCTACGGTTTGAGCCTATTGATCAGCAAGGGATAGCGAGTGTGTCTTCCAACTTTCTAGTAGTACTCTCTCTTTTCTTTTTCAAGTTTTTCCAAATATCATAAAAATATTTAAATGTTTATTTAAAATTAAGTCAGAATGGTTCAATATATGAAAATAAGACAATTTCAACAGTAACTTTATATTTTACTTTTTTTTCAATATGCTATATGTTTAAATATAGCTAGACTTTTTCTGTAACAATCTATTAAAAATAACAGGCTGCTTTTATCCCTTGTCAAAGTCTTAACAGGTTTTCAATTATTTTTTACTGAATCCAAAAAAAAAAAAAAAAAATAGAATCAATCCCCAAATCTAAACTCTAGACCGGTAATAAAGAATTTACTGACACCAAAAACATATTTGTAAGTACAACATGCTAAAAGAAAATACACCTGATCTGATCAAGACTGCTTGATTAGAAAAAACATGCTTGTGGAAATGATGTTTCAGTTAAAAACCTTGACTCTGTAATCCACTGACAGCCAAACACATAATGGTACATGAGTCAAAAGTTGCTCCAATGACCACATACTACCTACTCCAACAGGTTATCCCCCACCTCTTGTGAACGCCATGAAAATAATCTCATCCAATCTTTCACACCAGATACACTCAGGCAAGCCCAGTTGAAATCCATCTACCTTAAGACCTCAATTTCTGTCTACGTTACAATTATGCTCCCAATATGTAACTAAAGTAATCAAGATTATTTCTAAACACACTGATACAAAGAAGTATGTAGGGATATCAAGAAATAGTAACTAAAAAATAATTACATGAGAATTTGTTTCTTACTGTCTATAAGGACTATGTTACTTTAGGGAGAAAAATCTATTTAAAGAGTAAGAATATTATTTCCAGTTAGGAGGTGTTCTAAAAGGTAAATCTATGAGCTACCACTTCAGTTTAAAACACCAGCAAAAGCTGCAAATAAACTGGGGGTAGAGATGATGTTTAAACAGGGCACTCCTTTGATTACAAGACATTAAGAATTAGTTTTATAATTTTCACATGAACCATATAGGCAATGTTCACTAAATTTTATTTGAGTTTGGTTTCCAGACATTTTAAGGGTCAAGACCTGGAAAGCAATCAAGAAAGGCTCAAGTCTAAGAGAATGCTTCTTCTATTACTTTAAGAAAATGAAAACGTATTATAACTTCCTTCATCGCAACAGCTACTCTCTCAGAGAAATGACTTATGACAAAGCTTAATTTGCTGAATCCAACAGATCTGAGGTTAACATTGGAAATAATGTTTTTAAAATGCGATCAAATGTAAATCCATTCACTGCAACCTAACTGCAGTAGAAACATTAGCAATATTTTTTAAAAATCAAGAGAACTGCAGGCTCAAAAAAAAGATAAAATATCTAAAATAAGAGAACTAGAACTCCTAGTTTATTCAATCTGAAAAATAGTTCTAAAGAAATCTGAAGATTATAAAGAACTATTGGAATAAAATTAAATGTGAAAAAATAACTAAGTATATTTGACTATGTCAAAATTAAAAATTTTTGTATAACAATCTTACCACTATCAACAAAGAGAAAGAATCTACATTATTTATAGGACAAAGGATTATCCAGAGTATATATAATAAATTCTAACAAAACAATTAGCCTAAAGGAAATATGGCAAATGACAATTCAGAGGAAATACATGGCAAATATTGGTAAAAGAGAAATCACTCTTCTCATTAATTACTGGGGGTATTGATCAATTAATATTTAAAATACACAAACACCCTTGTCTAGCAATTGCATTATTGAAGATCGTACCTAAAAAATACTAGAACGTGCACATAAAGATGTATTGGGATATTAAAACAATGTCTGTAAAAAGGACAAATGAAAACAACCTAAATGAACAACAAAGGAAGTATGGTTAAATAAGCTGTTTGATTCATTCTATGGAGGGTTAAAAGAGAATGACATTGGAGAAAAAGCAAAAGATCAAGAATTCAGAGTTATGTCTTAGTAATGGTAGATTGTGATGTAATGGTAATGCAGACCAAACTTCCTATGGCATTAGTTAATGGAGATCTAAGGAAACAGTGAAGGAGTAAAATATAGTGAATGGGTCAGGATCTAGAAGGAAGAAACATAGAGAAATGAATAAGGTAACAGAAGAGGAGTTTAAGGCTAAGAGTAAGATCAACAATCCTTCTGACAGCTTCTCATGAAACTAGAAAATAAGAAATCACAGACCAGTTCCAGTCAAGGGACACAACAATGGAACACACTTTCCATTTGTACCCCCTGATAAGTTATCACCTAAGAAACAGAGTCTACAAAAGTAGACTGGCCATCATAAGGACTGGAAGACCAAATTCCAATCACCTAAATCTTTGAAACTAGATTAAGGTGATATAAGATTATAAGTACTACTGCCATATGCCAAAAACAAATTCTTTCTATAAGAAAAGGTTATCCTAGGCCACATATTTCTAATTTTTCCTACCAAAACTAATCAGGCACATAAAAAGTCAAGACCACATGAATTAAAACTATAAGAAACAACAGAAATATACACGGACTCATAGACACAGGTAATAAAGTTAACAAACTTCAAACTATGCTTTATGTGATCAAAGAGATGATAACATTGAATGTCTTGATAGACAATTTGGAGCTATAAAAAAGAACCAAACTAAAAAGGTAGAGATAAAAATAAAGAATAAAAATATCAAATCAATAGATTTAACAGCTTCAAAGCTAGAAAAAAATCTGAAAATTAAACTGTTAGGTCAAAAGAAAATATCTGAAATAAAACATAGAGATGATGATAAAAAAATACTGAAAATAAGGATAAAAGGAAAAAACAAGGTGAAAAGTCTAATACATGTATAATTGGAACCAATGAAGAAAGGTAAGAGTAAAACAAAGACAAGATTTGCAGAGAAACTGATTGGGAACTTTCCCAAATGATTTAAGTCATTAAGCCACAGATTCAAATAGTACTGCAAGCCTAATGCAGGAGCAATACAAAGAAGGCCAAAACTTGTTATATTATAGTAAAAGTGCTGAAAAAGAAATCAAACACAGTGCTAAAAGCAAATGGCTAAGAGCCTAGAATTCTATACAAAAAAAATATCCTTCAGAAACAAAGGTGATTTAAGATCTTTTAATAAGAAAACTGAATTTGCCACTAAAATGAAATACTAAAGGATATTTTAATATATATTAGACTTTAATGCATCAAATACTACTTAAAGGAAAAAGGATAATATGAGAAATAAAAATAAAAAACTTTAAATAAAAATAAGGCAAAAGAAAAAATAAACAGAATTTTAAAAAATAGAATAAAAATCAGAAATGATTAAAGACCAATATTCAATAATTACAATCAACAGGTGAACTAAATAAATGTATTGATTAAAAGATTTCTCAACTTACTTTGAGGCCTTAATAATCCTGATGCCAAAACTTGACAAATACATAACAAATGAAAAATACACACATACAAGTCAACATAATTCAGTTAATCTAAATCCAGAAATACATTAAAAATATACATATTATGGCCACATTAAATTTATTTCAAGAATCCAAGGATGGTTCAAGATTTGAAGTAGAATATAACTTTCTTAATCTGATAATGGGTTTCTTCCAAACAAGGAGGGAAAAAACCTACTACAGACATTATAATGATGAAATGTTGGCCACTTTCTATATAATAGGAATTAAATAAGGACATGCACTACTGTAACTACTCAGCCCTGTTGGACTGGTGTTCCAGTCAGTGCTAAAAGACAAGATAAAGAAATTCAGTTCATAGTAAGTAATGTGGCTGGATCCTAAATCAGGAGAAAAAAGAAGAGAGCCTGGAAATTACAAGATGAATTCAATCAGCAACTTATACATTTGTACCCATTAAAATAGTTATTCATATATTCTAATGAAAGAATACATGTAGAGGGAAAATACTAGCAGAGGAAAGCATGTATGAAGTGTCGACTCTTGCTACAGGCTGTTTCCCTAGAGTACTTGCCAGGATGGGCAGAGGACAAAGCCGTCTTCACCTAAACAAAGTCGCCAGCGTTGGGCAGGAGAGGGGGGTTAATCCCTCTTCATAATTCCATCACCTTCCTTTGGTGATAAATCTGATTTGACAACAGAGTTCTTGGAATATTGCATTAAATTAGACCATAAACATAAGTATTAATTAAATTCTTCAAAATTTCATATTTTCCTTCTGTCCTCTATAAATTTCATTTTTTCTTTTAATTTTTTCTGGGAAGAGACTAGGAAATATTTAATATAATGACTGCTTTATCATGTTCTTTCAATGTTTCTTTCCCATCTGCTCAGAGCATTTTCATGGTTTATCTCTCAGTAGTCTACTAAATTATCAATATTCAAGAATGAAGTGAAAACATGATGCACACGAAACTGATGTTGCACATAAAATACTTGTATTAAAAAGCTGTGAATTTCTTTTCCTGAGAGAAGTGTGAAATATACACCTGAGCAAGTTCTTTCTGCTCATTCACCAGTCGGCCACAGCTAGCAATCATCTGATCCAGAGCGTACAGCCGGTCCTCGAGTCCTTTAATGGCTTTCATATTCTGATTATCAAGTTTGGCAATAGTCTGACGGCATTCTACTATAAATGGTCGAATAATCCTTGGATCGAGCTAAATGACAAAGACACACATATGAATAAATTTTCAGCTAATAGTTTAAAATTTATTTCACACTACTTTGATAATAGCTTCAGAGAAAAATGTAGAAAAGCAAAAAGCACGGAAAATCTAAGTTTTCATAAGAAGGTCAAAAACAGGATAATTATGTTAATAAAACACAATTATTACTGATTATATTGAAATATACTAATAATATAGTTTCAGGAATTATACCTTTTGATCCATGTTACAAATCATTCAATTCTCAATATTCCAAAGAAAACGTTATTTTCAAGGTCTTATGAAGTAAAGCAGAGTTAAAAACTAAAGCACATTATTTGGTCATTAACTGTCTTATCAATCCAACTTCCCTCTAAAACATAACATCTTCAAACTTACCTCCCTCCTGGAAATATCTTTATTCTTGGTCTCAAGGACTGAGGAAATGAATCAACCACACTTTCCCCTTTCCCTTGAAAGAATACTTTATGCTGTCAGTCTTTTTGTATGTACTAGCTATAAAAACCATTCAGCCAAAGGTCACCAATGACATCGTTTTACTTGGGGCTCTTATACATTTATCACTGAAGACAACTTTTTCCAAACTTTAGAAGCTTTCGGGCATTACCTTGGGGGTTCCTTCACAGTACCCTTCTTTGGCTCTTTTTCCCATCTAATCCATAATATAGATAAACCAGAAGGAATCAGTGTTTAGCCCATTTTTACTTTTCCTTGTAGGACTTTGGCACAACTTCTATGGAGCTATCTACCAAACTTTTTTGAATCCTTAATTCTCTTCATAAATTTTCAGCCTGTTTCTGACTGCTTGCTAATTATCTCCATGTGGATGTCAAACATGATATATTCTATTACTAATTCATTATAGTTGCCTCTTGTTAAAATCCTAAATGGCTTCCTTCTGCCCACAATGTCATGTAAAAAAACATAGAATTACAGTAAAGGCTTCAGTGATTTGATACCAATAAATCCTTCCAGAACTGCCTTCTTCTGAAAGTGAACTGGCTACTATATCCAGACAAACCCTGTGTTTCTCTAGCTCTGATCTTCAATAACCCAGATCGTTCGGCCTAACTCTTTAACTCCATCTCTGCTTCTTTGTAAGGGTCCTAATTAAATATTACCTCCTTCATAATGCTTTTCCTGATCTCTATAGTCAAAAGGACTGTAAATGATGTTTTATGTAGTGTCTGGTACACAGAGAATATAAAGGCAGTTAAAATTAAATTATGCTATTGGAGGCTACATTTCTAATACCATGAAAAAAGTTAACAAAATTGTTTTGCAGTATATTAACTAAAACTTGTGCATATGAACCTTTTCTCACTTTTCTCAATTTTGTGGTGAGTCTAATGTGCACACATTTCTAATTATACTCGTATTATTCTAGACAGCTTAGAAATGTACTAAATGTACATGCCCCCAATTATTAATCATCAGCAAATCAGTTTGTCTTTTTACAGTATAACCTGAAAGAGAACATCCAAGAGTTGTTCTAACTTGAACACAACTACAATCAAAGAAAATTCATATTTTCACATATTTGCAACAATTCTAAATTTTTCTTGATACATTAGCATAGAAAAATAGTCCATGAAATTAGCATCTATCAATCTACACAAATATTTTAAAACAGAGGATTTAAATGACTTATGGATAAAAGAATAAATGAATCAGTGCCAAGATTTGAGCCCCTATGATTCCAAATCTTATGCAAGTTCTTTAACACCTATACCTTGACTAATTTCTTGAAAAAGGTATTTGATTTTTGCCATTGGAAATACACATTACAAATACTGCTAAAATGAGGATCAGACTATAAACATAATGGCTTTAAAAAGAATTTGCTTTTATAGAACACCACCAAACGTTGGTATATAATTCATCAGCAAATAGTGTTACTGCTATCAGATAATCAAGTAGGTCAGCTTATTGAAGAAAACTATGTGAGATAAAAAGAAGGCATTCTGATGAGAGAGAAATCCCATACTCGGTTCAATCAATTATCTTTAGAATGGCACTAGTTGTATCAAGAATACAATAAAACTACTGAGATGAGAAAAATATTAATTTAATAAAAACATCACGGTAAAGTGCTATTTATTATGTGGTAATCCCATTACCAGAACATACCATATTGTGTAAGATAAAAGCAGAAATATGCAAACAAATTCTACAAGATAGATTTTCACTGCTTTTGAAGAAATATTTTTTAATCTAATGAGAGTACTATATTAGTTATTATTTTGAGCCATGTTAACTAATTCTATAACAAATGAGTACAACCAAATAAAAGTTTATATTTTGCCCTCACAATAAAATGGCCATGTAAAATAGCAGACTTCAGATACTGCTGCTATGTCCTATGAAAGCAACCATTAACCTTTGAGAAGTCAATAATGTGATCTCCTGGTAAAAATACTATAGCTAACTTCTGTTTTCTGTAGGTATAAATTCCTGTGAATTTTTCATTAAGACAGAAAAAGATTGTTTTTTCCCTCTTGTCATACAAAATGAATAAAACTAATGGCTCTGCTAGATTTCATTTAAATATGCAAACAAAAAATCAATTTCAAGCCTTTAAAACAGTGATTCTCCTCAGTCTATAGCTCTATTCTCTGACTCATGCAGAATTATTAAAAAAAATTATAATGATACCTCAATTATTCTAATCACATATGGTTGACTTTCCACAATTATAGATAAAATGCTTAGGCTACTAAAATGTCACTAATTTATAAGAAAACTTTTTACTCATTTTTGGCACTAATCTTTGCATAACATATTCTTATACTCCCCTGTCCTGGCAAATGTCTTAACTGAAACTTTCTTTGATGACAAATAATAAATGGTTAAAATGAAATGCCTATTCTAAAGGATGTCATCTTGAAAGATTTATGAAGAAACTTAGAATTATTTTTTACACGTTTTCCATTTTACTATCTTATAACTTAAGGCATGTGCTATTTTCCAGACATCCCAGACAATGTGCTGACTTTCTATCAATAAACAAAGACCAAGTCTCTTTTCAAATTCAGTTTCCTTTGAGAAAAGTTTAACTATTCTGCCAATTACCTTCAGACAACAGCAGCCTTTAAAACATTATTTTGTATTTCTGTATCATTGAAACATGTGCCCCATCAACTTCCTTTCTGGCTTTAAAGATTTTCCATAGGCTTATAGATCAGATTTAAGAGGCATTTATTCCCCAGGTCTAAAAGTTTTTGTAAGTGTATCTGGGGGTGGGGAGGGACTTATTAATCCAACATAGAGGCTCACTAGAATTACAAAATACAACTAAAAACACAATGTTTAAGTTTTGATTTAAAAATACCTCAGGCAGATGCAGTATTTAATATTCCTTTTTTTTTTTTTAAGTCAGAAAAGGGTTACCTCTTGGGGAGTGGTTAGAAAGAGCCATATGGGAATTTTCTGGGAGATGGAAATGTTAAATGTTTTCTTTTACATGGTGGTTACTCAATGAACTAACCACACAAGAAAATGTGTGTTTCACTGAATGTAAATCATTCTCTGACTGAATAATGGGATAGCTGGATAATTGAGTAATTGGATAATTATTTCAGTAATTTGGTAATTGGATAATTTATTAGATAATTGATACATTTATTGGTGAAATGGTTCGATCAATCTGTCTACCTTAAAAGAAAAACAGGAATACACTGGGAAAAAAATTATTCTCAGTGTAAAAAATAAATATTTAACTGTAAAAATAAAAACAAAATTTTCTTTTACTCCAAGACTCTATTTCTACTATAAGATACTATTCATTCTCCCATTATTTAAAAGACTTAGTATAAATAATATAATTCTAAAGAGTTAAAATGACTAGGAGTACTAAATTAACACTACTTACCCTGCTCATGGAATCAAAGCACTTTCTGACCAACGACTCCACATCATTAGGTCTATCCTGAACATTTATCCAGTCTAACAAAGAAACATTAAAAAAAGGCAGATCTCCTTCTTTAAGATCTACTGAAGTTTCACCCTGCTGGACAGTACTATGACAAGATTCTCTAATTTCTTTTCCTCCTTCAACATCTGTGGTATCTGGGGCTACGTGTTCCACTGACTTGTGAAGTGACGTTAATAAAGACTTGTTAGTTGTTCTCGGCATATCAGGAGAGAGCACCAGTTCAGTTGAGGTTTTCATCTTAGACTTTTCTGATCCCTCATGTTCAGGTAGAGAATCCAGTCTTCCCAAACATTCCCTGTAACTATGTCTGGTTAGGCACTCCAACAGCGGGATCTTGGCCATTACTGAAACCGCAGTTCCTAAACTTAAAATGCAAAAGATCTGTCAGTAACAAAACAGGACAGCTCAAATTAGAGATTAACATTTTGAAAGATTAGTGTTTTATTATCATATACAGAAATGTTTATAGTATTCTACAAGGTGTTCTTTAATAGAAACCTAGTTAGATAGGGAGAAGAGTTATCAACACATTTAAATTCTATTCTATAGTAAAAGTTGGCAGTTTATCCAAAACAAGTGAACACTTGTTTTTTATCAAACCTTAAGGTATAAGAAATTCAAATTTACAAAAGATTTGCCATAGCAGTCCCTTTAACTATAATTTTTGGTCTTTAAGTCAATCAAGAATTTTTGATATACTGAAAGCACAGGATAAAATTAACAATCCTAATATACATTATAGTAACTCCTACATTCATGATACCCTGAAAATAAACAAACAGGTAGATGTTGTCAAAAGGCATTCAGGTTCCTACATTAAATTAACATATATAACAGAAATCTCTAAAAAAAAAAGTTACTAGGTTTTAATATAAACTTTTAAAAGATAGTTCTAGTCTTAATCATCTCTCCTTTCAAGATTTGTCCCACTATCAACTTGAAGCCAAAATCTTCTAAGGATTCTTTCCACAAAACAGAGAAACTCAATTTTATAAATTTTATTTGAATGAATGAAAAAAAGTATATCCTTCTAATTCAAGAAAATAAAAAAATACAAAAATCATATAAATGAACTCAAAAAATGGAAAGCATACACACACACCACACATACACACACATAAAAAAGGCTACATTCATAAACCATTACTATAGTTTTATATTCATTATAGCCCTTTTTAAAAAGAAGCAAAAGGTATCAGATGTGCTTATATGCAAACAACCAGTAAACCATCTAAGTGAGAGCTAGAACACGATGGCTTTTTCCATCTTAGCAAGCCTACATCGTATGACATTTAAAAAGGAAAATAAAATTTTCCTTGATTGCTAATATTTGAAAACTTTTCTTTTACCATTAGATGTGTTATCAGGGACAGAGAAGGCAAGAAAACACAAGAAAAAAAACTGGGGATCCATAAAACGTGTGTAAAACATCATAATCTTAGAGTCTATAAAAATCATAAAAGTCTCAAAAAATAAACCTCAATTATAAGTTTACAGCCTATCAGAAATAATATTAGTTACTTAAATTGCAAAGACATTTTAAACAAACAGTATTATCCATTTTAATGGCACACATACTGAGTAAGTTTTAACTTGATGTCTTCTATGGATTGCAGATAATTTGAATAAATATTCTCAAACTTGAAAAGTAGCTTTTGGTATGAATTTGAACAGTCCTCCAGATTGGCCATGATTGCAGCCCAGCCTTGGTGCTGAAGATGTTCATCATGGACTAGACTTTCACAGAAAGAGCTAAGCTTCTTGGCAACTTCATACATCTCCTATATTGGGGGGGAAAAAAAAAACACACACACACACACACACACATAAATAAAAGGAATGTTTCTGTGTACATATGCCCATATATGTAATTATATGTACACATAAATGCATTCTAAAGACATTTTAAATAAAACATTTGCTAAGGGAATGTTTTATTTTATCTTATTGTTCCTACTTGTTGCTGTGATAGTGAAGGAAGAGAAATACCTAATTCTTTACTGCTGCAAGTATATACTGGTAGAGAATCTACAGAGGGCAATTCAGCAATAACTATCAAAAGTATCTATCATTTGACAAAGTGGTTCCTATTGTGGGAATTTATCCTATAAGAGATTAAATAAAGAATACAAAAAGGTTTTTTTATTTAAATACCATGAAATGAAATAGAAACAACTTCAACGTCTCTGAAAATTATTTATATTTATACAATGAAATCTATATAGCATTATATAAGCTGAAATATCTTTGTATATAATATGTGGAAAGATCAATATACAGTATTAAATTTAAAAAGCAGGATGTTGGGTTTATAATGTGTTTTCTATATTTATACTATTATATGAAAAAAATCACTTGTAACTGATTTTAGAGATCAGTATTTTGAAAGATTAGCATTTTTATCATCATACACAAAAATCTTACCCTCTATTATGTTATACACACACACACACACACACACACACACACACACACACACACACACACAATCTATGAGGTGTCCTTTAAAAGAAACCTAGTTAGATAGGGAGAACAGTAATTAACACATTTAAATTCTATTCTACCAGAAGCAGGGTAACCACTATTTTACTTTGAATCTCTTATGAATCTGAATATTGTAGATACCTCATATACTTGGGAATCATACAATATTTGTCCTTTTTGTGTTTGGCTTATTTCACTTAGCATATTTTCCTCAAGGTTCAACTATGTTGTAGTTGTATCATAATCTCCTTCCTGTTTAAGGCTAAATGATACTCCATTATATGTATATATCATATTATGTTTATATACATGTTATGAAATATTATGTTTTATTAAGTTCACCTAAAATTATCATTTAGCCTATATTAGTAGGTTTGACTTAACTTTTTCACAATTTCTGACTTATTGATTTCACTTTGTTCTGTTTAATGCTTTAATTCTGTCAAATATTAATACTGCTATTTTTATTTTTTCAACACTCACTAGTTCTATGTCTACCAATTTTCTAATCTTTTCAATGTTAGTTTTAATATGCCTTTGTTTAGAGTTTTATTTGTTCTTTTGATTTCTCTCTAATCACTTAAAATTATATATTCTTTCATCTTCCTTTAGATTTTTATCTAATATTACATTTTTCTGCTAATGTAAAGTTTCTATATTTCTCAACTAAATAAAAAATTTATTACTTTTTAAATAGCATGCAATTGTGTAGCCAAATGTTTTACTAGTTTATTTGTACACCAATATTCTTGCTTTATTAATAATCCTAAAACAAATCTAAAGGACTCTACTATATAAATTCTATTTATAAACTTTATTTTTAAAAGTAATTCTGGTTTCTCAAAAACATTCCTGAAGTTTTTAATGCTTAGTATGTTCCAGAGAGATGAGACTATTCTCTTTTTATGCTGTATCCTATGTAAAAAAAAATGGGGTAGTTTCACAAATGTACATATTACAGTAAAACAAAATGCTAGGATATTTACTAAAAAAGCAAATGTTAACACTTAATAATAATTTTTTATTTCATTAATTTATTTTTGTAAAAGGCAAATATTACTATTTGGTTTATTTTAAAAGAACATTTTTTCAATTTTCTGAAGGTATTACAATAAAGTACTAGCAAGTAAAAGAGAAAAACAATGATTGGCAAACAATACATGGAGGCTGTAAACAGCAATAGTAGAGGTGTGTATTGGAAAGAAACCTGGTTTTCCTCCAGGATCCAAGTATAAATATGGGAAAAAGAATCACATTTTTTAAATAGCTATTTATGCTCTCTATGCCTATTCTAACATAGGTACTTAGTGATTAAAGCAATGATCAAGAGTCACATACCATCATTTAGAAAAGAAGTTGAACAAATCGCATTTAAGACTGCTTTCCACTCTAAGATTTTGTCATTGTTTAACATAGAGTTAAAAATAATGTATGACTCTGAAATTTAAAAACCAGACATAATGACCACAAAATATTTTTTCCAAAAAGGTATTACTTTTTTCATGGGTTTTTTTTTTTTTGCATGCTTCTTTTGTAATTTATACTTTGCTATTTAGATTTTATGCTTTTAGGAGTAATCAATTTGTTAGAATGGTCACTGTTGCCTAATAAGTTAATAAACATAAAAATATTAGGAAGTACATAAATAAGACTTCATTTTGTTAAATATGCCAATTTTTAATTTTAAATTGTACTAAATATAAAGTTATCATATCTCAAAAAACAAGATATAAAATATCTTACCACTGCAAGCTGTGTCCTTGAAGCAACAGTGTGAAAAACTGCAGGCATCATAAGAGACTCTTCAACTTTTATTTCCATGTCATTTTCTGTTGAAAAGGTAGTTTTAGGAATAGCAGGTGGAAGTTCACATAAGATCATTTCTTTGTTAAAAAGAAAAATTGGATTTGTGTCCTACAGAAGTAAAAAAAAAATGCAAAAGAAAAACTGAAGTAAAATATTACAAATACTGAGCATGCACACTGCCCTCAATATGTGAAGCAGATAAACCTTAATTTTGAACAGAGTTTCCAATTCCCTCTCTCATGTGAAGTTCGAGCATGTCTGAATGAAAGGGCTCTTGGACACCTACCGTCCCAGCACTGTAGGTACACACTCTTCTATCTGCAGCCATGCATTCTCCTCCATTGACCACCAGCACTTGGTGCTGAATAGCAATCTTATATTTGCTATGAATGGCATGCTTAAGGTCTGTCACACTTAAATAAAAAGGTTTAAAAAATCAGTTATTTTCATTTTACTGACAAACATTTTTATTATCAAAGTAGCACAAAGTAAACATAGTTAATAGATTAATGAATTTCACTATTAGGTTTTCTACCAAAACTATAGAAAATATAAGCTTCTTATCTCTGAAACTGGATTTCATAATCAACTGGCTGACCTGAGGTAAATAAATCACCCACATGCACATCTAAAAGTGAGTCTATGAAATACAGAACAGTAGACATGTTTATTTTTGTGCTCATCACATAATGTATCAAAGGGATGTGCTCAAATTAGTATCAGATCTGTTAAAATCCTCAGACATGTATTAAAATCTCCATATCACATTACAAAACTATATTGTCTAAACCATCTGAAAATTATTTCCTTGTCTTTGTAAACTGTTTCCTTATCTTATCCTATGAAACGTAGAATAGCAATCACGTATAAAACTTACTTCCATTTGACAGCTTTGGTTTGAAATCAGTATGTTTGCTTGTGGGTAAGTTGTTTATTATAAACAATATAGTCACACAAACAAAATAAAGTACAACTTAATGATTTTAACTGAAGCATTTTAGAGAAAAGATACTGGAATGAAATATTTAAGACTTGCCATATCACTACCCTTATTAACAAAAGAACAGTTTTCTCAAAACCAAATAGTTCATTAACTTGCTTGCACAAAATGCAAAGCTGATGAGAAAAATTAAAATTCAGCTCACGTTTGCACTGTAAGTTCAGTGTCAAATGTTAGGGTAGTTCCAGTGTTAACCAAAAATACATATAACTTCATGATTTCTCTGAATTCTGTGAGCTTATACTTCACACTCCAATAGGGTTACTAAAAAAAAAACAGACAAGAAAAGCAGTCAAATTTACAAACACAACTGCAGATACAAACACACTCACATAAGATACATACAAGCACAGTTGTGCTACAAAAACAAACAAACAAATAAATAAAGTTTTTTATGTTTAAGATGGCTAACTGGACAATTCAGTAAACTTCCCATTTAAAAACAAACAGTAATGAGACTAGCGAAAATATTAACTGTTGTACCATGAAAAAATAACAGAGATCAGTGGTTAAAAAGTTATGTGTACACTTCATACGGTTTTCATGTACCACTCGAAATTAAGAATAAAACTAAAATCAAAAATAAAAATTTAGTCAAACGCCTAACTCCAAAAGTTCTTCCCTCACTTTTTCCTTATAACAATAAAAAAGTCAAAGTTAAATTTAGTAATAGCAAATAAAAGTAGCCGCTATTTGTAAGTTAAAGGAAAATGAGGTAGTAGCAATTCCTTCCACGCAGCTAGCTGCCTCGGAATTCCATCTCCATTCAGAGCTATAAACCCTCCATATATGAAACTCTGGCCCTAATAGTTTTATCACCTAGTGCACAGTTCTAGAAACAGAGTATTTTTAACACAACTCTGCCATTAACTGCTTATCCAACTCAAAACCTCATATGTAAAACTTGCTCATCTACAAAATAAAGGGACAGATTTCTACATCTAGTATTTTATTTTTAACAAATAGAGGTAAAAATCCCAAAGATTAATGAAAACAGTAAAGGATAATAAATTTTCAGAAATTAGTAGGTATCTTTCTTTATGTTCTTTCCACTCTAGCTTTAAAGTAAAATTATCAGGAAAGAAGGAAAAAGCAAACAAGGTTTTCAAATTAATGCTTCCCAAATAATTATTTTAAATGCCTTAGATCAAAAACTCAATTATAAAGATAGGAACTGTGACTTACCGTCAGGCACTGTGAAAATAACTACCGCTTTTCTTAAAAAGCAGATGAAAACTGGCTTATGTTTGCTTTGCTTGGTATTGGCAATTGAATGGCATTACTGGTTAAACTCAGTGAACTGAAAAAGAAACATTTCTAAATTATTATAGAGTAATAATTCAGCATGTAACATATGGTTATTATTCTCTTCCTTTTAAAATTATCTTCTAAAAGAGTAATTTCTACTCAGTCTTTTTCTGACCTGCACATTCACTGAAACCACAAGCATATGACTTCGACCCACACCACTCCATTAAAAGACATCAAAAAATTATCTAAAGAAAACTCCCTCAAACTCTCAGCCATTTCTCAGTTCTTAAAATATATAAAAAGACCTTGGGCTGTAGAGTCAAGACTGCCTGAGTCTGATTCTGGCTCATTACTTATATATGATCTTGAGCAAGTTACTTAACTGTTTGTTTCTTTTTTCATAAAGCAGGAATAAAAAAATAGTACCTTAGAGAGCCTCTCTAACTCCAGGTATTCTCACTCTCTTTACTCCCCCAGGTATGGGCAGGACCTAAGATCTGTTCCTAACCAATGAAATATGCCAAAGGTAATGGAATGTTGTTACATGATTGCCATTCAACATTTTAACTTCAATTTTGCCAGCTGACTCCCACCCTTGCAAACTTTGATGAAGTAATAAGCTGCCATATGGAGAGGCCCACTGGCAAGAAACTGAAGCTGCTTCTGGCCAACAGCCAGCAAGAAGCTGAAGGCCTCAGTCCTACAAGGAACTGAATTTTGACAACCGCCATGCACTTGGAGTAGATCAGTTCTCCATCATGCCTCACACAAGACCCCATCCCTGGCTGACAGCTTCACTCAGTCTTCTGAAAGATCTTGAAGGAGAAGAACCAGCCAAACCATGCCCAGAAACTGTGAAATACATTTGTGTTGTTTTAAACAGGTAAGATAATGGTAATTTCTTATTCAGCAAGAGTATTCCTTATCATAGGGATATTATGATAATTAAGTGAGAAAAAATTTAAGGTATTAGTATGGTGCTCAGCAGATAAAAATTCAACCCTAGCACTACACCTGGCTCTTCTTCCTTCGCCAATTCTTTACTTTGAATGGAATCAAAAGCCCCCTCCCACCCTTTGCACCCTTGTATAGTAGCTCGCCTATTCCCATGGCTGCAGCTACCATCACTGTTGACTGCTGACTCCCAAACCTAGTCATAATCTCTCTCTAGACCTAAGTTATTTATCCAGTCCCACTCAAACCCAACATCCAAACTGATTTCCTATATGCCTTTTATTATTACTGCTTCTAAAACTAAATTCCTTATCTTTTCTGCCCGCTAAACATACTCACATCATTTTTGTTTCTTTTTGTTGATAGAATCTACATTCGCCCAATCTTTCATCTTCCTCACAGATATATAAATATTAATTATTTATGTCCAGTGAATTCTAACACAAATATTTAATGGCTATCTATCCCTATTCCTATTGCTACCACCTTAAATCAGGTCCTCACTGTCTCTGGACTTTTACAAAAGCTTTTTACAACCTGCTCCATATCTCCTTTATCCCTAGTCTACCAACCCCCACACTACTTTCAAAGAGAACATTCTAAATACCAGGCTAATCAAGATTTTCTGCTTCTTTAAACCAGCCATGATTAAGATTTTTTAAGGCAACAGCTACCATTTTTGAGTATTTGCTATATTCCAGACAACTATTCCAATGCTTTATTAAATGAAATGTTTTCATTTGATTCTCACAAGAATCCCTGCAGTAGGTAGATATTATCATCCTCACAGATTAAAAAAATAAATAAACTAAGAATTAAAGACTTAAGTTATATGTGAATGCGTGAGGATTCAAACCTAACTGACCTTCTCATCACTTTAACCAGCATAACATCAAATAGACAGCAGACCTTATGTGGCCTCTTTCCTTCCGCCACAACTTGACATCCTCATCCTCATCCTCCCCACCACTCCAACTTTTTATTCTCAAACACCATAGTGCTTAAACTTCCCAAATAAAACAACCTGTTTAAAGTCTCTGAGTCTTCATTAGACCTGTTTTCCCTGCTTTGAATCTTCCTTCCTCTACCTGCTATTACTCCTTCCCCCTGCCCCTAGACGCCCCCACCACACACACATTTTCTCACAGACTTAATCCAAATCATGTCATTCATCAGCTGTGCCATGTACTCTATGTGTGCTTCTCTGCTTGCATATATTGTCATGTTTCTGTTCATATTTCTCACCTATAATGAATAGGAAACTTCTTTAAAGCAAAGACCATGGCATTCCTGGGAACTAGCTCTAAAACATATTCTAAATAAAAGGAATGAATAATCCTATACTAGTAAAGTATGGTTTATTCTATACCCATGTGACTGCTAAGAAGTCACATGCTTGACATCTACCACAGGATTTCTTCAAGTTGTTCTCAAAGAAAAATCCCCAGATTTTCCAACATCATTATCTCCATGACAATAAGCAAGGCCCATTTCATTCACTACCGACACATTTGCCCCACTACTACCATGTATGGGTAATTTTGACACTCTGCAAATGCAGTCCCAATGCCTCGGCTCAACTAAACAGAAACTAAAGTTCTACCTAACTAACATATAATAAGATATTCCTGTTATACCACCACAGATTAGCCACAAATCTTTTAATGAATAAGGGAAAGTGACTAGGAAGCCCAAAGATTTAAGTGACAAATACTGCTGGTTATCAGAGCCTCTAAGTAACAGCTGGGTCCCTGGTGAGTAACGTTAAATATAAGCAAGGTTCCCTGCCAACCTCTGTAGCGCCTATAGTGTGAGAGAAAAAACATTTGTTAAAAGTCACTAAAAGTCTGATGATTTTATACTAGAACAGTCCACTGTATTCTTACTTATAATTACTTGTCCTTCACTTAATATTTTTACACATTGTTACAAATGCTTCATAAACATTAATACCATTGGCCAAAAAGCATTCTAACTTGTGAATTCACCATAATTTATTTACGTACTATCTCCCAGGGTTTGGTTTTTTAAATCTCACAGATATACTTTTTTTTCTTATACTTAGGATTATTTCCAAAAAGTAGATTCTTAGAAGTAGAACTGCTGAGTCAAAGCATTCAAATATTTTAAGGCTATTAGGATTGATGCCTTTACCAATTTATACTCAGGCAATATAACCAATCAACCAGGTTACTATAACCTTCCCAAAATCTTATTTTCAAATGCTTGCTAATATTATTTATTGTATATTTAAACAGTTTTTTATTATTACTGAGTTTGAACTTTATTCATTCTTAGATTGCCTACTATGTACAATGTACTATGTTAGACATGGAATATAATAGTAAACAAGATCAACATAGTCTCAAGACTATTATAAACCTCAATTACCAGAAAAAAATGAAATTCCTATCTTACAGGGTTAGCTTAAAAATTAAATGAGACAATACATATATAAAGTATCTAACACAACGCCTAAGACAAGCACTCAATAAATATACTCAACAAATACAGATTTTGTACATTCAAGAGTCAGGCGTTGAAGATATAAAAATGATGGGGAAAAAGTTGTAGTAACTGCAGCCAGAAAAAGTGGCCAGAATTAACATAAACACATTTTCTAAAAAGTGTGCAGTGACAGAGAAATATGAAAGGCACTTATATTGACAATTGAAGAGCAGCAAGAGGGTGCAGCCCTAGAAAAGTCATGCAGATCTAACAAAAGTTGGCAACAAAGAAAGCTAAGGTGATAGCAGGGAATCATATGACTGTTCAAAAAAGATGTGATGAATAGATAAATGTCATTAAATGCCAAATCCAAAAGTATAGACTTTATTTTCTAGGATAAAAGGAACCATCTTGTTTTATTTAGATAGCTAAAAGAAAGTTAAGTAAAATGGAAGGAATATTGGTGGCAAAGATGATTCATCGATCCATCCATCCGCCACCCATCCATCCATCTGCCCATCCAAATTTAACACTTATTGAGCTTATGTGCTAGGACTGCATATTATGTGAACAAAACAGACATGATCTTTGCCCTGATTGAACCAAGAGGTTCAATCTTGAAAGAGAAAAAGGCATTTAACAAAAAGAAAGCAAACATAATATAAATTGTGATAAATGCAATGAAAGAGAAGAGCAGGAAATAGGACCTACTTTAGATTTGGGTGATCAAAACAGGTCTCTATGTGGGTTACATTTAAATGGGGTCATAAGGATGAGAAAAGGACTGTTCTGTAAGGGTTGAATAAAGTAGTACATGAAGACACAAAATTTTTGTGAGACTAAACATAAAATATTCATAATAATCATAACTATATTATTCTGATTTTTTCCTTTTGTTTCCTTTTAAATAGTTATTTTTTTTGTTTTGATATAACAAATTATAGTAGTACAACTCCCTTGTATTTTTCATCCAAATTCACCAGCTGTGTACATTGTGCTCCATTTGCTTTATCATTTTAGCTAGTTTTTAAACCATGTATACTTCTCATTCACACTCATGCTCTCTCCCTCTCTCCCCAATATATACATAAAGAGAGAGAAGGGGAGAACTATTTGAGAGTAATTTGCAGACACAATGTCTCTTTATCCATAAATACTTCAGAATGTATGTCTGCTAACAGAAAGGCTCTTCTCATATATGACCAAAGTATATTTATCAAATCAATAAATTTAATACCAATGTAACATTATTATCTAATCCACAGTCCATATACAAATCATTGCCAATAAAATCCTTCATAGCGCGCCCCCTACACACACACCCAGATCCAATTCAGGTACATTTAGCTGTAAAATCTATTTAATCTCCTTCATGCTGGAACAATTCAATCATTTTTTCTTTTTCTTTTCATGATCTGGGGTAATAATGCTCTCAATCCATTATAAGCTATAGAAATTATTAAAGAGTAAAGTTGACCTCAGTGCCATTCCTGTTCCATAACACTTAAAAGTAAATGCAGGAAAATCTGACAAACTGTAACAGCTACTATGTGACTTTAAACAAACACCAATTTCTTCATCTGATATTCACCGTAAGGAGTAGTTCAACCTAAGAAACCACAATCATTAAAAATGCTAACAAAATGTTGAGCAAGACAAAACTTATGAGAATTAGTTTGTATACTTCATGAACAATGTAAACCATTCCAAGGACAAGTGTTGATTGCAGTGGCTCTAGGAATTAGGTTAGTTTTGAGTCCACTATCTAAGCACACTAGATATCACTACTTGTCCCTCAGCTCATGTCTCACAGCTTCTAGGCAACGTTAATGACAGGATTGGATCCTTGACCTATCCTCATATGGCATCCCATGTTTTCAGCCATTATCTATTGTTTATAGTCAACGAACTGGCAGCTTTAACTAGAAGCCCCCTCCTTAATCTTCATTCTCTACATCCTCATTTAATGTCACCCACCACCAAGGGACTATTCTAAAATAGCATAGAGAAAAATCTAACTAGTAAGATCATTTCCCCATGGGTCTACTAGCAATGGAGGTCTGTGAGTAAATGTCAGGCTTAAGACTTCTATGGCCACAAACTGCTTTTATTTACTCCATAAGTCTGAAGCACACGGCACACAAAATCATCATTGCTAACACTTATCCAGTGATTCATTACATGCCAGTCATTATGTTCAATAGTTTTGTAGGTTATTACTTCACTTATTTTTCATGACATGTAAGATTACCGTTTCCTTTTGCAAATGAGAAAGATTCATAAGTTACTCAAATTGCCCAAAGGCAGAACCTCAGTAAATAAAAAATCCAGGGTTTTGAAATCAGGTCAGTTTATAACATTCATTCAATAAAAATATCATCTGACAATTTAGTATATCCTACGCAGTTTCTTAGCTTTAGGAATAAAACAGAAAACAATCTGTTAAAAACTGCTTTCTCTCATGAAGCTTATATTCTAGTGGGCAATGTGAAAGTTTTATATCTATACACAAATCTCATATCTTCTTTCAGAAAGAATAGCTACAAAAATATTTAAGTAAAAACAATTTCAAAACATATGCTTACACTTCTCTTGTTCTTTAAAGATATGAATATTGTTGGCTTAACAACAACTACCACTGATTGCAAACATGAATTAAAGACTGTATCAGCTACACATTATCCTCATAATTCTTACTGTGAGAAAAGTTAGTATTATCCCCATAAATCAGATGACAACACTGTGGTACAAAAAAAGTTCAATTATTTTGCAAAGTCATGTACCCAGAGCACGGTAAAACCAGATTTAAAGCCCACTGTTCAAACTAGCAGGAAAGAAAAACTTCTAGTACTAAAACATATGCAATAAGCACATTCTACGACTTGACATTTTATTGTTCCTTTAGAAATTCTAAGTTTTTCTCCCCCACAAATTGTACTGCTTTCAACAACCATTTTTAAGTCTTCGTTTTTCTAAATACAATACAAAAAAAAACCCTCCAAGATTAACAATGGCATATAGGGTGGCAGAACACTTCGAAATGTAACATGGTAAGGTTTTCTTTCATTTTTTTTTTTTTTTCTTAACTAGGTCTAAGGCATTTTTAAATAAAGCTAGATATATGTAAGGAACAGTGTGAGGTGAACTGACTATCCAAATATCAACAGTAGGCCCCCCTTCTTTTTTCTATAAATACCTATAAGAATCAGATGAACAGACATACAGGATTCCTCAACATTACTGCTAACTGACCAGGGACTTAAGGCCACCTCCCACATATCTATCTCCCTTAATGCTTAAAGTGTTTGGTTCCTACTTATCTTTCGGACTCACACACACACACACACACACACACACACACACACACACACACACACAATTTTTTTAAGTGTATGAGTTCATTTATGTTTGCCCCTCCACCATTCTTTTATTCCCGTTGCCCCATCTCCTTCCCTCTGGCAATCATTACTTTGTTCAATAACTATATGACTGTTTCCATTTTGTTTTATTCACTTTTTTTAGACAACATAAGAGAGATCACCTGGCTCTTACCTTTCTCTGTCAGACTAATGTCATACATCTAGGTCGTTTCCATATCTTGGCTATCATTATTAATGCTGCAATGAACACAGGGGTGCATATATTTTTTGAATTATTAATTTTGTTTTCTATAGATACCTAGAAGTGAACTTACTGGATTGTATGACAGCACTATTTTTAATTTTGGGAGGCATCTCCATCCTGTTTTCATGGTTCCTGCAATAATTTACACTTCCACCAACAGTGTACAAGGGTTCCCTTTTCTCCATTTCCTCACCAGCACTGGTTATTTGTTCACTTATTAATGATAACTATTCTGACAGGTGTGAGGTGATATTTCACCAGGGTTTTAGTTTGCATTCTCCTGATGATTAGTGATGTTAAGCATGTTTTCATATATCTATTGGCCATCTGTATGTCCTCTTTGGAGAAATCTCTCTGTTCAGGTCGCCTGCTCATTTTCTAATCAGATTGCTTTTTTCGGTGTTGTGTGAGTTCTGTCTACATTTTGGACATTAACCCCTAACTGGATGCATCATTGCATATCTTCTCCCATTCAGTAGACTGTCTTTTGTTTTGTTGATGTAAGTTTGGCATAGTCTCACTTGTTCATTTTTCCGTTTCCCTAGCCCAAGGAGACATATCCAAAAAGATATTGCTAAAAGCAATGTCAAAAAGTATACCACCTATGTTTTGTTCTAAGAGTTTCATGGTTTCGGATTTTGGTCTTTAATCCATTTTAATTCATATTTTGTATATGATGGTCCAATCTCATTTTCTTTTGCTTGTATCTGTCCAGTTTTCCCAGTAACACTTATTGAAGAGACTGTCTTTACCATACTGTATATACTCGACTCCTTAGTCATAGATTAATTGACTGTGTAACCAAGGATATAGTTGGGTGCTCTCTATTCCATTCCATTAATCTCTATACCTGTTTTTATGCCAATACCCTACTGTTTTGATTATTGTAACTTTGTAGTATAGTTTGATGTCATACTACAACTTCCCACTTTGTTCCTTCACAAAATTTCTTTGGCTATTTGGGGTCTTTTATGGTTCAATATAAATATTCAGACTAATTGTTCTAATTCTGAGAAGAATGCCATTGGTATTTTAATAGTCACTGCAATGAATCCGTTTATTGTTTTAGGTAGTAACGACAATTTAATAATATTGTCTTTCCAATCCATGAACAAGGTGTATCCTTCCATTTATCTTCCTCAATTTCTTCCTCCAATGTCCTATAGTTTTCAGAGTATAGGTCTTTCACTTCTTTGGATACATTTATTCCTAGGTATTTTATGCTTTTTGATGTAACTGTAAACGAAATTGTAATTTCTCCTTCTGACTGTCCATTACTGGTGTATAGAAATGTGACAGATGTTTATATATTGATTCTCTATCCTGCAACTTTGATTCATTGATTGGTTCCAACTTTTTTTGGTGGAGTCTTTAGAGTTTTCTATATACATTATCATGTCATCCGCAAAAGTGACAATTTTACTTCTTCCTAATGTGGATTACTTTTATTTATTTTTCTTCTCTGACTGTTCTATCACTTCTAATACTATGGTGAATAGAAATGATAGTGGGCATCCTTATTTTGTTCCTGATCTTACAGAAAAAGATCTCAGCTTTTCACCAATGAGTATGATATTAACTACAGGTTTGTCATATATAGTCTTTATTATGTTAAGATATGTTCCTTTTATACCCACTCTGTTGAGGAGTTTTATCGTAAAAAGATGCTGAATTTTGTCAGCTGCTTTTTTTCTGCATCCATTGAGATGATCATGAATCGGTCTCGTTCTAGATTTGTACTTATTAGTAGTTTTTTGATTACTGCTTCAATTTCATTGCTAGCAACTGGCCTGTTAATATTTTCTATTTCTTCCTGATTCAGTTTTGGAAGATTACTTACCTCCAGAAATTTATCCATTTCTTCTAGATTGTTGAATTTGTTGGTATATAATTGTTCACAATATTCTTCAGTTATTCTTTGTATATCTGTGGTATTGGTTATAACTTCTCTTTCATTTTTGAATTTATACGGGCTCTTTTTTTCTCGATGAGTTTGACTAATGGTTTGTCCATTTTATTTATCTTTTCAAAGAACAAGCTCTTAGCTTTATAGATCTTTTCTATAGTTTTTCATTTCTATTTCATTTATATTCACTGTGATCTTAACTATTTCTTTCCTTCTGTTTATTTCCAATTTCACATTTTTTTCTAGTTAGTTTAAGTGTAGGATTAGATTGTTTACTTGAAATTTTTGGTTTTTTTTTTTTATTTTTCAGATATATCTGCATAGCTATGAAATTCTCTCAGAACTGTTTTTGCTTCATCCCATAAATTCTGAAAAGTAGTGTTTTCATTTTGATTTGTCTCAAGGTAGTTTTTGATTTCATTTGATTTCCTCTTATCCACTGGTTGTTTGACATGTTGTTTAGTCTCTACTTATGTGCTTTTTACAGTTCTCTTCCAAAAGTTGATTTCTAGTTTCACGTCATAGTGGTCAGAAAAGATGCTTGAAGTGATTTGAACATTCTTGAATTTGCCAATGCTTATTTTGTGGCCTAATATGTGATCTATATTAGATAATGTTCCATGTGCACTTGAAGAAAATATGTATTCTGTAGTTATTAGATGAAATGTTTGAAAATTTTCTCTTAAATTGATCTGGTCTAATGTGTCACTTAAGGCCATTATTTCCTAATTAATTTTCTGTCTGGTTGATCTAGCCACTGATGTGAGTAGGGTATTAAAATTCTCTACTATTATTGTATTACTGTGGATTTCTCTATTAATAATTGCTTTATGTATTTAGGTATTCCTATGTTGTGTGTAGATATTTATCATTGTTATATCCTTTTTCTAGAATTGACCTTTGTAATTACTTAATGTCTTCGGTTTTTTTTTACATTTTTTGTTTTTTTGTTTTAACGTCTATTTTCTGACACAAGTATTGCTACCCCAGCTTTCTTTTCATTTCTATTTGCATGGAATATCTTTTTCTATATCTTTACTTTCAGTCTGTATGTCTTTTGATTCAAAGAGGGTCTCTTGTAAGCAGCATACAAATGGGTCAGGTTTTTTAATCTATTCATCTATTCTGTGTCTTTCTATTGGAGCATTTAATCCATTTACATTTAAAGAAATACTGATAAGTATGTACCTGTTGCAATTTTGTTAATTAGTGTTTTCATTGTTTTTATAGTTCTCTGTTCCTTTCTTCTTTTGATCTCTTCTGTAGTGATTTGCTGGTTTTTAGTATTTTGTTTGGGTTCCTTTCTCTTTATTCTTTTTATCTTTTGCAGATATTCTTGTACTATGTATCTCCTAACTAGTTATTTTACCATTTTAAATATAAGTCTTGATGTGAGTTTCTTTGGGTTTCTCTTATCTGGAACTCTCTGTGCTTCCAGGATGTCTGTTTCCTGTCCCAAGTTAGGAAAGTTTTCAGTCATTATTTCTTTAAATAAAGTTTCTGTTCCTTTACCTCTTTCTTCTCCCTGTGGGATCCCTATAATGCAAATGTCTGAGTACTTTATGTTATCCCAGAGGTCCCCTAAGCTATCTTTTTTTTTCTTTTTGCTATTCTTATTGGCTGATTTCCACTATTCTGTCTTCCAAGTCGCTGATCTGTTCTTGCATATTAGCTAATCTGTTGTTGATTCCTTCTAAGATGTTTTTCATTTCAATTACTGCATTTTTTTTTAAGTCTGCTTGGTTCTTTATTATACTTTCTAACTCTTTTTTTAAAGTTCTCCCTAAATTCCTCCATTCCATTCTCAAGTTTGTTGAGTATCTGTATAACTGTTTCTTTTCATTCTTTAACAGGCAAATTATTTAATACTGTTTTTCTTATTTATTTTCCTGAAGACTTTTCTTGTTCCTTCATCTGAGAGATAAGAGCATCTTCTGTCATTTCATTTTGTTTGGCTTTCAGTTTGTTTATATGAATCACACAAAATAGCTCTCTCAGTCTTCAAAAAGTAGCCTTATATAGAAGCGGCCTTTGTGCAGGCTGTGTATGCTGGATGGTTTCAGCAGGCCAACAAGAGCTGGGCAGGCATCTAAGGCATCCAGGGCACTGGCCTACCAAGCTGGAGTGGCTCCAGGAGGGAGCAAGGGGGAGCAGGTGTGTGTAGTAATGCCCTATTGATCCTGCCTGTTCCCTTTGTTTAGGGTCAAAATGGACTTGGGAAATATATCCTGGAACAAACTGAAGCAACACTGCAGGTAAGCCAGAGCACCTGGATAGAGCCCCCACACACAGAGGTAGAGGGGGACATAAACAATGGCACTCACCAGCACCTCTGACCCTGGAGAATTCCTGCAGTCCTCCAATGGCTCCAGTAACTCCCCAGCCTTCTTTTTACAGTCTACAGTCTCTCTGGTTTGTTATACAAAAACTGGTCTCATGTTGAAAGACCTCTGTGTAGGCTTTATGGGTTGGGTAGTTTTGAGAAGTCAGCTGGAGCCAGACAGGAACTTAGGACACCTGGGGCACTGGCCCAAAAAGAATGTCCATATGAAAGTAGAGGAGAATGTAAATAAATAGCACTCACTGGCTCCTACAACCCATAGAGTTCCCGTAGCTCCCGGAGGGCTCCCTTGGCTTCCCAATCTTCTTTATTAGGTCTCTTTCTCTTGTTTGTTCATTCAACCTTCAGTTGTCATGCAGAAATAACTGTTGTCTATATACGTAGGCAGTCCCCAACCTTTTTTGGCACCAGAGACTGGTGCTCCTATAAAAATATAATGCTTGATGATCTGAAGTGGAGCTGAGGCGGTGATGCTAGTGCTGGGGAGCGGATGCAAATACTGACAAAGCTTCGCTCACTCACCTGCCATCCCCTCATGTTGTGCGACCCAGTTCCTAACAGGCCAAGGACCAATACCAGTACGTGGCATGGGGGCTGGGACCTGCTTTACAGAGAATGTTTGCCAGCTTCTCAGTGAGAGCTGCACATGCCTCAGTTACTACCAGACATCTATCTAACAGTCAAGAGCTGAAGCCCCACAGAGAACACATGCTGTTTGCAACAGGAACGCCACATGGAAAGAACAGTAATAACAGCAGACAGGAAGCCTTCCAGGAGACAGGTTCAATTTCTAAGATTTCTTTCTAACAAACTCTGGATGGATCACAGAAATTATTCATTCTCTGTCTTACAGGGAAGGAAAAAGAGTAGAAACCTAAAATGGATAAATCTTTTGATTATCTGTCTCATTATTAATTTTTAAACTGAAAGATGTGACTTTGCTTTCTCCTCTAAACTAATAAGTTGGACAATGCTACAAGAAGTGATCAAAGAGGGATTCACAGCCTTAAAAAAACTGAGTTCCTATGAATTAGTAAAAAAAAAAAAAAATTACAAAGACCCACAATAGGAAAAATGCATGAGAAGAAATTTAAATGATTAACAAATGTGAAACCCTTCAGTAATCAAAGAAATACACATCTAAAGATTACTTTTCATCTATCGAACAAGCAAGATTTTCAACCTAAAAGGGATAAAATACATAATGTGAAAAATTATTTTAGAGATGTCAGTATGAACAAGGAATTTATCTTTCCCTAAAATACATATTCCATAGCCCACTTTTTTCCAGTGGGGCTACAAAATATGTACTGTATGGAAAGAGCAATAAGTGCTCATAGAACTCTGTGAAGTAAAGAATTAACTTTATCCAAAGAGAGATCTGGCCTTTATCCTTGGAGATAAAGTGAGAGGAACTTTAGGTACCTGGAATGCCCTGGCTGACGGGTGTATCTTTTGTTTATCTGAGGGCTTTAGGACAGTCTAACAATGTAAATTATGGTGTGGGCACTGGGAGAAGACATGATATCACTTCCTATTTCCAGAGATAAATGAAGACTAAAAACATTAGTCAGATATCCAGGAAGGGCTAGAGGCTAAAGGTCAACTCTAAGGACATTAGGTAATAGAGCTCCAATAAAATCTCTGGACACCAAAGACTCAGGTTAAGTGTCCCTAATTAGCAATACTCAGTGTACTGTCACATATCCTGGCTAAAAGAGTTAATATTACCTGTGGTTCTATGGAAATAAATTATCAGAAGTTATGCATCTGGATATCTTCCAGACTCTATGCCTTCCAGACTCTATGTAAACCTTTCTTTCCTTCGACTGCTTTTAATTTTAATTTGTATCCTTTTGCTGTAACAAATTTGTAATTGTCATGTATAGCACTTTCCTAATTTCTATGAGATGTTCTGGTGAATTCTTGAACCTGAAGGTGGTGTTGGGGACATCGAAGCTTGTAGTCAGTTGATATGAAGTGATGGTAGCCCTAGCACCACCAAACTGGTGGCTGGTATCCAAAGGACAGTGGTTTTGTGGGGACTGTTCTAACTCTAGACTTGACTAAAATCACTGCACACTCACAGTGTGGTTTCTAAAGAACCCTTTGGAGAAGTGGCTGACTCCAAAAATCTAAAGTAGAAAAGGTGTCAATCACATAAGGCTAGAACATCTTAATGTGCCGTAAAGCAAAAAGAAATATCAAAGACTAATGAGACAGTGTCAAAAGGGCAAAGAAATTAACTTGAGGGGGCTTCCACTGACTAACATGGGAGAGTTTGAGCATCAAAAAAATGATTACAAATAGTTAAACAGTATAAAATCCATTAAAATTTATATATTCATTATGACATCAAAAAAAAAGGGGAGAGAAACTCAGCTAAGGCAAGCTAGTATAAAAACTGAAAATAAAAAAATTAAGCACTTAACCTCTGTTATATGAACAAGACTTCAGGATAACCAATATTTGATGAAAAAATGTCCTCTTTTATAGAAAAAATCCAGCTAATACTACAGATCAAATATAGATGATGGCCATTTTGTAATGAAATAATGTATCTAGATAATAGATGTTAAAATAATTAGAAGAAATCTGATGGATGAATTAGACTGACAAACACACTAATGATTTGTCACTCTGCTATTGACACAAATGGAAGTACAAAGCCCATCTATAGAGGGTTCTTGACTCCCACCCTGTAAAAAAAAAAAAAAACTGAATTTATATTTAATCAAGCCTCTACATCTACCTACAGTTACCAATTTACAAGTAATATGGGCTATGGAGAAAAAACATAAACAGTATTTTAAGAAAACAATCAGCTAAAATGCAGAAATGAGCATTTTACAAAACAATGGCCTAGTTTAACAAATGGCTTCAGAAAGAACAGTGAGGAAGAATTCTATTAAAGGAGATGTAAGAAAAATAATAACCAGATGTAATGTATGGACTTGTTTGACTCCTGACTCAAACAAAATACTGCAATAGAGACATTTTTTAAATAAAGGTGTAAATCTAAATATGGACTAGGTTTTAGATTCTACTTAAGAATAACTATTTCCTTTTTTGGAAAATGATGACATTTACTTATGAAATAATGAATTCTAAAAATGAATGTGTAAAATGATATTAGAGATGTTTTAAAACAGTCTTGCAAAAACAAATGGAGGGAGGAAAGAAGGAGTTAGTTGGACATGGGTATAGATAAGATCTGCCATGGGATGGACAGATCAGGTTTACTACTACTTTTGTATGTTTTCAAGTTTCCATAATAAGATATTACAAAAATTGTCACAATAATTTTAATCATCATACTCAATATGGTTATAATATAGGTTGAAATCTACTCTACTTCTGGAAAGCAACTGCTGTTCATGTTGTAGGTAAGCAAAAGTTTTATAAACACATTGTCTTAAGGACACAATAAGAAAAGAATATTAATTTTTGTGTAAGCAAAAAACCCTGATCAGATTCTAACCAAAAGTATGGTATATAAAAGTAATTAAATGCTCTAACTGGCTGTCAAGAGGATCAAAGAGAATTCACAGGAATACTGTCTCTATTTACAAGATGTATGGTTTATTTACATATTCTTATATGCCTACTATCAAAATATGACTCAACAATGCTGAATTCCTTTTTCCATATGTAATTGTTAAAACATTAAACAAAAAGGGACATTAGTAACCAAACACATATTTGGTCATCCTGAAATTTAAAATCCTTAAACAGAAGTAAAAGAAACCTAAATTTTATCCCTACCTTAAAATCTTTATTTCTGTGACCCTGAGAGCCAGTTACTTAATTTCTCTGAATCTGTTTCTTCATCTGAAAACTCAAAGTTGTACACTGGCTGATTCCTCCAAGCTTCTATAAAATGCTACATAGTCTCATTACACTTTAAACCCAGTTCTAACTTATTTCACGTGCTAGTCACCAATGATTAAAAGAAAGAAAAAGCACGTGCTATCTGCCTTCAAGGAGCTTAATCACAGAAATGAACATTACAATATAATATTACATGTTACAGAGAGGTGTGCAAAAGTTATACTGAAAAGGAATGGGCAAGATGTGAAGAACGATGCCTTATTTAAAGGAGGTAACATTAAAAAAAAAAAAGAATACGTAAAGCCAAGTTCAGCTAGAAAATCCATGATTTACCCTCCTTGATCACCTTTATTAAAACCTAAGAGGATAAGCTTGGCAAATCACTCATTTGCTTTAAGAAATCAATCATTTAAAAGAGCTAATTCTTTTCTTAACTTATAAAAGGTGGGATTGCTCATTATGTACATTTTCCCTTAACATATAAAATCTATTATATTTTGTGAGTTGAATTTTATAGGATCTAGAATTAAAGTTATTACATTCAATTGTAAAATAACAGCATAGAAGTCAATTGCTGTTGAAGGAATTATAACTTTACATTACATAAAATACAATACTAGTGCATAATATATTATTTATTACTTTTCACCAAATAGTAAAAGTTTTCTAAAATTTGGCATAATGCTCACTTTATATATAAACTTTTCTGATTTTCTACAAAATGAAATTACACATGTTACACAGGTTAACACAAACCAATTCTAATTAAAGTCAATGTTAGTAACAACTGACAAAAGATTTTCTTATATTATGTGGCCCTTTGGCTAAACAACTGTCTTTAGTTTCTGTCCATTGAGACAATAATTATTAAGTACCTATACTACACACACTTGTGTGCATACATATATACACATATATATGCATGTATGTGTGTATATGTGTGTGTGTATGGGGGGAGGGAAAGAGGGATGCACACAGGCATGCACTGAGACTGTGGGAAAGAACACTTATAAAGTGTTTTAAACATACTATAACAGTAATTAAAACTGGGATTCTTGCCCATTCATAGACACTTAAATTTGGAACAGATTTAAACATATCTTTATATGCAAATACAGAAATACGGTAACAGAATTTCAATTTGAGAGAAAAGATAAACTGTTCAAGGAACAGTATCAGTACAAATCGTTATCCATAGTATGCAGAAAAATAAAGTCTATCTGAAATATGATTTTTTACCTTTCAGATTACCACTAATTATTAAAATAAATACAGTGTTGACAAAATATTAGCACACTGACAAGAAAATAAACTGGTAAAACTTTTAAGATTTAATCTGGCAATATATGTACGAAACTTTAAAATGTGTAAACTAACCATTCTACCTCTGGAAGTGTACTGGAAGTGACTAATCAGACAACTGTACAAAGCTATACATCCAAAGATATGCATCACACCATTATTTTTAACAATGAAAAATTAGAAAACTATCAATAGGGGTAAAATAAATTATGGTACAACTATATAATGTGACATCATTTAGACATTTAAAAATATTTGTTAGATCTATATATACTCATCAGCAATATGTTCAGTTATAAAATCAAATTATGGAATATATCATGTAATTCTGTTTTGAGGATTTTATCTTTTATTTTATTTACTAATAGTCAGGTATGTATATGCATACACAAGCATCAAACTTCAACACCAATTTTTCTAAATAAATAATTCCACTTTAATGGCAAAGTAATAATTTATAGACAAATATAAGGTGCACACTTGCAAAAGAACATATATGCAAGCTGGTTTACAAGTTAGAGGAACAATAAGTCAACAGAAAATACATCAACTAGTCCACTGATGCCAAGTACTTTTGTTGGGGCTTCACAAAGCCTACAAAACTTTTAAGATGGTTTATTTCACTGCTTCTGCCTATTTACATGATATGTTACATCAAAAATGTACAAACTATAAAATGTATACAGACAAATGTTTCGTAAACTAGTTTAAGTTGTAAACTAAGTGGACCTACTTGGATGTATTGCAGGAATTTGTTTATGATATGTTTGGATTGTTTCTCAAAATGACAAGGAAAAATTAGCAATTTTCTTAGATCATATACCATACAAGGGCAACTAGTTACTCATCCAGCTGTATATACTGATGTTTTACAATAGGTTTGATCTATGTTTGAGGTTTCAAAGTTGGGGTAATAATTCAATGTGCTTAAATTCAGTTCAGATTTCCTTTAGGTCAACAGCACTGTGTGGAACCTACAGACTTAGTGATACTCTGAAAACTGCACAGATGTCTTGTGTTGTTTTTGTTTTAGAGCAACACCAATCTTTTTAGTAACATCTATCTCTGGATGAGGGACTTTTACTTTCTCTGGTCTCCTTAAAAATCACATTTATAGTCGTGGGGGGGTATACATTTCCATTTTTAAAAAGAAAAATACTCTTGACATTTCTATGCATTACAAAGAAATAAAGAATCTGAATATGATGCCTAGAAGAACTGGTCCAACTAAGAGAGTAAGACAATAATCCCCATTAGCTGTCCCCATTCTAGCCCCCAATCCGGCTTCCCAGAGAAGACCTGCTCCCCACTCTACATGTCTCCCCTACATATTCATATTTAGTTCCTCAATTGTTATCTTTATGTAGACACAAAATGGAAAAAAAAAAACTGTGATAGAACATGAGATTCGGGATCTGAAGACCTATATTCAAGTCCTGTCCATACTGTTGATTATGTGACCTTGACTGACCTCATATAACAAATTATTTTGATAACATAAAGGAAAGAAACTACCTACCTCACAGGGTTGTTGTGAGAAAGTAAAGAATCCACATACACATATATGGAAGGGCTATGCAAATGGATTGCAATACAACATCAATCACTGTTACTAACTAACCCAGATCTCTGTCTTGAGCTCAGAACTACCACTTAACTGATGGTAAATAGCTCCATTTAGAAATCATACTGTTATTTCAAACCCAGCATGTCCAAATTTCAATTCAGTGCTTTTCTTTTAAAACTATTTCCTAACTCTTTTTGTCAACAAAGCCTATCATTCCCTTGTTACTCAAAACCTGTTATTTCTACCTAAGTTCTGTTTTTTCCTTTATACTCCAACTCCTCATTTTCTGATGTCGTAACTCTTATTTTAGAGCCTGAAAACTCTTCTCCCTGCCTTTAAGTCTCCATCCCGCTCCAACTCTTCCTGAACACTCCTACAAGTTACAATCACAGTACTCAGGCTTATTCCTCCCTGGGATCTTCCCTAGAGCCCCACTGTCGCCTATAGCAGGCCACTAACCAAAGGCCCACTATGCTCTGCTGTTGTTTCTTCACAGTTACCTCTCCTGTACCGTGTTCAGTACCCAGATGGTTTCACTTAATTTTATTAACTGCCAGCCCCTTTAAGCATGTAAGTTTGCCAACTCTGGTATAAAGCTAGACTAGAATTAAAATGGCAGACTTTGAGCCAAGATTTACCTGTATTCTAATCCCATCTTTCCCACAGAGGCTCAGGTAACTTTTACACACCATTTCACCATCTATAAACTGAAATGTTAACTTATACAGAATGGATAATAGGGATAAAAATAATGTACTTCAGATTCCTTTACAATGCAAAGAATATAATAAAAGTTTTAAAAATGGTGGCAATTATAACTTCAACATTCAAGGACTTCATAATTAACCCAGTTTATTTTTCCAGAAGTATCTCCATCTACTCCCTTAATCAAAATCTATACTCTCACTTCACATAATCCTGTCAAATAAAATTCTCCTCATTTGCTTATCTGAATTTTATTTATCCAAGTATGGTCCAAAAGCATGGTCCTATGAGCACTTTTGGGAAGTCCTCCCTAATCACAGGTGGCCTACAGTATTCTTTCACCTCCTCTGAACTTACAGAGCTCTTAAGTAGCTATTAAGTAGCTACATACAGTCATATCAATTATTTTATGTGGATGGAAAAAAATTAAGATCATGAAAGGACATTTGTTCTTCCTGGATCCTGCTGGGACAGTCAGCTATAAATGAGGGAAGAAAGAGGATGTGTTTTTAAAAAATAGTAATTCTAATGCATTTATTCCCAGACATAGAGGGGTTATGACTGGACTTTCAAGCCCATAAAGAAAGAAAAAGAAAGCAGCTCCTATGTTCACAAAACACACTATCTATTCGATTTATCAATTGGAGATTAATTTACAATTCTCTCTTTGCGAGATTACCAACATAATGATTAGTTCAATCATTCCAGCCATTCTAATCTAGTCAAAATTTAGAATTAGCTTCCTTATATGGGAGAACAAAAGGGAAAATCACAGATGACAATTTCTGATCTCCAAAACTGAACACATTCGGTCATAGTCAAGAATCAGAGGTCAACCATCTTTCTCACATTCCCCAAAAGAGAATCTTTCCATACAGGTTCAGAGCCTCCTAAATGAATGTGCTGTCTAAAACGAAACAAGTGACTTCATGTAAGAATAGCACCACAAGCATGAAGATAGCAGGAATACTTTTAAAAGCCTGGAGTAAGGTTTTCTTCCCCCTACGTATTCTGGAAGTACACATGTATATACAGATAGTTTTACAAAAGTGAAATAATATGTGCATACTGCTATGCAACTTGTTTGATCTTAACATAAACCAAGGGACTCTTTTCATATTGGTACATATAAATGTATTAGACATTTGGATGTCTGCCATTCATAAAAATTATGTAAAATGCTTGAAAAGATCATTTGGATTTGGAAATATTAGTAAATAAACAGTCTAAAAGTTGTTCCATTTGAGAATACTATTGGACTTTGATATTTTGAATGTCACATTAATAAAATCTAAATTCATTTTTTAAGTATTATTGCATTTTAAAATATTTTTTCACATACGTCTTATCATTTGAACAGAAACTCAAAAGAACCATTAAAATGAGTTTAAATCAAGTCTACTAAATAGTAGCTCTCCTACCTGTACAGTATACCAAGTATGGAAGCTACAGCCAATTTCCTGTATTACTGTCACCAGATGAGATATGACATGCAGAGCTGTGCATATATATTTTTTAATGGAGAGCAACATCAAGTTGTGACTCACTTAAAATGTGAAATTTTTTTTTATTCTTAATCTGAAACAATATAGCAAAAATATTCTAGCTCTGTTTCATTTTCGGGTACTAAGAAATGAAACCACAATTATCTATGTAGCTAATGTTGAATCAGCTTCATTTTATTAAGGCAATACTATATTATGCAAACACACAGCAATATCAAAAGAGGATGTGTTTATCTGGAATTTGTACAATAAGAATTTACACCCTAATGGCTAAAATAGCCATGGAAACATTAACAGTATGGTACTAATTTGACTATTTCAACAGATATTCTGGATAATTACTAACCAATTATTATGTACAGAATAACTACAAGCTGATAAAAACGAAAATTCAAAAAACAAAACCTTGGGGGTGGAGGGAAGTCATTCCATAAGCTTCAGGGAACTCACTAAAACAGCTGTGAAAGCAGAATCTAACCAATAAAAGAAAAGGTACTTATAGGTACTCAAATACTGTACTTGCAAAAAGTAATTGAACAAAACCTTAACTTTACTGAGAGATGGAAAGAAGAGTCACCCTCTCAAGGCTATGGACAACAATGGTCCAGTTCACAGGTAAATTAGATTTATTATGTCCACAATAAATGAAAGAATCAGAGAAAGTGGTAACATATATACTTTATCTATGACAGTAAGTTCAAAATCTTCAAACTAGCACTCCACAATCTGCTACTCTAGCATTACATTTCTATTCCAGCTTCTCGAAACAGTCTGCATATGTAAATTATCTTTAAACTTTCCAATGGTTCACTATTTCCTACAACCTTATATACAAAGCTTACATATAAATTTCCTCTTATTCATTGATCATGTTGCCAGAACTAAAACTGTGTTGCAGGAGTTTAACATTTCCGGTCTTGCTGGGTTTACTGGACCAAACGTATGCCTCTGCACATTCAGGGTTAACATACATTACAGTTTCCTTACTATGATCCCCCTCCCAAAAACGATTTGTAGACCGTGACTGCCACCGCATTCTCTTACTATTCTCCCTTTATCCGCACCAACCACCGCAGTACTTAGTAATCTTTGTGTATGCCAAGTATCTCAGAGCTTTTGTAGTTTTTACTCTTGCTGCCAAGAATGTTCTTTCCTCAGATAGTCAGTCCACAACTAGCTTCCTCCCTTGTCTTGGGTCTTCACTCAAAAGTTATTAACCAATGAGATCTTCCCTAGCCGCTTTATCTAAAGTTTCAACCTTCCAATCCTGACAGTTCATCTCCTCCCTTTTCAGCTTTATTTTTTCCCCCTGAGACTGTATCTACTACTCCATATTTTTCTTAAATGAATACAGGGATTTAGTTTGGTTTGTTCATAGCCCAACACTTCTAAAGCAGTGTCTGGGACATACTGGGTACATGATAAAGAACTATCAAAACTGAGGTGGCTGGGATACTTTTTTTTTTTTTTTTTAAATAGAACTGCAGTGACTTATCCATGTTGGATCATGCTTTTTCTTCTCCTGGAAATAACCTCCTACACTTTATAAAAGCCCAAATCTCGTCAATAAATTTCCTTAAATTTCCAATAATGCTCATATTATTTTTATATAGGACTCCAGTTTTCTTTTATAAGGTGAAAATAACTTCATACACATTTTTATAGTCCTCATAGTAAGTGTTCAATGGTGTCTCTGTAATAAGTAAAATAAATGTAGGAATGAATGTGTATAGAAAGGGATTGCTATATTTTCACTTAAGTTTCCTGAGCCAGTATTTTCTATACTACACAAGAAAAGCTTAACTTAAAGAGAGAATAATAGCATTACCTTAATGAGAAAATTTTACTAGCCATTCCTTTAAAAAAAAAAACATAAGTTATATACATTTGCAGAGTAAAGCATATAGCAGGTGCACATTCACTGAATGCATGAAATTTTGATGACAATCTAAAAATCAGAACCAAATAAAAGCTTCTCTCAAGCTTACATAATAAAAATTCAGGTTAAAAAAAAATGGCTTTCAAGAACGACAATCTTGTGTCCTCTGCCCTTTCGGACTTTATGAATTTGATTTGCTAAAAGTCAATGTGCCATGCACTCTTGTTAGCAAGGGCCAGAAAAATTTTCTCAAACGGTACTGCTTCCTTGTTTTCCCTGTCATCCAGTAAAACCATATGAGAATTAGGCCAATAACTAATCATAACTCTGGCTAACATAAAAAACTGAAAATAAACTAAATAGAATTATTTTTAAAAAGTGGTCTAAGTCCATATACAATTTCTATCAACAGATATTTACCAACGTAAACATTTATGAACATAAAGTATCCCTTTTATAAAACTCTAGGTTTTAAAACGCAATGGAAAAACTAAAATAAAAACATGATAGGACTATTACTGAGAGCATATGTTCATTTAGGCCATATTCTGTTACAACATTAAATACAGGAAGCAAAAATATCTTCAGAACCTTAGCAATACTCTACTTATAGAGCAAATAATTCCCCCAAAATCACATCAACCACCTTCCTCAGTGGGTCTTCGGTTTCTGATAGTTAATATCAGAATTGGAAGGGCCCTCTATGTATCTTATACATAAAATAAGTTCTTTGACTAACCCGGATTTGTCTATTTAAAAGTGCTCTCCCTCCTAGGTTACTAACCTTCCTACCCTTTGGATAAATCATACAAGCACCATCAACACACAAAAAAAGAGAAACTATAAAGTGGTTAGCAAATAACCCAAATCACTGCTCTGTGCACAGCAGACTTGAGGTAAACATTCCTATCTAGCTTACTGTCTTATAGCAACGTGACACATTATCAACAGTAAGCACATTAGTTTTCCTTGGCACCCAGGCCCACAACACTTCGTGGTATGACTACACTTTAAAGAGTCATGATGAAAAAGACTAGATCATGAAACTATAAACAATAAACATAGCACATCCACCAAGCGATGGAAGAAACTATAAAGATATTCCCCGAGAAGCTATTTTTCCTGTTGTTCTCCTGTTTCTACCAAAGAAGTTGAGAAATCCGCACACACACCCCATCCTGAATTTATCAGTGGGGCGCGCAGAGGCTGAGTCATTCCTAAGAGTAACTTTATACTGATCCTCGCACTCCAGGGTCGGGACAAGACATCTCCCGGTTCCTCCCACTGTACGCTTCATTCGGCCTCGGCCCAATTCCACTCTCCGGTTTCTCAAGTCAAAGACACCATTAGGGCTGAGCCTGGCAGTGGTTAACGAGTAAGGATGCGTCCCGGTAGGTTCGGGCGTCTCTCCCCCTCGACCACTCCCGCAAGTCGGCTGGGGGCTGGCCAGGGGCGCGAAAGGGAGGCACCCTGGAGGCTCCATCCGAGGAAGCAACAGACAGGCCCTGACAGGGTGAATCCACCCTACATCTCCCACAGGCCTGTGGTGCTTCGACTCGAGCCGTGTGTCTCCTCCACAGGGGCTGCAGTGTTAGGGAAGCGACTGCAAGGCGACACCTGCCGAGGACGGACGCACTGGGCCCGCGGGCGCACACACCGGCGGGCTGGCGGCGCTGTGTTCCGACCCGGACCGCGACGCCCCCGACCCAATACGCTGGGGCTCGCCGCGCGGCCGCGGTGCCAGATGGGAGAAGGGGACACAGGCGGCGACGACTCTTACCTGGCAGCACCTCCTTCTCCGTCGGGGGCGGCAGCAGAGCCGACGACCCCTGGCACCATCTTCTGCCGCCGCCTCCTCGTCGGCGGCAGCTACCAACCGCTCATCCGGCACCACCAACCGACACAACCGCCGGTGTCCTGGTGCCTGCCGCGGCCCCGAACTCCAGACGGCAGGGAGGGGTCCTGGCGGAGAAGGGAAGCTGTCAGGCCCCTCGGCTCTGGGTCGGGGACCGGGGGAGAGAAAGCCACGGCCCGTCAGAGCCGAGGGGCCGGGACGACAGGAGGACCCCGAGGCAGCACCGAGGGGTCGGCAGGGCAGCGGACACGACGGCGGCTTGGTTTGTTATTGTCGACTCCGTCCCTTCCTCCGCGGAGCATGCCGGGAATTTGCGGGCGGGGGTGGGGCGCGCCTCGTAGCCCGGGCCGCGCAGAGAGGCGGAGCGCAGGTCCGGAAGTCGACGGGCTGCCGGGAAGGCGGACCCTCAGCCTCCAGTCGCTGCCGGCCGGCCGGCCACTTGGCTGTCCTCTCCTGACCCGGGAGACTGCTGAGGCCGCCTCTTTCGGTGCTAGCCGCCGTCCGGGCGCGTACTACTGCAAGGTGAGCTTGACCTTCCTTGCTACAGCAAGTTGGCCTGAGGTAGGCCGACCCTGCGGAATTTTGGATATGCCCCAGTAGACAAAGCTCGTTTCCCACAGTCTGTCGGGGAGCAGCTGGACTAGCCGGAGATCCGGGGTCCTTGTCTCCTGTCCCCGGGTCAGCCCGCAGGCCGGGGCAAGATCTGTAAGAGGATGAGGTACCGGGAGGGCTGTGCGCCAGCCAAGCTAGACTGCCACCTCCACCCTTCCTCCCATCATATCCGCGACCGACCGTCGGGACGGCCAGCGAATGACAGGTGTCTGGTAACTCTGCCTGTGGTGGGGACCACAGTTTTTCTCAGACCACGTAAGGCAAAGAAAATATCCAAAAGAGAAGACAGCTTACGCTAGGTCGATTGCAGTGAAGATGAAAGCGCCACGACCACCTGTTCTCAGCTTTATAAATACTGAGTTCTCTAGTGAGTTAGCATGAATACTATGATGGATGGGAAGCAGTTTCAGGAGAATCCTAATTTTGTGAAGATGTTCATTCAATAACTTGAGTATTAAAAGAAGTTACACGTAAAAATTTTAAAATATTACAAGTAATATTTTAAATTCCTGTTATATCCAGAAATATCTGGTATGAATAAAAGCTTAGTCATCAGAAGGCTTTTGAGTTGTTTGCATAAAGATGAGTATTGTCACTCTTTTCAGTGGCACCAAATACTATTAGGAAGTAGTTTGCAGTCCTTCATTTATCATAGTGGAAACTGATAAAAATTATTGGACCAACTGGTAAACATTAGGGATTTTCAGTTTTCATCACACTAACCTAGATTCTGAAAGTTGTTTGAGAAGGGCTTATTGTTTTTACAGCTTTGTTTTTAATTTTACACTCCTGTGTATCCTAGAGTGAGCTTGTCTTTGGGAAGTCATTTTACTCTTTTAAAGCTAGAGTTCTTTTATTTCACCCCAGCAAGATACAGCAGAAAAGGGAAAATTAAGAGACTAAACTGTTACTATGCCTTGACGGCACAATAATCAGTACACAGAAAAAAAAAAAAAAACGCGGTAGGAAGGAATTTGTTCGGAAAATTGGTAAGCCAAATGCAGCCATAATAGGCCTCTAAAGAATATGTTGGTGCTTGACTGTCCTCTTCGTTGTCAATGGCATTCATCTTTACAGATACAACTGAAAACATCACTAGATTATGCCAGTGGTAATGTATTAAATAATAAAATGTTTTAAAGTTACTTGTCTATCTGACTTCTTTCTTGAGAAAAACAAAATTAATCCAGTCCTCATCTTTTCTTAGTCATAAATTGGAAGAAATAACCAGAATTGATTGGTTCGTACCTTCAAGGTTTACACCTCCAGAGTATAAATGTTGAGTTTATATGCTTCTCATGTACTTTCCTAGTGATAAGTGAAAATGAATTAACATTAATTATATGTGTAAATATATACAGGTATATAGAGGAAATACTATTACAGGTTACTAAAACTACAGGTGTCCACAATAAGTCTCAACAGTAACATTATTCATCAAACAAGGGTATTGAAAAACATCTGTGCCCTCTCTTCCTTAATAAACAATAACAAGAACAAACAAAAAACCCTCATGCGACATTCTCAACCAAGCTTCTAGTTAGGAAGTCCTCAATCCACTGTCTCATTTTATTACTTTGCTTTTCTCACTAAAATAGCAGATTAATAAGGCCATCCAAATTATTGTGGTAAATAGACAATGCCGAGACTTGTATCTTATACAAATATAAGATGCTACAGGAGAGGAGATGAACCTAATCTTGTCTTCATCACATTATTATTTTTATAATTTAATGAACTTTTAGTTTCTTTGATAGATTTACAATGTAGGCAAAAGAAAGTTTTTCTCTTTAGGAGTATGTAGGGATTACTGCTAAACACCCTAAGTATTTCAAGTTAGTTTCAATATTTGAAATCTAATTTTCCTTCAGGTCTCAACTTCACTGTCACTTTCTTGGGGAATCCTTCCTAGACATACCCATGGTTCCCCTAAATTCTTAATGTTATGTCTTTATCTGTCTAACCAGCTGAAATGTAAGTTATTTTTTAATAGAGGAACTATTTTCCCAGTATCAGATATATAGTAGTGAACACCCAAACATTTGTTGACTGCCCTATACCTTTTTCAGGCCCTCAGTTTGTGGCTCAACTCACCTCCCAAGTAGTCTCTTATTCCATCCAAGGTCAATCTGATCATGACTCTTCCTTGCCTAACAATCTCCAATGGTCTTGTGTATTAGATACAATTTAAAGTTCTTAACATAGCATAAGACTCTTTATTTAGTACCAACCCATTTCTCCAGCTATATCTCCCTGCACTTTTCCTTATTACATGTGTCTTATATGAGTTTCTTAATCAAGTCATGTTCTTCCCCTCTTGTTCACCTTTCAAAGTGATCCTTTAAAACAGGTCTTGGATATTGGCCAGCTTCTTCCAGCTAAACAATACAGTGATTGCTCATCCTTCTACTCCCTGTGCTCCATGTCACACAATTATAATTTTTTGTCTCCCCTCTTTGTGAATCCCTTAAGATAAGGAACTGTGAATTATTCATTTTTAAGTTCCTAGAACTTTATAGGAAGCTTATCACATAGTTAGCAATTGAAATATTTGAAGGTTGACTAAAGTTACTGTGGAAAATTCCTGCCCTCAAGTATCTCAAAAGCTCATACGGGGGGCCATTGAAAAATTATTGTAATGACAAGTTTATATGACAGTTGTCTCTTGGTATCTGGGGAAATGAGTATCAGCCACCCCCTACCCCACACCTGGCACAGACACTAATATCTGCGGATGCTCAAGTCCCTTATATAAAATGGTGCATTTGCACATAACCTATGTATATTCTCACATATACATACTTTAAATTATCTGTAGATTACTTATGATACCTAATACAATGTAAATACTATGTAAAAAGTTGTTATACTGTATTATTTAAGGAATAATAAAAAAAGTGTAAGTTCGGTATAGATGCAACTATCATAGGCCTAACTACATAGTATATGTCAGCAACAAATAACTTAAAAATATTTTATTGCTGTGGTTGGTTGAATGCAGACATATAATCACAGATATGGGGGCTAAAAGTACATAAGGATATGGAAAAGATCATAGTACACATTTTGTTTACTGCCTAATTTCTGATTTCATATATGTATTAGATATTTCTCAAACAACTTAGTGTCATTACCCTAATTTTCTTTTAGATTATGTTCAAACAACTAGTATCCATGATGGATATAATTTGACTTTATTCGAAATATTAAACATTTTTTTTTATTTTTAAAGGTTAACCCCTTTTTTAAAAGTTTTAGACTTTGTTTTTAAGATCATAGCTAATTTGGTATGTAAACATGGTCATATACTGCTGAGAGGCTTCTGCCACTATGATTATTAAGTTAATGTTTTCAGTAGTATTTACAGACCTTAAAGCTGCCCTACACAGATGATCTGTTGGTACTCACACATTATTAATGATAATGGTAGATAACTTGCAAGTGACTGTCTTCAAAGCTAGTGATGTGCTTAATGAGCTTGTGACTAATGCTGTCTCTAATGCTGCAACACATACAAGAAAATACTTCTAAAATGCTTAATTTTCAAAGTTTTAAACCAGTAAATTGAGACAAAACATTTTTCATGTTAAGTTCTTATCTTTCATTATTTAGAAGAAGAGCTCGGCAAAATGTCTAAAAGTGGAGCTGGAATGTCAAAGCAGAAATTTACAGCCCTACAGATACAGATGTGGATTGTAGTCAAACACTTCAGGAGCTTCTTTGTGACCTGTATTAAGAAATATATTTGAACACTAACACGGTATACACATACAGGGCCCTGTATCAATGAAACCATGTTTCACGTAAAAGTACTTACACTGCTTGTGATATACTCTGATCTTTTTCTATTCTGTTCTATTTTTTCCAATAGTAATCTTCACTAAATTGATTTCATCATGCTCTAATGGCTTGAAAGACATTCAATTCAATGACTTAGGTCCCAAACCTTAAGATTCTTTGCTCCTAGTTTTTCTATCAGTGGTTTCCTATCCCTCAACAGTGAAGTTTGTGGTTATTTTTAAAAAAACATAACCTCACTGAAGCCCATGAAACACTAGTGAGTGTGCCAAACATGGGCTTGACAATAATAAACCCATTTGTTTTAATAGCCCTATTGATTTGCAAAGATAGATAATAACAAAAATGTAGAGAAATTGGAACTCTAATAAATTGCTGGTAGGGTTTTCAAATAGTGCAACCACTTTGGAAACAGATTGGTCGTTCCTCAAAAGATTAAACAGACTTATCTATCACATAGGCCATTAATTTCACTCCTAGAGAAATAAGACATGTCCACACAATTTTTAACAGCTAAAAACTAGAAACAATCCTAATGTCCAGCAACTGATCAATGGGTAACCAAAAATGTAGCATAGTCAATACAATATATGTAATCCAAAAATTTCAACTCCTCATGTAGTAAACTGATTACTATATGACCCAGCAATTCCACTTCTAGGTTCCATTCCAAGAGAATTAAAAACCCATATTTACACAAAAATGAGATCATAAATGTTCCTAGCATTCTTAAGTATTAAAAAAAAAAAAAAACGGGGTCGGGGGGGAGATCCAATATCAACTGATGAATGGATAAACCAAATGTGGCCTTCCATGCAATGAATTAAATGGCAGTGAAAAGGAAAGAGGTACTGACACATCCTACAACATGTATGAAACTTGAAAACATACTAAGTGAAAGAAGCTAATCTTATAAAGCTACATTCTCTGATTCTGCTTATAAAAAATGTCTGGAATAGACAAATTCCTGGGCATAAAGCAGATTAGTTGTCAGGGGCTGGGAAAGGGTTACTTTCGAATATGATTAAAGTGTTCTGAAATTAGTGGTGATGGTTATGCAACATTATGAATATACTAAAAAACACTGAATTGTACACTTTAAAATGGCAAATGTTGGATATGTGAATTGTATTTCAACAAAAATTTTTTCAATTCTATTTTAAAAGATCAAGTGAAATTCGTAAATGAACAGAGACTAGCCAAATAAATCACTTATTGCTAAGCTATGGTTTGTTTAACCAAGGTGATTTAAATGTACTTAAAAGTATAAATCTGATTTAATCGTCACTTGAAGAGCAGTCCTTTAGAAAAAATTAATGGAAATGTAGTGATTAGCCCTGAGTGCAGGCAATAAAGTAGTGCATTATCTATATCATTGTTTATCAAACAATGACAAATATAACTATAATCAATTCACTTTATTAACATGTGCGATTAATATTAAACAATGCCAGTGAGAAAATGCTCCTCCCCCCCCCAAATCTTTTATTAGTCCAAGTTAAGTTTTCTCAATCTGTTGTCATTTGAGGCCAGATAATTTTTCACTGTGGGAGGCTGTTCTGTGCATCTTAGGATGTTTAGCTGCATCCCTGGCCTCTGGCCACTTGATTTCAATAGTACTCTCTTCTTCACCAGTTATAACAACCAGAAGTGCCTCTAGAAATGCCAAATGTCCCGAGAGGCAAAATCACCAAGGCAGAGAACTATTGAAGTAATTCTAAATAAATGCTGTGGTTTCTATTTCAATAATGTGTAAAACTCAATGTGAAAATAAGTATTTTTATTACTTATCTTTTAATAAGCATTATAGTCTACAGAGAAGTTGATTTGTGTCTCCATCTTCTGTGGTACTCTATATATCCTACATTTAAACAGTAGATTCAAAATATACAATGATAGCACCGTAATTATAAAAATGCCTAAACCTAAATTGAATAATTTCAGCTCTATCTTCCTATGTGCAGATCATCCTCTAAATCTTGCCTGTTTCTCAATTTGAAAACATTGCTTCATATTTTTACTTTTTTCAAAACAAAAATAATGAAAAATTCAAGGCTATTATTTCTAAACTTTTTAAAAAAAATTTATGGCATAAGTATATATTTGAACACTAATAAAATTATTTTTAATGTCTACAATTCTATCTGGCCTATATTGTTTTTCATTTCATGATTATTAATGAAAATAATTTTCTCCTTTAGAGAAAGAAGGTATTAAAATGATCTATACTAGGTGCTAGGTATGCCACTGATTTCAGAGGAGAATGGAACTAACAAAATTGAATGAGTGTGTGTGAAGTATTGTACCAGGTGCTTTGTATGCTTTATGTAATCTAACATAACAAACTGCCATTTCACATGAGAAAACTGAAATTTAGGCTTAATTGAGTTTTTCCTCAAATTCTACTTAAAATTTTAAATAGCATGAATGGATCGTACTGGAAGATTTTTTATTATCTCAATCTTGGACTTATCATTGATCTCTCAAAAGCAAACAATATAAAGACATACTATTTGTATAATATAATTAGTAACTTTTTGAAAATTGGGGTATTTTTGACATAACATTACATTAGTTTCAGATGTATATGTACACCATGATTCCATATTTTTTCTCATTGCAGAATGATAAGACTAATTAACATTCATCTCATTTACATAGTAATAAAAATTGTTTTTATGAAAATTTTTGAGATCTACTCTTAGCAATTTTCAAATATGCAATGTAGTTTTATTAACTATAGTCACTGTATGTTATAGCGCTGTTATGTTACAGCCCCATTACTTATATAACTGGAAAAGTGAACTCATTTCTCCCATTCCCTGCCCCCACCTCTGGCAACCACCAATCTATTCTCCGTATATATGAGTTTGGCTTTTTTGTTTTTGTTTGTTTGAGATTTAACATAGGAGTGAGATTATGCAGTATTTGTATTAGTCTGATTTATTTCATTTAGCATAATGACCTTGAGGTCAATCCTTGTTGCAAATGTCAAAGTTTCATTCTATACATGGCTGAATAATATTCCATTGTGTATATATACCACATTTTCTTTATCCATTCATCAATAGGTGGTTGTTTCCATATCTTGGCTATTGTAATAACTTAAACTTGTGCACATCACTTCTCGGCCTTTTGGCTAAGATCAAGTGCAAACTTGCACACATTTATTTGTTCTCAATTTATTAAGAATTTCTCTCTAGAACATTAGTATACTTCATGGCAAGACTACTGTCTTGAATTATGAAACCATCAGTATATACATACATTTTAAAAACAATATTCATTTTAAAAGCAACATTTTTAGACATAAGTACTTACATCACCAGTAGATGCCTAGTGTGCTATGCATTTAGTTAACCGTTATTGAATAATATTTCTTTCATAGCTTCATAGCCAACATGAAGTTGGCTCAAAGAAAAATTGTTCAGAAGTGGCTCTCTGAGTAAAGCCTTTGTGCACAATTTTAATTTGAAAGACATAAATAATTAGGAGGTAGAATTATAATAAGTACTAGTCTAAAATGCAAGAGAGGAGAGAAGCAAGACATACCAAATATTGCATCATACCAAATATTAAACAATGTCCTGTGCCAGAACTTGCATCAGTGAATAGTCAGTGTTATAAAGTTCTTACATGGAAGCTGCACTTTGTCATGATATAAAAACCAGCTGAGGAATCATTGTATGAACTTGAACTTTAAATAATTTGCCTGTCCTTTAAGCAACAAAGCAACCTACCACTTTTATTTTTTACTCAGTAAGTATAGAGAGGGTATGATGGCCCTTAGCCAGCCGGGTGTGTCTCTGCAGTTCAAAAGATGACTAATGAGGTACTGTTTACATTTAAAAGTAGATGTATACTGTTTCTTTGACTAACTGGTGATTGAGGCTATTAATGAAAATTATGAAAACTGTGAAAGTACACAGAGTTCAAATGCAGTAAAGCGCTATTTTCCTCCAACTCCTCCCATTTACCTCTAAGGTCTTGAAATGATGGCAGTGGACTTGGCCTTGATTTCCGTGAATATTCAACAACTCTGTGTCTTCTCTTAGACACTGCAACTTGTAGTTTGGAATATCCACTACAGGCCCTCAAAGTCCATGCCAGGTCTTGCATACTTAGCAATATTTCTTATTACTCAATGTTTTATTAGTTCATTCATTCACTCAACAAAAATATATCATGAACCAGGTAGTGACAAGGATAAAGTGACATAAGAAAAAAAACATTGTCCATCAGTAGCATGTGGATAAGTACACTGTGGTATATTCTATTCATATAATTGAATACTACCCAGTAATTACTACAAATTTAATGCCTTTTCCATCTTAACTAAGCTCTTATCATGACCATAACTTTTGCATTTTGAAATGTAACAGTAAAACTAGCAAGTATTTCTTTTTCCTTACAATTTCATAGATAGAAAATTCATTCTTACCATAGATCTTAGCAACCTTAGCAAACAACTTTTTTCCTTTCATTATTAAATAGAGAATTGTCACCTTTTTACTTAAGAAAAGCACTTTCAGCCTTATTTTTGGAATTTCTGAATTGCCAACATCACTATTCTTGGGCTTTGGGCTATTATTAAGTAAAATAAGTGTTATCTGAACACAAGCACTTCTAGTGTCAATCTGATAACTGAGTCAGCTACTGACTAAAAGGTGGGAGTATATGTACAGTGTGGAGACACTGGATAAGAGAACTCATGTCCCCGGCAAGGTGAAGCACAACTGCATCAGATTTCACAGTTCTCAGAACGGCATGTAATTTAAAACTTGTGAATTGTTTCTGAAATTTTCTATTTAATATTTTCAGACTGTGGTTGACCAAGGGTAACTAAAATCACTGTGAAACTATGAATAAAGAGGGACTACTGTACCTACATTGCCAGGGTATTGTGAAATAACAGTTGTAAAGAGCTGAAAACAACAACTGGCATGTAGTAAGTACTCAAGTAATATTGTCTGCTATTACTTGCTCTAGAAATAGTCTTCCCCTATTATATATATATAACATATATATATTTATATATATATATATATATAACATATCTAGCAAGATTCTTGCTGAAGGCAGGCCAGGGTAATCAGATATCACCTTGTGGATGATAAAGGAGATATATCTCCTGCCAGATTATATGTATAGACTTTTAAGTCATTGCATTTCTTTTAATGCCTTTATAGTATTTCATTATATGGAATATGATCATAGCCATATGGACATAACACCATTTATTTAACAGGTCCATTATGGATAGATATTCAAAAATTTTCAGATTTGTTTATACAGTTTACAGTTATACAATTATCATGGAAATATCTGGGCTTTTTTCTTCCCTTATCCTTGCTTTGCATTAAGTCATGAATAAACTCCCATGCAAAATCATAAGGTTGTTCAATAGTCAAAGGTCTTAGGTAGCAAAAAATCATTGCTATGTCTTAGAACACTAGAATGCATAAATGTTTTTCAGTCTCTGTCCTAAGGCCCCACTGGTGCTTGACCATATTGGTCAAATCTCCCTTAATTTGCTCCTTTGTTCTCTTCAACTCAGCCTTTAGGCTCTCTCCCTATTCTTGCTTCTCTTGGAGGAGGTCATCAAGGGGACGTGAATGCAGTTGACCTGAAAGCTGGACAGAGCAATTGGAAGCTCCTCACCCCTCCTCTCCTTGGAATGTATGCTCTGCCCATTGTTCCAACAGAGGGAGCTGTTTCAAGGACATAGCCCTGAGAAAGCAAGGGGTTCTCGAGACCACCTGGAAAGTATACATGACCAAACCCAGCTAAAACTTCTATGTAAACTTTTAAGATTTACACAGTGAGTGCTGAGATCTATTTGTCTTACAGCCACCCAAGAAAAGCTTTGTAAGTTCTCTTGCTTATTAAATCTGACACCTATAAATCTGGAGTGGTCTGCCTCTTTCTTCACTCTCTCTTTTCCTGTCAGAGGTCCAGTTTGCAAACCAACAGCTTTTGATGCAGTATATTTCTAGGCCTAGGTTTTAGGAAAATTGTATAATAGTTCATTTTTATTGTTCCTAGCTTGTTTTCATGGTTTTTTTTTTTTTCTATTTCTTAGCCTCCTCTTTACCTTCTTACCTATACTTCAATTTCAGGCTCATAAGAAAGGAATAAGTGCAATCATATACTTAAGTAAAAACAGTTGCTTTTTTTATGATCACATATTTTAGTAAGCACCCAGTATTTTAATAAGGATTTTCAGAATCATATGAAAAGCTAGAGAAAATCTTTTGAGCCGAGGAGTTTTCTTGTAATCCTAACTTAACAACATAAACCTATTTGCATGTTTTGCCTTGTTGCTGGGCCATAGCTTTACATACCACCTTACTACGCTGTGTTTCTCCAAGGGCTTCATGCTACTGTCATTGGGCCATAATACTTTATTGTTACAGTAGTACCCCCTTATCTATGGTTTCATTATTTAGTTTCAGCTACCAGTGAGTGGACAATTGTGGTCTGAAAATATCATATAGAAAATTCCAGAAATTCAATAAACAAAAAGTTTATTAAACAATTCAATAAACAAAAAGTTTTAAATTGTACACCATTCTGAGTGGCATGATGAAATCTCAAGCCATTCTGTGCCTTCAAGCCCTGGACATGAATCATCCCCTTGCCCAGAGTATCCTTGTGTATATGCTCCCCTTCCTGCATTAATCACTTAGTAGCTGTCTGGGTTATCAGATCAACTGTCACTGTATTCCAGTGCTTGCATCCAAGTCACCTTTATTTTACTTACTAATGGTCCCAGAGCATAAGAATAGTGATGCTGGCAATTCTGATATGCCAAAGAGAAGTCTTAAAGAGCTTCCTTTAAGTTAAAAGATACGTTTGTATAGGAAAAAACAATATATATATATATATATATATATATATATATATATATATATATATATACACACACATATATAAATATGTATGTGTATATATATATATACACACATATAAGAGTTGAGCTTAGTCTCTCTCCCTTACTGCAAAACTCCATTGTATATTCCCTATGCTTATCATGATAGTTTCCCTGAATAAAATCTGACCATTCTTTAAGAAGTGTCATTTTCTATACTTTTTTATTTAACACCTTTCATCTGTTCAACCTAATATATATTAGGCATTGTACTAGCCCCAGTTGATTCAGTGGTGATCAAGGCTCAAACCCTGAGGAGGCAACAGTCTACCCAACATATAATGTGATTTTTTTTTCTTTTCCCTTCCTATCTCCTATTTTATATCTCCTACCTTCTCTCCTTTCTTAATTTTTTTCTCATTTTTTCCTTCTCTCATTTTCATCCTACCATGTTCCATGAAGGATCTGAGGTGAAAACTTTGTTCCCATTACAATAGCAAATACACAGTTAAATGTTCTGGTGTGCAGTTTGAGTTACTTAGATTTGTCTCATATTATTACATAGACAACTTATTTATTAAATTTGTCATTCTTAAGAAAATAAGTCTGCATAATTATGGATTTTAAGACATTTGAAAATATCTTTTAGGTCTTTTTTGGATAATACCGTCCACTACATTGGAGTATAGATATGATTGAATTCCTAAAATAACTTATTTTTCCAATTGATTTAGTAGTTGAGATTTAATAAATTTAGTTTCTAAGTGAAATTTTTGTAAATTTTTAAAACAGCATATACAGATATTCCCTAATACAGTGTTGCTCTTTTGTGTGTTTAGGGAACAGAATAAATTTCCTGTGGAGAAATTGCTATTTACTCCAGAAGCCACTGGCAGTGAACTACTTTTATATAGAGTTTGCCCACTCCTGCTTGTAGCTATTTCTGTAGATGGTCCTAAAGATGAGAGATATGAATAGTGACAAGAGAAAACTTCTGAGATACTTAACTTACAGCAAGCAGGAAGGTGGAAAAGGAAAATTAATAAACAGCCATAGACCAAAATTAAAGGATTGCTTGTATTCCTGAATGTATGTTAAAACTTGGAATCAATTTCCAGGTAGTTATTTTAGTGATTATCTAAAAAGAATTACCAAACACCAAATGCCATCACACCTGCTTATGTGTAAACTTGCCAGACTATTGACCATAACCAATCCAGAAGCATCAAATACTTCTTACAGACCATTCACCTATCCCACTTCCCACACTTCACTTTCTCCTACCTCCTTATATATAGCCAGTATAAATCCTTTCAAAACAGCTTATTTCTTTCTTCTCCAAACCCATTGTATAAAAGAACCCCATCAATCCCAGGACAGCAGACATATTTATCTTCTCCATAGACTGCATACTCCAGGACCTGATCCTTTTTCTGGCTAGCATATAGCTCAATAATCGCTTTCTTTAAGGACAATCTCTGTCTCAAAGATTTTTGTTTAATAGCATACTGCACATTTTAAAAATAACACCAGGGGTCACTGTAAGCTAGAAAGATTCATACATGCTTAGAAATGAGTTAATGTTAATCACAATTTTGATTTGAATGATTTGGTGACATCGTTTTAAATCTCTACTGTCATAACAGATCATATTACCTTTAATCATCTTTAAATTGTCCCGTTTTAATTCAACTGAAAAGAAAAAAAAATTTAGAAGTGCTATCACAATAGGCCAACAATGACAAAGTAGTATGCTTCTAAGATTTTTAGAAATCATTTTTTCCCAGCAAAATTAGGTATGATATTATAGTTCTATAGATAAAGCTGAATTCTTGAATTTTCTGTATGTAGTATAATCTTTCTGCCTAAATTTCCATCTGTTAGGAAGTGACTAGATGAGATGATTTCTAAGATCCTATCTTGCTCATAGTTTTTTGATAACTCTTATTAAACTTGAGCCATCTATTGCTTTTAAGTATTCTTATACAGAGGGTCATAGAACTTTTCTCATGTTCCTGGAGGACCATTTTATTTAGGTATAAGCCTTAGGGAGAAAGGAACTAGATCTAGGGGTATTTAGAGATAGTTCTGGGATTTAAGACCACAGAAGACAAACTTAAGTTCTTTGAAAGGAACCAAATCTCCAGACAGTCTGGGCCTAATGCTTTCCTTTATATCAGACATTCACACATACCTCAGTCTCAATTCAATACTAAATAACTCCTTTTCCACTCAAAATGAGGTTACCCTCTATTTTCCAGCAGTCTCTCAGCTACATCCAAGCCAATCAACAAAAACAATGAAATGTTTTTTTTTCTATAACAAGATCTTGAACCAGAAACTTCCTTAGGTTTCTTTCAGTCATGTCTTTGAACTCCTCCAACCTTATCTTTGCTTAAGCTAGTCCTACTTTCTAGGACTCTTGTATTGTATAACTTTATAAACACTTTCATTCACTTCATTGGTAATATGACATGCCCTCAGAAAGCCTTTAGCTCCTCCTTTATTACCCTTCCCCAAGAATGAGTTCATGTGTTAAGTGAACAATTACACCAATTATTGTGTCACAAAGATATTGTGTCACTAAGCTGTTCAACCTTAGCACTCTCAAATTTATTTTCTTGAATGGCAATCTGGATATTATACACAGGTATATTTGCATTTCCAATATATTTTAAATTCCTATGAAAAGCAGCCAAATCACATACTTTAGTGCAGACTCTAAACAACCTAGCATAGAACTTTAAATAGGTCAGAAACTTAATCTGGATAATAAAATAAAACATTATTATTTATTTTGACCTTATAGGACCCCTGTATAGCCATGTGGGTTATTATGTCAATAACAGAATTTCCTACATTTTCCCACGACATCTGATTTATTTTATGTTACTTAAATCTGGTTAGATGCTTCTTTGTTGTTAGATATCATAAACCCTAAGTACATCTTAATTTTTCAAATACATAATGACTCATTAAGTGAACAAAAACACTGGCAACACATTAGTCTATATATGTCTAACAATAAATGAAAGAGAATCACTATCAATCTTAACCAGTTAAAAAAGAGGATGGGGATAGGGAAAAGGGTTATCGACAAACTAACAAAGAATCCTTAGAAGGATATAGATTTAATTTTGCTGTATCAATAAATCAGAGGAACACCTAAATCTGGTTTTATTCCAGCTAAATTAAACAAATATTTTTCTTCATCTTCTTTCAGTGAGTATTTACTGAGCAATAACTGGTGTCTTAGTGATTATATAATGCTTAGCCTTGAGCATTTTATGAAACCTCATTGCTTCTTTCTTATAACAAAGCCACAGCTTATTTGAATACTTGTTTAACCATTGAGTTCCGGTATGGAATTTCACTGCAATCCTTATATTCTAAATATGACTATTTTGTAAATCCTGTTCATGAACCCAGAAACAAAGTCATGTAGTTAGGAATTTAGTAAATAAAAGGTGTGGAGAAACTATTCTGAATCTGGTGTAGGGACCTTAGGGCATTCATTCACACTTGATGCTAATTTCTCACTAAACTTAGACAAACTACAAAAATAATAAAGGTCCAAGTGTAAGTAGCAAAGCCATAGAAGTGCTAGATAACAAGTACAAAGCAAAACCATGCCTGTGCATTCTCTACTCAATATTCTACTATAATACTACTTCACTCTGATACCAGATGGGTGTTTTTCACATTTTAAGCAATTCTGCAACAGCAGGAAATCCTAAAATTTAACTCAATTATTAAACTATCTACCTGGAAATGGCATCAATCTCACAGGCTAAGGGTTCAGTTCAACAAGACTGCCATTCTCCCTTCCCCTCTCATGCAACACCGATATATAAGTGAATCTTCCTAAAGACCAAGAGATGGGTATTTGGAGACCCCATCTACTTTGGTAATTCTGTAATCAAGAAAAGATATCTATACCTCCATATTCACTGAAGTATTATTTACAAGAGCCAAGACATGAAATCAACCTAAGTACTCATCATTGGGTGAATGGATAAAGAAAATGTGATATATATAAAAAATGGAGGAATCTTATTTGGCCACAAGACATAAGGAAATCCGGCAATTTGAGACAACATAGATGGCCTATGAGAGCATTATGCTAAGTCAAACAAATCTAAGACAAACACTATATGATCTCACTTTAATGTGGAATCTGAAAAACCTAAACTCAAAGATACAGAAAACAGATTGGTGATTGCCAGAAACAAGGGATAGGGAGGTGAACAAAATGGGCAAAGGTGGCCAAATGGCATAAACTTTTAGTTATAATACAAATAAGTTTGGGGGATGTAATGTACAACATGGTAACTATAGTTAACAATACTGTATTGTATATGTCAAAGTTGTTAAGAGAGTAAATTTTAAAGTCCTCATCACAAGAAAAAAAAGTAAATATGTGAGGTAATGGATGCTGACTAAATTTTTTTGTGGTAATTATTTTGGAATATATACATATATATCCATTCATTATGTCGCATAACTAAAAGTAATATGATGTTATGTGTCACTTATGTCTCAATAAAGCTGGGGCAAGGGAATAGAAAAGAAAAGGAAAAGAAAGAAAAAAAGAAAGAGCCAGAGGGAAGGAGGAAGGAAGAAAAGAAGGAAGAAAGAAAGAAAGAAAGAAAGAAAGAAAGAAAGAAAGAAAGAAAGAAAGAAAGAAAGAAAATGAAATGATAAATACTAAACTGTTAACAGTGCATATTACCAAGGAGTAGAACAAGGTGTCTGGAGTTTCATAGAGCTCTTTTCATTTTTTAATACTGTGTGATGTAAATGCTACATTTCAGAGCCCAGAAAACTCCCATTACAGTTTTTTTTTAAATATTAGTATAAAATTACACAATAAATCAACTATAGTGACTCGGATTCAGGTCTCAAGAAACTTACACTCTACGATAGACACACCAATCCAGTTACACAAAAATAGAATAAAAATATTAATCCACAGAATAAATTTAGTACTTATTGTTCAAAATAAACAGGCCAAATGAAAGATGGAGATAACAGGAGGAGTAAATGCAGGATGAAGATTAGGTAGGAGACTTTTCAATTTCAGTCCAAATGGGATGATGTAATTACAGGAAACAGAGGTCCTGTTACCAAACTACAGATCTCAGCATTTTAGGGGATCATAAACTCCCTCTTGACTTTATTTAAAGCTATATTCTGACCCAGAAAAATGCACAAAATTCAGTGTTTTCTAGCAGAGCGACAAGTATCTCAGGTTGAGAAACTACCATGGAGAAGGCTTTGGTTTCTCTTATATGTAAAGGACAGATAAGAGTGGATTGGCTGTGGTTTGCTTTTAACCACAGTTAGGTCTGTACTCGTAATAATACAGTGCCCAGCAAACTCACTTCACTAAAATCTATTGCCATTCTTGGTAAAAACTGTGATTCTATTTATTAACAACATAATCTATATATGAATCAATATCTATATCCAAAAGAACCAGTCCTACTGAGGCTGAAAACTTACCCTCATCTTTTGGATTATTAATAAATTGCCCCTCCAAAAGTCTGAGTAAGAGGGCAGGCAACAAAATTATGGAGGAAAATATGTGCAATTGCAGTTGCAATTATTACGATGAAGTTCATTTTAAGTATGTAATTTTATTTCATTTGACTTGCTATATGATAGCTATCATTCGTATTTCCCCATTACTGTAGAATCTAATTTTAAAAGACACTATAAACTAGTATGCATTTATTATGATGTGAACATATATTGATTACTGCTTTTGCATATTCCAACCTTCATTCAGGTGAAAGGTAATCAGAATATGAAGAGGAGTTTTAGATTTCTATTTGTTTGGAACCACTGGGTGACCACAGAGGTTTGGTCATATAACAAAATGTAGAGTGTATTAGAGAGGACAATAATATTAATTAAGTGAAGAAAATTTGTTTAAACAGAAAAGATGTTCAAAACTTTCCCAACACCACAGAAAATAATTTATGTGCAAAATTTGTAGGACTTAGAGAATGATTAAATAAGGGTGGTGGAGAGATAGACCACAGATAAGGTTAAGATAAACTGTTTAGATTTTATCTTAAAGGAGTTATTTAAGGCATCTAAGCAGAGGTATGGCAGAATCAGATTTGGCTTTTGGAAAATTGTTCTGGCCATTGGGGAGGAGAAGGTTATAAAGACAGGAGTTCACAATGGGGACTAAGACAATTTAATTGGCAACAAGGAGGGAAATATCTGAGGTTTGAAAGATGACTAACTGAATGTTGCTTATTTTTTTCATCACTGTGGTTTCCTTAGCTCAACAGTACCTTGTATTAGTTTAGGTATTAATAATAAACTCATGTTAATAATAATGTTTAACAAATAATGAGTGGTCGTTACATAATAAAGAACTTTTCAGTTTCTGGTTTGGTTCTTGAGCCATTCATTGAATTAGGTAAATAAATAAATCTTTCTAAGCATCAAAACAGTAGAAAGCCTCTAAAAGGAAAAGACAGAGATTTGACTATAAAATCTTTAAATGTCTATACATTACAGTGGTTGTGAATAAAATTAGACAGCAGAGAATGAAGTAGAAAATGCTATTTGCAAAAAAAAGAAAAATGATTGTATGCTTGTTAGCTACATAGCTCATACAAATCACTAAGAAAAATGTGAATAACTCAAAAGAAAAAAATAAGACAAAAAATACCAACAGGTAACTAAAGAAATAACAAATGACAAAGAACTACTATGATCCAGCAATCCCTCTTCTGGATATATATCCAAAAGAAATAAAAACAGGATTTTGAAAAGAAATCCACACTTCCATATTCATTACACTATTATTCAGGTATCCGAGATACAGACACAACCTAAGTGTCCATCAACAGATGAATGGATGAAGATGTGGTATATATACCATAGAATATTATTCAGCCCTAAAAAAGGAAATTCTACCATAGGCAAAATGGATGAATTTTGAGGGCCTTGTGCAAAGTGACATAAACCAGGCAGAGAGAAGACAAATACTGCATAGTATTACTTATTCATGGAATCTAAAAGAAAGACTCATAAAAACAGAGTAGAAAAAAAATGTATGCCAGGGGCTGAGGTTAGGAGAAATAGGGAGAGGTTGGTAAAAGATGAATAATATCTAGAGATAATGTATAAACATGGGGATAATAGCTGATAACACTATATTGTATAATCAAAATTTGATAGTAGAACTTAAATGTCCTCAAAAAAAAATAATAAAGTGATGAATAGGTTAATTAGATGGGGGAAATTCTTTTACAATGTATAAGTATATCAAATCCTCACAATGTACACTTTAAATATCCTACAATTTTATTAGTCAATTATACTTTAATAAGGAAAAAAATGACTAAAATTATGATTTAATGCATTTTGCTAAGTTGTCTCATGTTTGTTTTTAAGTTTCTCCTCAACAAAACCTGTCTGATACCTGCCATATTTATGGAATCTGGTGTTTTAGGTTATAATAATGGCACTAAAGTGCTGCATCCTTTATTTCATTTAATCTACCCAGCACTGGAAGGTATTATTATTATTTTTATTTTAGGAATGAAGAAATCAAGGCCTAAGATGATTAATTAGTCCAAGTTGCACAGTGGCAGAAATAAGATTATATTTAAACTGGGTCTGAATAATTTAAAAAACTCTTAACTACCATTCAGTATTGTCTGTTTTATGCTAGAATTTGTGGTACAATGGTATGGTTTCGCTTTTAAAGAAATGACGTGGTAAGTTGTAGTGTTTTCCGTTGTAATGTTTTTACTGAGAAAACTGAATCAAAAAAAAATTCTGCTTGGATTTCCATTTCTAACCATGATAGAATAAGAAGAATTGGATTGCCCTCAGGCCTACTCTAACAAAGCTTAAAAGTAAACCTCAAAAGTATCAAATGGATTTCAAATAATTTACCTGCATTTTAGAACTGAAACCTAAAGATATTTAGAGAAATACAAAAAGATCCAACATTCAATAGCATAAAATTCGCATTGGCATCTAATCATAAATTACCAGGCAGTAAAATATGTTTCAACACCAAGAGAAAAAAATATCAATACGGATTAGAAATGACACAGCCAATACAATGAGCAGACAAGACGTTAAAATAGCTATTGAAAATATACTTCATCCACTTAATGTTAGAGAAAAGTGTCAGAATAAGGAGGAGAAATGAAAATTGTAAAAAGATACAAATTAAACTTCTGATGTGAAAAATATAACATCTGAGAGAAAAAAAACACTGTGAGTAATGGTAAATAAGACATTAGACAGCAGAAAAAAATTGAAATTGAAGATAAAGCAATTAATAATCCAAAAAGAAACTCAGAGGAAAATATTTTTTAAAAAATGAATAGAGCAATGTAATAAGGCCTAAAATACATCACACATATGTACATATAATTAGAGTCTCAGAAAGGAGGGAGTGGAGGTACATACAAATGTTTGAAAGAATAATGGCTGAATATTTATCATATGTGAAAACTATAAGCCAAGGGACCAAAGCTCAATAAACCCCAGCTAAAAGAAACAGGAAGGTAAACACAACCAAGCAAATCTCACTAAGAAGTAACGGGCAAATTAGCACATGAAAAGATGCTAATGATTATTAGTCATTAGGGAAACAAAAATTAAAATCATACTGAGAAAACACTTCATACCCACTAAAGATAAAATTAAGACTTCTAATATGAAATGTTGGCAAAGATATAAAGCAATTATAACTCTTGAGATTTCTCTTAACAATGTAAAATGGTACAGCCAATTTAGAAAAAGTTTAAAGTCGTATAAAACTAAATGCTTACCGTACGACGCAATAGTCCCACTCTTGTATTTAGTCATGAGAAATAAATTCTTTTGTCCACATAGACAAGTACAGCAAACCTTTAAAGCGGCTTTACTCACAACAAACAAAAACTAGAAACAACTCATTGTCCCTCATTGGATAAATAAATTATGGTATAGTCATCCCGTATATTTGGTAATATCAAAGGACCAAACTACAGATTCAGGCAACAAGGCAGAAGAGTGTCAAAAGCATTATGTTAAGTAAAAAGTCAGACACAAAAGCACTCCCCTCACACTCCCCTGGCCCTGCACAAAGAATACACACTGTAGGGTTTCACTAATATACAATTCTAGAAATGGATGTGACAAAAAGCAGAACTGTTGGTGAGTCTGAGAGGTTGGACGAGGGGACTGACTTTAAAGTGGCACAATGGAACTTTCTCAAGTGTTAAAAATATTTTATATCATAACTCTGGTGGCAATTGCATGACTGTATACATTTGTCAACATCAAATTATCCACTTAAAATTGGTGTTTTATTTTCTGCAAAGTATAGCTGATCAAAGCAAGAATGAAGAGGATATCCCAGAAGCTATGATAAAAACAGTGGAATGGGAAAAAACAAAATGGAAGTCTAAAAATATAATGAGAACTGCTTGCTCTGAGGCAATAGAGACATTGGAAGAAGCCTGTGAAAACAGTCTGTTACTAGGGTGGAGCCGAGTTTGTTAACATCTGTCTAACTTGGGTGGAAGAGGGAGATAAGTGAGCTCTCTAAGGCATGGGGCAGAGAGAGAGAAAACGGGAAAAAAATCCCATGAGCAGATCATAACAATTAAGTAAATTTTTAGAAAGAAGTAAATGCAAATATAGAGTTAAAACGCTGTAACAGAAAGCATAAAAGACTTGGATTACTAGCTCATGGCACCTTTCAGTCAGACACACTATTCTAAGAGCATTCACAATCATTTGAACTAAAATATTTTTATTAAACTTTTTAAAACAATAACATTCAAAGTAAACATACTGCCTTTCTTAAGACATTCTACCAAGTCAATAATTTAAGGATTTAGTATTGCATTCCATAGATAAAACGAGACAGCAATCATTTTGAGAACAGTTAATAAGCTAAGAATAATTCTAAGAGTGGCTGCTTTTGACAATTAGAAATCTAACTCACAACAGCTTATTTTTCTGGAATAACTCCCTTCCATACAACTCTCTTATGTGTGATTGAAAGAAGTTTCTAAATCAGGCATTCCCATTTATTCTTATGTCTACTCATGCAAACAAATAGAAAGGCTAAGAAATCACATAAAATGGATAACCAAAGCAACTTGAAGAAATTCCAAATATTTTTTAAACTGTGAATTCCAATCACAGAAAACCTATTTTAGTTGTCAAAATTCTTGTAATTTCTCAAGTACAAAAATATTTTAGCATATTCCCACTAAAAACTATTCTTCATCAAGAAAGACAACTTAATTTAACTTTGCTCTACTTCCACGTTTGTACAAAGACCATGCAGAATTTCATTTTGAAAATATTTTTGGTTTGTGTATGCTTCGATTAAAAGCTTAGTTGGTTAGTTTTCACATTCAATGAATAAGTAGTTTTGTTTGGAAATTATTTAATTCACAGTTAAATAGAATAATCTATAAAGAAAGCATTTTTAAAATACATTTCTTTAAATTCATTTAATTTAATAGCAAACTAAATGGCCAAAAAATGACCAAACTATTCTTGCTTTTTATGCTGGCAAGAAATAATTTTGGTACTTTTTGTTTAGTTTTGAAATAAGCAATTGGAAAATAAATCTCCATTACGTTTAAAAAAAAATCTAATCTTACCTTTTCTTGCAGAGGTCAAGAGGCAGAAGAAAGCAAATACTGTAGAAATACTAGCATGAATTGATAGATCATTAAATTCTCTTTGGGTTATTTATGCACGTATTTATGCCTATCCCACCTCTAACCATTTAATTTAAATGTAAAAGAAAACAAAAGATCCTTTTGGTATTCAAGTAGAATTACTTATATTTCTAAAGAGATAGGATATAGATTTAACCCAGGAGACCACCTTTCCTTGTAAAACTTCCGAGATGAGCTCTATGTTAGAATAATTGAGATTGTCTCAGTTCTTACTTTGTTCCAGGCAATACTAGAGACTAGAAATGCTTTCAAAAAGAAAAAGAAAAAAGAAAAGAAATCCAATCAGACCTGGTCTAGTCCTCAACTCAAGGAACTTATAGCCTTGTGGAAAGGAGTGATAAGTGAGCTATCGGGGTGCAATGACGACTTCCTGGGGTCAGTGCGACACACAAACAGCCCTGGAGAACTGTGCGATCTCAGGAGGGACATTGACTTGGACACTGACTTTGAGGGAAAACTAAAGTTTAGGGAGCTGGCAGAGAAGCGGTTAGAAAAAGTATGCTGCAGGGTATTGCTCTGAATAAATTGAGAGATAAGCCAGAGAATCTGACGTAGAAGGAAGAAAGATTCTCCCCACCCCCATCTTTTTTGGCCTCCAGGCTAAGGAAGGGTTAGTGTTTACAAAAGCCCAAGGCTGGAAAGGGAAAGAAGATAAGCATTACTAGAGTTGAGAGTACTGAGTTTAGAGAGTGTAGCATTCAAAGCTTGAGATTAAAGGACAAAAAGTAAATTGAGTCAAGAATGGAAAATTATTTATGACAAGCTACAGGCACTGGATTTTATTAGGAGCCACTGAAGGTGTTTTAACTGGTTATGACATAATCAGATTAGTACTTTAACAAGATAAGGCCCCATTCTCAGAGGAGCTTGGATGAGTAGGGAGGCTAGAACACTGGGTGTTTCCAATATGGAAGAATTCCAAGGTGAGGCCATGTGAGCATATGGCTAATACAGAGAAGAGAAAAAGGCCATTGAATGGATCAACTCCAGGGGCTCAACGGCTATCCTGTGAATGGATGAATTGTCCATTTCACAATAAAACTACTCAGAAGGAAGGCAAGAGTTGGGATGGAAAAGAAGATTGTGAATCACAGTCTAAAGTTAATAAGCTAATAAGGATTGAGGCATTACTGTGTGTTTGGCACTATGCTATAAATTATATATATATCATATTATCTAATCCCCAGAAGACTCCAGGGAGTGTGAGGAGTAATCAGAAGATACTTGGCAGTAACAACTAGGAATAGTAGAGTGGCTAGAAATTTAAGAACATTTTTTGAATATGGGGCCAATTAATGATCTGGAAGCAGCTTAGGAAAGTGACCCCACTGATAGGGAGTGGCAAGAGGGCCATGGGGAAAGTGGTTTCCTCAGAAGAGAAACAAAGATGTTGGAGGAATCTTTGAAAACCCAGTTGTGGATGAGAGTTGGTTTACCATAATATAAAAAGGCCAGGTTCCGTTCAGACGCAGGATGGAAAAGTTGGGAAGATGAAGAATAGAAGAGATTTGAATTTGGAAAAGGAAGCAGTCCTAGGCAGTGGGACTGAAAATAAATAGAAAACTATAGAAGACCTCAAAATGTACATGGAAATAAATCTAGCCCCCAACAGCTCTCCCTGCCCAGTATTGAGCAAGACTAAATTATATTTATCTAAGCAATCTTTTTGTGTGTTTATTTAAGGGCCAATTTACAAAATTGAATGTTTTGTTGTCATTTTTTATATTTTTATTTTTGTTATTGCTGCTTTCTTCATTTTTTTTCCACTAAATCCTGACTTACAATCATCCCCTGGGTGTTTGTTAATTTTGTAGTGTCATCAGGAACCCCAGCATAGTTCCATATTTAAAGTAGGCACTTAATGAATGTCTCTGTTATGGAAAGTGGCAGGTTATGACAGAGTGTGAAGTTGGTATCCAAATCCAGTCTCCCCTTGTCAAATCCTTGTGCAAATGGTTAACCTTTTCAAATCATTTTCCATCTACAAAATGGGATAAAAATATCTACCTTATATTGTTGTAGATTAAGTGAAATAGTGTTTATAGGATTAATCTCTGGACAGGATCTGTATTCAATAAATGGCTATTATTATTAATCATCCTTCTGCAGAAAATTTATTGAAAAGTGATGCCATATTTTTATTCACCACTCATTCAACTCATATTTGACATGTACTTGCTATTAAAGTGAATTTCAAATTTATTTATGAGAAATAAAGAGCATTTTTTGATTATGGTAATATATCTAATTTTCACCATCCTTTCCTTTGATCTGGACTTTTGAAATGTAAGTTATCTTGTAGGAGTTTGACACATTCTAGATTTGCCTGTTTCTTGTTGGTATCATTTAACTATTCCCTAAAACCTGGAAGTTAGTTAAAATGTGATTAGCTTACACTTTAATTAATTTTGGCAAATATACTTTATGTCTGTGTACCTCCTATTGTATATTAGGAGGAGCATAATGCCAAATGATCCAATTAGTAATAATGCTATTTGATTACGTTGTTGAGATGGTAATGACCAGATCTTTACTTTGTAATAGCACTTTTTTTGCAATTAGTAAATAATTGAAGGGGTGATATTTTGGTTACTTGTGACTATCCTAGTACCAATAACAATTCATGATGATAGAATCCCATTGATGATTCTTATCTCAATTAAGATTTTTATTAGGTGTTGTGAAAGTGTTGATTATATAATTCCAATATATTTTTTTTTAGATTCATTAGCTGGCATCTTTCTGTTGAGAGAGAGAGAGAGAGAGAAAGAAAAAGGAGCTTTTCCATATTGACTGAGGAAGAATTCTACCTAAAAAGACAAGTGTGTGTTTAATTGTCTCCCTTTAATTACCAATTTTTAGAGTAAGAAATTAAGACTGTCTAATCACTTAAATAGTAACACATTGTACTTTTTTTCCTTTCTCTTTTTTTTTATTTCATAAACATCAAGGCTTTTATTTATTCAGCATTTTGCAATCAGTTATTATTCTTTCTGATGATCAAAATCATCAATTTGGACTGTGACTGCTTTTTAAGCTACTTCCTACTGATGTGTCTGATCAGATGTAGAATCAGCCATTTCTTTAGACTCTTGGTACATTTTAATGGACAATGGTGTTCAGGAAGAAAGGATTGATAAATGTACTTGTTGCTTAGAGATAGAATTGCTTCAGTGTTCTTTCAGTGGAGACTGAAAAAGTATACATAAAATTAACATATATTTGTTTATTTTACCTGCAATACACATAATTATAATTATATGCCCATATAATTACATTTTTATTATATATACTTTTAAAATATATATTTAAAAAAATTTCAAATTTACAGAAAAGTTGCAAGAATACAAAGGCCTATATATCCTTTACCCAGATACCCCAATAATTATGTCATGCATTTTTTTATTATTCTATCATTATTTCTTTATATACTTATCTTTTTTTTCTGATCCATTTGAGTAAATTTCACATGATGATCATTATACTTAATACTCCTAAAAATAAGGACAATTTCATACAGAATCACCATATAACCATCAAAATTATAAAATCATTGTTGATACAATGTCATTATCTACTTACGTATATTGGTATTTCTGATCCAGATTTAATATTTCTTTTTGCTTTCAAAAAATTATTTTTAATATTTGAATTAAGCCCATTTGTGGTTTTTTCCTGTGACACATCTTTGGTCTCATATCTCTCATATTATTTCTGATTAAATTTATGTATGTATTATATTTATATGATTTTACTACTTACTTCTTGGGAGCCGTTCTTATCAAGGCTCTCATACCTGAGATCTAGGCAACTTCGCCTTGGGACAGGGTCTGACTCGCCCTGTGCTATCTGATAGGATAGACAGCATAAAGTCAGTTGCCCTGACATGCCCTGACTTGCCCTGGGCCCCTTGAGCTATTTGCTTAAACTAATCTGACCTTGCAGCCCCTTCCTCTCCGGGGACCCTTCTGCATTTTTCGGTCATATAAGGAAATGGAAAGTTCTGAGGTTCGATATCCAAGGCAACTGTGATTATGCAAATCCTCCCCCTTAAATACTCTACCCCTACCTACAATAAACAAGGCTTGATCAGAACCCTGTCTTGCCTCCATTTCTTTGTGTCTCCTGTCCTACTTTCATCCTCCACAGGTTCCTCCTCGCCCCACGTTGTTTTGCCCTGCGGGTCGGGGCAGTGAATTACTTGTCTTAACCAACAGACAGTACATGGTCTTGTGGTCTTGTGTCGGTCTTGTCTTAACCGACAGTACATGGACTCATGGACTCATTCAATCCAAGGAGCAACTTTGACCCTTAATTTGTGTAGAAACAGTGACTCACCCATCTCCTTTCTAGCACATATACCCCAATTCTCATCCACCTCAACAGTGAGGAAACTACTTCATTCTCTGAGGGAACCACTCAAAGATTTTTTCTTGATGTGTCTCTCTTTACCAAGCAAATGTATAAACATCAGTGTCTGCTGTGTTGGTCACTTTGGTGGTGCTTGTCTCTTCTTTAAACTGGGGGTAGTTTAGAGCAGAAAGCACAGATTTAACTCACACACTTTGTGTTCCAAACTTCAATGTTCCATGAGCCAGAGAAAAGAGGGGATCCTACACAATGAAATAAATAAATAAACACACACACACACACACACACACACACACACACACACACACACACCCCTACATATGTATATACATCTACATATATTTGTGGGTGTGTATGCTTTAACTGCTAAATTGTATACCTGAAACTTACTGGATTTCCTTAACCAATGTCACCAGAATAAAAAAATACATAAAATAAAATTTAAAAAGAGAGGATCCAGTGATTTCTCCTGAGCATTTTTCAGGAAAATCTCTCTGTTCTCCTTTGGGTAGATAATTTTTATTTCCAATTGTTAGGCCATTAGGTGGATGTGAGTGAAGGGGAAAATGCAGGCCCAACCTAGGGAACGCCCTGAAGATCTCCCAGAAACACTCATTTTGCAGTTAAGAATATCTTACATCCTAAAATACAAGGAAATAAAAAACAAACAAACACACACACACAAAAAAAATAACCACTGGTTTGGGCTGGTCACAAATGCTTGTGCAATTAGTACATTTACTGTCCTTGCTTGAGCTTAGTTTCATTATACCATCATTATGATATTATACATGTACCCAGAAGTTGATTAATCTAATTATAACAGACTGAATTCTGGGTAACTGTATGCACAGTAGACAAAGGATTATATAATAGCCAAAAAACAATCAAATAACCCTGGGTACCAATCATCTTGCACCACCCCTGTAACCACCCATCAAGTGCCAATATAAGGTTTACTTCCCAAATTCTACGGGGCTGTTGCCATCTCTGGCATAGCCCATTTCTCTCTTGAAACATACTTTAATAAATCTTACTTTCCTTACATTTCGCTGATCTGTAATTCTTTACCATGTTGGCAGAAAGAACCGAGGTCCACTAAGTCCTACTGGGACAATGACAGATTTAGATCACCCCCAATGGACCACAATGATGCATTAATATTTATCACAATTATAAGAAATAATAAATAAGAAATTCTTTTTGCCAGCACTATGACAAAGTTCATCTATATTAGTTAATTCTTGGCCCTCTGTAATGTTATTGAATGATTTTTTTGTTTTCTTCTGAATGATAGTTTTAAATGTAGGAGAATTTCTTCATCATTTAAGTTTGGGACCCAGGGATTACAATGGGACAGGTTATAAGATCTGTTCTCAAGGACAGGGGACTTCTTCATAGTAGGAAACATCTACCTGATCCTTTTTGGACCTCAAACTACTCTCCAGAATGAAATGAATGCATGGCACTTCCTATAGATGGAAGGCGGTCATTAGAGTGTTGTTCTGGGCATAATATATGGCTGCCCAGCCACCTAGTCTCTTGGAACATGGGGATGCCTTGGGGAAAGTAGCTACAAATGAGAATAAAAGGAGCTTAAATATTTTCCCCTTGAGATCCAGGCAGTTTTGCTGAGCCATGTCCCTGACCAAGCATGATGACGTTGAAGGAAAGGTATTTTTCTTTTTATTTCTCAAGGGTGCATTAATGAGAAACTGTATAGATGCTGAGGCTGGCACATTTTGGTTAACAAGGAAAGACCATGCCTTGAGCAATAATCACCACATAAGACAAATGTAAGATATCCTTGAGTTTAGAATCACCAATTCCATTGAATTGTGTTAGCTTGAAAATTAATAGAATGCTCTCCTCTTAAGAATAAGGTTTCTGATTCAAGCAGAAGTGAATTATTTCTGTTTTCTATGAATAATGCTAAAAAAATTAGTCAAAATAAAGTATATATTTTTTAAGATGACAAAGCCCCTCTTACAAAGGCCACATACAATTTCTAGACATCATGCATATGTTCCTAGAAGGTTGTAACATGTAATCATTATAATAAATCAGTGTGTCCTAAAGTTTGTCCCGTAGAATCCTTAGAGCCAAATAAATTTTAAAAATTTTGCCAGCTTATTTTGTTAAATCTTCATAATGAATGTGAGAATATTTAATGACTCTTAACAACTGGGTGGTAACAATCTTCTCGATAATGTTTAACCAATAAATTCCTGAAATTATTTGATCTTGAAATGCTACCTTTACATGACACCTGCTAATAGTTTGTGTAGTTCTGCCTGATATAATGTATTGAAGTGTTTGCTTTTTAAAAAAATTTGTCAGATTTCTTTTTCTTTCTCTCTCTCTCTCTCTCTCTCTCTCTCTCTCTCCCTTCCTTCCTTCCTTTTTTCCTTCCTTTCCTTCAATTTAATTTTTTTCTTTTTTTAGGAGAAGCAACCCTTGGTTGTCCTCACAGATTGCAAGGACCTTGTCAGTTTACAATCCTCCACTTTTTTTTTTACATCTACAGCACCTGGTCTTCGTTGGTGGTCTCCCATTTAAGTACTAACCAGGCTTGAACCTGCTTAACTTCTGACTAATTTGTCAGACTTTTTAATGCTGACATGAGAGGGACGCTAAGCAACATTTTTTGTTTAAGATATTAAATATAATGAAAAAAAAAGCTAAATTTAAAAATTGGCAACACAAATTATCAAAGAACAACAGACTATGGAATTATATGTTGTTATATGGAATGCTGGCTAAACTACTGATCATCTGTTAGTATGAGGCAGAGGAAACCAAAAGAGCCCTAATGAGCATATGAGAATAGAGTAATCAGGAAGACAGATAAGGTTCAGAGGAAATGAAGGAACAGAAATAACAAAAGATAAATAACTTTAAACAAAAAAGAAAAAGCCAGAAGTTTTTATATGTGGAAGAAGTCTAAGTGATAGTTTATTGTCATATATTTACAGGTAGATGGAGTAGAGTTAAGATAAAGATTATTGGAGGTGAGGCAAGTGAGACACGTGTTTTGTGTTTTTCTCCAGTATTTCCTTGAAGGATCATACTCCAGTCACCCACATGACGTTTATTTGCTACCCTTTATGCTGCCTTCCCTTCTTGGCATCACTTCTCTTCCTGGCATCACTTCTTCTCTTCCCTACCAGTCTTTCTAGAACCTTCTTAATAAACCCCTTTCATCTGAATTCTTGTCTTAGCCTGAACAGGGTGGAATGCAAAGTAATTTACAAACATTTTTTCTTTTGTCTATAAGGATAACTAAGAGGTTGACAGAATAACATTTCTCTTTCGAAAAAGAAAACAGAGGTTGTAAATTTTTCAAAGCTGTTCATAGTAAGAATCTGAGTCAAGAGATGAATTAGTTTTCTGATATCAGGTTCAATGTTCTTTTTCTTGTATCTTGAATTCCTACATTAAATTCCTATATCAAGTTATGTTCTTGTCCATAAGACTGGTTGATCACAGACATAAGGAAGGAGCCAGAAAAGTATAAATGAATGTGTGAATATCAGTAAGTAAAGTCATGAAAATGTGATGGGTAAACAACAGTCTAAGGTCAAAAATGGACATAATCATTATAAGGAAGTAAGGTATGATGTAAGGAGTTAATCAAAATAAAGGATGGTTCAAGAGAAGACATAGAAAGTCATGTTTAAATTAAGGTGATAAGTCAAGAGGAAAGAGACCAAAGATAGACATAAGTTCATTCATTGTAGAAAGTAGACATGATAGCAACCAAAGGAACAGGTTGACGGGTGGTCCAGAGCTCCAAAGGGAAGACTCCAGCTGGATCAGAATGTGAAGCATTATTATTCTAGTTGCTCAGGAACAGATGGAGGCTCCCCAGGGCACTGGTAATGGTGGTATGCCCTGCTACCAGAGAGGGCTCCCTCCAGAGTCTCAAAGAATGTCTGAATGTTGGAAAGACCAGAGTAGGAAGAAGTTTGACATCTGAGATGTGCTCATTGTTATTAACAGGATAACTTTTAAATATTATAGAATCACAGAAAATGGGATTACAGAATTGAAAAGATTACAATAGAAGTTAATCTTCATTTTTATTATTCTACTTCCTCCTTCTATTCTGACTCTTTCTCCTCATCTATATCTATTCATCTAAGAATCCCAATATCACCTAGCAGTTGTCATTCAGACCATTTCTTCCTTCTAATGATAGCTTTTGTGGCTAGCAGATACCCAGCCTTCTAATCACAGAAATCCTGCTGTGTGATTAGATCATCAAGTGACATATTCCTATAAAATGTTATTTCCAAAAATATCCATTGAAATATTATCTATATTTTCTAAAATAGTCACATTAAGACAATGTTTCTCTTTTTACAATGAGATTAAGAGAACTGGAATACCTGGGGATTAACTGGAAGGGCCTTTGTGAAATCGGGCCTGGTTTCACTTTTCATTTTACCTCCGACTAATTGTGATACCATGAGCAAGCCATATAATAGTCTCATTAAAAAATCTTGTTGAGAAAATCAGAAGCAAGGAACCATCTGGTATGTAGGTACCTGCTGGTTGAAAAGTTATGTTGCTACAAATAATCTCAATATAATGAGTTTTGAAATTAGACATCTGGGCAAACAAGCTGGCTATTGACCAACCAAAAGACTGTTATTTCCCATCCTCTGCACAGATCAGATATGGTAAATAGCCCTGAAAAAACCACAGCCCTTGTTTGGGGGTGAGGGTGAGGAATTGACAAGTATATGGTTTCGAAATGACCATAAAGATAGAGGTATCATCAATGATCATCATGATGACTTTTAACTGATCTGAATAGAGCATAGAGCACATGTGTGTATGTAGGGGGAATGAATTCCGCAAATATAAAGAGGGGTGCTTGGCTGAGAATATGATTGGCAGTGCCAAATATGGCTAAGAATTTGGAAGAAGAGTGTTAATAATAGAGTTACTATATTAATTCTAAAGTTAAAAGAAGTATAAAAAGCTTTCATGTTTATATTTTTCATCATTTCATTATAAAAAATTTCAAGTACATAGAAAAGTTTAATTAATTTTATGGTATATTCCTATATATTCCTAGATTTTGCTATCAATATTTTATTATACTTGTTTTATTGTCTATTAATCTATCTCTATATCATCCATGAACATATCTTATTTTTTAATGCATTTCAAACTAAGTTGCAGATATTGAGTATACTTCCTCTAAACTCAATATTGTTTATAGCTCCTTTTTTAAGATAAAATTTATACACAATAAAATAAACAAATCTTAAGTCTACTATTCATGAATTTTGACAAATGCATACACCTATGTATCTCAAACTTCTATTAAGATATAGAAAATTTTCACCTCAGAAAGTTTCCTCATGCTCAGAGGAGGTCAAAATGTTTACTTCTACATCCAGGTTAGTTTTCCCTTTCCAGAACTTTACACAGATGGACTCATACAGTATGTACTCTTTTCTTTTCTACTTTTACTCAGCATAATGCTTTTGAGATTGACCTCCAGAGGTCTGTATTAGCAGTTTGTTCTTTTTCTATCATTGATAAGTATTCTGATTTAAGAACATACCACAGCTTTTTTTTACTCATTTTCATATGGATAAATATTTGGCTATTTTTAGGTTTTGGTTATCATAAATAAAGATACTATGAACATTCTTGTACAATTATTTTATAGATAGGCACATTCATTTTTCTTGGGAAATATGTAGGGGTAATGTAGGTGTATGTTTATTTTTCAAAGAAACCATGAGGCCATTTTATAAAGTAGTTGTTCCTTTTTATACTCCCATCAGTAATGTGTGAGAGTTCCAGTTGCTCCATGTGCTTGCTAGCACTATTATTGTCAGTCTTGTAAATGTAGGAGTGTGATATCTTACTGTGGTTTTAATTTGCATATTTCTAATGACTAATAATGCTGGGTGGTTTTTAAATAAGATTATTACGCATTTATATATAGTTTTTAAAGTATCTGTTCAAATATTTTGCTCATTTTTTATTGGGTTGGTTATTTGTTCTTATTATTAACTAGTAGAGGATGTTTTTTTATCCTGAATACAAATTACAGTTGACAGTTAATATTATATTAGTTTCAGATATATAGCAGAGTGGTTAGACATTTCTATAACTCATGAAGTGATCCCCTGATAAGTCTAGTTTCTACTTGGCCCTATACATAGTTATACAATATTAGTAACTATATTTCCTAAGCAGTACTTTACATTCCCATGACTATCTTGTAGCTGCCAATCTGTACTGCTTAATCCCTTCATCTTTTTCATCTAGCTCCCCAAACTCTTTCCCATCTGGCAACCATAAGATTGTTCTCTGTATCTATGGGTTTGTTTCTATTTTGTTTGTTCATTTATGCTGTTTTATAGATTCCACGAATAAGTGAAATTATATGATGTTTGTCTTTCTCTCCCTGACTTATTTCACTTAGCATAATATTCTCTAGTTTCACTGATGTTGTTGCGTATGGTAAAACTTCATCCTTTTTTATGTCCAAGTAATATTCCATTGTGTGTGTGTGTGTGTGTGTGTGTGTGTGTGTGTGTGTGTGTGTGTATCACATCTATGTTCAATCATCTAATTATCTATTGTGGACACTTAGGTTGCTTCCATATCCTGGTTACTGTAAATAATGCTGCAGTGAACATAGGGAAAAATATATCTTTTGTTATTCCTTTTCTTAAAGTTGTCCTTTAGTAAGAAATTTAAAATAAGTCCAATTTATCAATTTTCTTTTGTTATAATGATTATTTTTTTCTGTTGTTATTGTTTTCTATATTTTTTTCTAAGAAACCTGTACCTGCCTCCAAATCACAAAAATAGTCTATATTTCCTCCTGAAAGTTTTGTTGTTGATCTTTTACATTTAAGTATATAATCCATCTCAAATAAATTTTTGTGTGTGATGTTAGGTAGTTAGGTAGCCATGAGTGATGAAAGTGAAAGCCCAGCTCTGTAACAGTAGAAATAACAACACTGATGGCCCAACCTAAAAAGTCACGCCTAGGTCCACCCAGAAAAAGCTCATATTTTCAAATAACAATGCCCCTACATCCTAAAGTACAAGAAAATAAATGACAATAACATAGCAATCAGTTTAGGCCAGCCACAAACACTTGCACAGTAAGGTGTACTCTGAACTTTTTTCACCTCAGTCTCTTTATATCATCATTATAACATCATATATATGCCTGGAAGTTCATTAATTATAACAGACTGAATTCTGGGAAGGTGCATGTGCAGTTGACAATATGTTATAAAACAGCAACTCTCTATCAAAATGACCTCACACATCAATCAGCCAGCATTGCCCTTGTAACCACTCTTCATGGCCCAGATATAAGACAGACTTTCTCACATCTATGAGGTTACAGCTCTCTCTGGTGTAGCTGTTTCTCTCTTGAAATATACTTCAATAATTCTTACTTCTCCTAATCTTCATTGATCTATAATTTTTTATTGCATCAGCAGAAAGGACCGAGGGCCATCAGCTCCACTGGGGCAGTGACACTTAGGTTGCTCATAACAGTGACAACGTGAGGTAAGGATCAAACTTAATTTTTTTTCCAAACAAGTATTCAGTTGTTCCAGCACCATTTGATGAAAATATTGTCTTTTTTTTCAATTCAATTTTTTCGGCTCTTTTTGCTGAAAATAAAATAATTTTATAAGTTGGGGTCTACTTTTTCTCTGTGTGTTGTCCCACGGATGTATTTGTTGACTCTTATGTGAGTGTAATACTATTTTGATTACTATGCATTTATAGAATGGTATAAGTTCTTCAACTATAGTCTTCTTGAAGATTGCTTCACATATTTCTGGGTTTTTTTTTTTTGCATGTTAGTACAAATTTAAAAAATAGTCAATTCCTACAAAAAAAGAATGCAGGGATTATAATTGAACTTGCAATGAATCTTATTTATTTATTTATTAATATATACTATATTATGTTCAGGTGTACAACATGATGATTCAATATTTGTATATGTTGTGAAATGATCACCACAATAAATCTAGTTAACAACTGTCATCATATATAGTTAATTTTTTTTCTCTTGAGAACTCTCAGCAACTTTCAAATATATAATACAGAATTGTTTACTGTAGTTACTCTGCTACATATTACAAGGACTTAATTATTTTAAAACCTAGAAATTTGTACCTTTTTACCACCTTCACCCATTTTTATCCATCCTACACCCCCACCTCTGGCAACCATCAGTTGGTTCTTTACATACCTAATCTCATGCTGTTGTTGTACTTGCTGTTTTAAGAATCCAAATATAAGTGAGATAATATTGTATTTGTCTTTCTCTGTATGACTTATTTCACTTAGCACAATGTCTTCAAGGTTCATCCATGTTGTCACAAATAGCAAGATTTCATTTTTTTATGGCTGAATAATATTCAACTGTGTATACATACCACATTCTCTTTATCTATTCATTCATGATGGATACCTAGGTTGCTTCTATGTTCAGCTATTGTAAATAATGCTTCAATGATCATGGAAATGACTGTATTTTTTCAAGGCTGTGTTTTAATTTACTTTGGATAAATATCTAGAAGTGGAATTGCTGGATCATATTGTAGTTCTATTTTTAATTTTTTTGAGAAACTTTCATACTATTTTCCATAGTAGCTGTACCAATATTCATTTACACCAACAGCACACAATGGTTTTCTTTTCTCCATATACTTGCCAACACTTAATTCTTGTCTTTTTGATACTAGTCATTCTAACAGGTGTGAGGTGATATCTCATAGTGATTTTGAGTTGCATTTTACTGATGATTAGTGATGTTGACACTTTTTCATGTACCTGTTGGCCACCTGTATGTCTTGATTTTTATTTATTTTTAAATGCAAAAAAAAAATGGTAGATTTTATTTTGACCACACTTTGACCAGGAACAAAAAGAAAATAGACTATAAAAGGAAGATCAAAGTGATATAATGAATGAAAACTCGGAGCAATCATAAGATATAAAAATGGCTTGAGTTGTATGTATAAGAGGCATACCCCCCCAGTTTTGACCTGGTATTATGTTTATTGCTTGATGATTCTTATATACATATTATTAAAGCACAAAGCAAACCACATAACTCAGTCTGACTTTGTTTTCTAAATAATTTACAAATTCTATAATACTTAAACTAGAAATGCCAATAATAGAATATATACCTACATGATTCAAACTTAAATGAAAAATTCTGTCTCAGGGTGAGGTTTAACCTCAAGATTCCTATCCCATCTCTGTCTGCCAACTTCCTTTAGTAAACGTGAGGTAATTTTTATATCATTTTATGTTTTTCTCTTTTCTTTTGATTCTTGCCCCTCTGACATTAAGAATGCATGTCATTGCCTGTATAATTCAACCTAGAATGGAAATGGAAAGAAATAATAAACCGGAGAGAGAGCTAATTTACTTTAATACCATTTAACCCAACTTTTTTAGAAAACAAAATTTACCTCTAAATCAGGCAGAATTTATATTCAAAATACACAAATTACAGGAATACACATAAAAATGTGTTTACCTAGGCTAGTACACCATTTAACTATAGTTCTAAAGAAATTAATTATCTGTTTTGCTGGAAACATCCCCCTTCTGTGTCCAAAAATATATATGAGGTATGTGAGAACATTTTGTGAGAGACAAATAGTTTTAAGTTTGATACCATCTTGCTGATCTGCCTTGCTTGTTAGGAACAAAAGTTTGAAACCAGCTAAAAACCTCAGTCTTTTAATGTCTACAGCCATCTGAAAAAAGTGACAATTTGATTTCTTCATTCTTACTTTGAATGCCCGCCCCACTTTAACTTTCTATTGATTGATTGCTCTAGCTAGGACTTGTGGTAGGGAGCATGCATTCTGGTCTTGTTCCTGATCTTAGAGGAAAGTTTCATTTTTTTACCATTAAGTATATTTGCTAAAGGTTAGTCATATATTGCCTTTATTATTGAGGTACTTTCCTTCTATACCCATTTTAGTAAGTGTTTTAATTATAAATAGATGCTATATCTGTCAAATGTTTTTACTGATCCTTTACACAGAAAAACTTAAAGACTCAACCAAAAAACTATTAGAAACAAAGTTACAGGGTAATAAATCAATATACAAAAGTTCATTGTGTTCCTGTATAGTAACAGTTAAATTTCAGGAAAATTTTTTTTTCATTTTATTGCAATTGTAACAAAAATAAAATACCTAGAAATAAACTTAACAAAGCACTGAAAACTACAAAACATTATTAAAAAAACTGAAGAAGATACAAAGAAATGGAAAGATATTCTGTGTTCATGGATTGGAAGAATCAACATAGTTAAAGTGGCATATTACTCAAAGCAATATAAAGATTTAATGCAATCTCCATCAAAATCCCAGTAGCATTTAAAAAAAAAATAGATAAAAAATTTATCAAAATATGGAAGCACAAAAGACACCAAATGGCCAAAGTAATTCTAAGAAAAAAGAACACAATATGACTTCAAATTATACTACAAAGCGAAATAAACAAAACAGCATGGTATTGGCAGAAAAACAGACATACATATAGACCAATAGAATAGAATTGAGAACCCAGAAATAAGCCCCTGTATATATGAATAACAATTTTGACAAAGAAGCCAAAACATACAGTGGAGAAAAGAAAGCCTCAGCAATAAATGGTGCTGAGACAACTGGAAAGCCACATGCAAAAGAATGAAACTAGACTGCTATCTATTACCATATACCAAAATAAACTCAAATTGCATCAAAGATCTAAATACAAGATCTGAAACAATATATAGTATAGAAGAAAACATAGGTATTAAACTCATGGACTTTGAATTTAGAGAGGTTTTTATGGATTTGATCTCAAAGGCAAAGGAAATAAAAGCAAAAATAAACAAATGGGACTATATCAAACTAAAAAGCTTCTGCACAGCAAAAGAAATCATCAATAAAACAAAGAGACAACCAACTAAATGGGAGAAGATATTTGCAAACAATGACTCCGAAAAGGGCTTAATATCTACAATGTATAAAGAACTCATACAATTCAACAACAACAATAACAACAACAACAACAACAACAAACCAATCTAATTAAAAAATGGGCAGAGGACCTGAAAATACGCTTCTCCTAAGAAGGCAAAAATAACCAGCAGACGTAGGTGTGAAAAGATGCTCAACTTCACTAGTTATTGAGGAGCTTCAAATCAAAACCACAGTGAGATAACACCTCACGGCTGTTAGAATGGCTATCCTCAACAGGACAAGTAATAAGTGTTAGAGAGGTTGTGGGGAAAAAAGAACCTTCATGCACTGCTGGTGGGAATGTAAACTGGTACAGCCACAATAGAAAACAGTATAGATGTTTTTTTAAAAAATTAAAATAGAATTACCATATGTAACACAGGAGCTACAGACCAATACCTGGGCCTTAGATATTCTGAAAAAAACACCAGGTGAACCAGCTAAGTGAGACATGCTGTTTATTACTCACAATATAGCTAGGCTTCAGCACTTGATCTGTTGAAGTTGCAAGAAAAGGTCTCCGGCCAAGAGCAGGTACTGCTTTATATGCAAGCAGAGGGGAGGGTGATTATCTTATCTAGGAGAACAAGGGTCATCCCTCTCCAATGAGAAAAGGATGTGCTGCCTAGCTAGCATTCAGGAGGATGAACCACTCATGCCCTTGATCAGCACTGGCCGATAATGTCCATGGGAACGGTCAAAGGGGTAGACAGCACCCATGGGAGCAATGGGAAAGGTCCTTAGGGGCAAGCACAACCTGAGAATGCTTTGTTCACTGTCCTTCTTGGGGCTGCTGACCCAGCAGCCTTTTTTTGTGTATGTGGAGGGACTATGTTTGAATGAACCCTGTACCATATGACCCAGCAATTCCTCTTCTGGGTATCTACCCCCAAAATTTGTAAACATTTATCCATAAAGATATTATGGTAGTGGAGGCCAAGCTAACCATTTCCGATAGTGATTGAAAGTTGTTCACTTCCCTTCCCATAATAGATAAGGGACTTTCAGTGTCACGGCAGACTGGCACAGATCACTGGCTCTGGTTGATCACTCCCATTATGATCTGCCAACCAATCAAAACACTTTCCTTATATAGAGAGAACATGAGGAATTATAAAATGTATGTAAAAGGAAAAGCCCTGCTGTGATCACTGCTCAGCCTTTGGATGTGAATCTGCTGAGCAAGTCCCTGTGCCAATAAATGCTACTTCCTGCCTATTGCCTCAGTGTCCTGTCTCTCTGTCCGAGTATCCTGCAACAATATATGAACCCTGATGTTCATTGCAGCGTTATTGACAGTGGCCATGACAAGAAAACAACTGAAGTGCCCTCCAATAAATGATTAGCTAAAGAAAATTTGGTACATATATACAACGAAATGTTACTCAGCTATAAGAGATGAAATACTGCCATTTGCAACAACATGGATGGATCTTGAGAATATAATGCTATGTGAAATAAGTCAGATGGAAAAGTTGAGAACCATATGATTTCGCTCATATATGGAACATAAAACTGAAAGCAACAAACAAATAAGACAAACAAACACTCATAGACACAGCTTAGTGGTTACCAGAGGGAAAGAGGAGAGGGGGGAAGTAGATAAGGGTAAAAGGGGTCATATATATGGTAATGGAAGGAGATTTAACTTTGGGTGGCGAACACACAATGTAATATACATATGGTGTATTATTAAATTGTACATTTAAAATCTGTATAATTTTATTAACTAATGTTACCCCAATAAATTAAACTAATTAATTAATAGTCTCCAGTATACTCATACCAGAGATCATTACTGGGCTTTCTCTACTTTGGTACAGAATAAGGGGTCAGGGATAATTTGACCAAAGATTATTAAATGAAAGAGTAGTTTATTATCAGACATTTAAAAGTTTCTTCCCTTTATGTAGACTCATCTTTGTAGCCTTGATGCCTGGCTTGGTGTCTAGAATATGCTACATTAATTATTAAATAGTTGCTAAATTGAATGTCATCAATCTTTGGGGCCTTTCCTCTTGGCCAAAAAGACAAATCAGCAGGATGACCATTCCAGATTCATATCTAGCTTGTCACTCTGATTTTAACACTCAACACAATTTCACAGTCATTTGATCTTTTAAAAAGTTTAGAGTGTTTTTATGAGCCTGACTGGAGGGCGCTCTTTCCTATGCAGTACACAGAACATCTGCACCAAAGTGTGCTGTGCATGTGGAATTGACTATTACTGCTTCAGGGCTGGGACAGGATTGAATGTGACAACACTCATTTTAACAAACTGCTACATGTTCTGCTACACAAAACAGTGCCAGAAGAAGAGTATTGATTGGATCATCACTCTGCCTCCCCCAGAACTGTTCAAAGTTGGGTGTTTCTGTTGACTTTCTAATTTTTTTCTATCCTGGCATCTTATATTCACATTTTAATCCTGATGAAAATCCAGTATTATCTGGGTCTGTCATGAGTCACATTTCAGGGAAGAAAGAGAAGGAGAGGAATGACCTGAGAGAAAAGAAAAATGGTTAATCCAAGTGAGCACTCATCAAGTACCAGGGATTTTCATACTTGATCTTCATTTGATCTTCAGAGGAGTATGTGGGGTCAGTATGATTATAATACCCATTTTCCATATGAATAGGAAGCTGAGGTTAAATGAAATAACATTATTTATCCCTGGAATTGAATCTGAGCCTGACTGACTTCAAAGTTAAGTAGTCTGTATTTTATTACCCTATCCAAAGAGTTTCTACTAACAAAAGACCCTTATTTCACATTATAGAAAGAGTTCTCAGTCTGACTTCTTTCAAGTTTACTTCAAATTTACTGTTCAGGACCCCAAACATTGGGGAAAGATTAAACTTTCTTCAGAAGTTTTGGAAACACAGGTAAGCAATAGTTTTGCCTGCTTCTCACTATTGCATCTTCACTCTTTCTTAGCTACCTCCTATATCTGTTTGGTATAGGGGACCTATATTAGTGGCAATATATACAAAATAAAAAAGGATGTCAGGCAAAAACACCATTTTTAGTTGGAAGTATCTATGTCTCTAGTGCAGCGATTGCTGTTGGCCAAGATCATCCAGTGAGGAGGTAGTTTGGCAGTGTATTTCTGCCTCTTGTCCAGAAGGCACCTATTGTCTTCATGCTGATGCTTGGCACCCTGTAGCATCTCCCAGCCCTGCATTGTGGTATTCCAATTAGTCTTACTCAGGGTGGCTGGCACCTGTCAACCAAAATGATCCTTCTCTGCTAAGCTACAGAATTATCATTTCTATTTCCAAATGGCAACAGCTTGTCATCCTTTCCAGATACATTTCCATCTTAATGAAGCTCTTATCATGCCAGTTCTTCACACAAAAATTTCAGTGTTTTCCCATTGTAGTCTGAATAAAACCTAATTCTTTGCCATTACTTGTAAGGCCTTATGTAATCTAGCCCAGCCCTCACATTTTATATTCCATTACTCCTCTCCTCACATGTGGGACCTAGGCCACTCCTTGCTTTTTCTCAAACACTCCAAACTCATGTTCATTTTCGTTTGATGTAACCTGGTTCCTTCTCATTATGCAAGGCTCAGCCCATTTGACATCTCAGAGGCCTCGTTGCTCATCCTCATCCTTAGACAGCATTTTACCACCCACAGTGGCTTCAGTTTTATCACCTCATTCTATTTTTTCCAAAGAAAGTTTCACAGTAAGAAGTCATGCTTTAGATTTGTTAATTTTGTTTTCTGACTCTCTTCATTGTATTATAAGTTCCATTTGCCAGGGGCCATCTCTACTTGTTTCCTACTATATTCCTTGTGAAAGAACTGTAAATACTCAGTAAATATTGAGAAATGAGGGCAGTGTATTAACAACAAGGAATGGCTGACCATCAGTGAGATTCTAGCTACTATGGAAAGCAGATAAAAGAAAGGTTTTGCATAGGAAGAGAGAATAGGAGGTGAGGATTAGGTCTCGGTCTCATTCTCTCCCTAAGATTCCTCCAAATTATTGGTGTATGCAAGTCAAAAACAAATACAGTCAGTCTTTGCTTTGCTTGGTTCCAATATGCATGAAACTTCGGTTACCATAGTTTAGCTTAATACACCAGTCCCCCAACAAGGTGCTTAAAATTTTAGTCAGCATAATACATTAACTGTAACTGGATAAAGTACAAATTTAACTGCTAGTTCTTTAGTACATACATCATTACCTAATTACAAACATGTATTGTTACTGATGATAACATCATATCTTTTGAAATTTGTCAGCGATGGGTCACTGAGCTCTCCTACTTAGTTTACACACAGATGGTAAAGCATGTGGTTGTGTTGCCTCCTTGTCTCCCAGTGATAAACTCGTGTGACATTTTGTGAAATACTCACAAAAAGAAATTGGCTGACAAAAATGAGAGTGCAGTAACGAAACAAATTGGTAACACTGGAGGTGAATTCGAGTGAAACATAAATGGAATTATAGAAGAAATACCTGACCATGGGAATGTGGACATTGTTGCTATTCTACATGTGCAGCCTGAAGAACTTAGTTAATGGAACTTATCAAAGTAAGTGAAGAAAGTGCTTCTGAGAAAAAAGGATGATGATGTCCCAGAGGTCATAATGCCAGCAAACCTTAACATTAAAGTAATTCTCAAAGATATTTCATGACATCAAAAATATAAAATAATGGAAGCCAATTTACTTAGAAAGGAGTATGACAATTGACCAAAGCATGGGAAAGATGCTCACTTTGTACTATAAGTTGTATGAGAAAAGAAGGCAAGCAGTGTTCAGAATGCTCCTTTTTTCAAGAAGTAAAACATTCCATTCTTAATGTTCCTAATGTATTAAATTACAAAAAAATATTCATTTTACTAATTTTTATTTCCCTTTACATTCATAACTGACAAGACAGTTTTTAATATTTTGACAGAAACTTTTAAAAGTCACAGAACATTTGTACTTTTTCTCTTTGATTGTCAAGGTTGCTGCACATAGTTTCAGTGAGCATGTGCATTTTTAGAGCATCACACTGCTGTGCTAAGCAAGAACTGCCTACAGAGTCATGGACTCAGCAGCCAAATAGCAAATTAGTGAAGAGGGTTTTCTTTTGAAAAAGAGAAATTCTGTAGTAAAAAGTTTTTTACTGAAATGATTTGCTTAATAGTGTGTGTTTCTTTTTATAAACTATGCTTTCATAATGATACATAGTTAAAAATTTGAAAACTATAAAAAATGTGAAGAAAATACAAATCATGGTAAATGTGGCTGTGACCGTATGGGATGATATGAAATCTGGTGTCATCCCAGCGGCACTTCCCTGCCCACTTAGTAAAGAATTGTGAGATCAGTGAGATTTTAAAAAACAAGATTTATTGAAAGTACATTTTTAGAAGGAGATAGGCCACACCAAGAAAGGCTGCAGCCCTAAGGAATTTAGGAGGGTAAAAGATAAAAGATAGAGTACGTTCCAAGGAAGGGGCAGGTTACCAGTGAAGAGGGCTGTAACAATGTAGAATTCAGGAAGTATATCTTATACTGTGGCTACGAAGGTGCTTACTGGAGTGGTACTAAATGATTGCCATGTGAGGTCACTTTGATTGACAGTTGGCTGTTATATAACCCTTTGCCTACTGCATGTGTGCTTACCCAGAATTCAGTCTGTTAGATTCATGAACTTCCAGGCATAGGCATGATATTATAATGATGGAATAATGAGGCTGAGGTTATGGGCAGGTTAGGATAGTACTTTCTGTGCATGTGTTTGTGTTTGGGATAAGCCAGCAGCTTTTATGACCGTTGTGCTTTAGAATGTAGGAGTAATTTATAAGCATGAAATCTGTGTTTCTGGAAAGTCCTTAGGGAGGTGTCTATGGTTACAGAGCTGGGCCTTCCCTCCTGTCGCTCATGACTACCTAACTACCTATCACTACCACTGTCTAAAAAAAAAATCATTATTAATATTTTGAAGGACATTTCCAGGCTTTTTTTATGCATGTATTTTAATGAGATTTGGAGGATTCTGTACAGATTTTTAACTTTGAAAATTGTTTTTAGTCAAAATGTGATGTAGATGTTTAGGCCATATCAAAAAAAAAATGACAAAAAATAACCTGAGGAGAAAAAACTGTGAATATGGATAAGTGTGACATGGTGATGTTAGTATATCAGTGTGGGAGTTTGTTTTATTTTGTTAAGCATCAAACAAGATTTTTCTTTTTTCTTTTTCTTTTTCTTTTTTTTTTTTTTTACTGGAAATCTCATATACTGTTGGTGAGAGTGAAAAGTGGTGTGTTCTTTCCAGAGAACAATTTGACAATATGTATCAAAATTCCAAAAGAAAACAATTGAATTTAACATGATGTAGGTTAAATTCAATTCTAGGAAGTTCAGTATAGGAAATAATGGGGGGAAATCACAAGGGTATTTATCAGGTCTTGGTTTATGAGACTGAAAATAGCAAACAACAACTTATATGCATCATAATAGATGATTTGTCCGATAAACTTTGATTCATGTGTAAAATGCAATATTACTTAGCTGTTAAATAATGACATAAATCTATATCGACATGGAAAATTGTCCAAGATGTGTTAAAAAAAAAACAAACAAACTATAAGATGGTATGCAAGAAGGGTTCAATTTTGTAAAAAAAAGAAAAAAAGACATATTTATCTATACATAAATATATAGGTTTATTCATATATGTGGAGAACAATGAATATAAGACATATAACTTGTTAGTATAGTGTCTAGACAGCAAGTGCTTCTCCTTTAGGCATAACAATGAAATCAGGCAGGAGCTCTCTCTCTGTCAACTTAGACCAACTTCTTGACTTCCAACCTGAAGTTTTGGGGCTATTTCTCTGAAGTTCCACCCCTTGAATCATTGCAGTGTATTTTTATAGGTACTTCTCTATTCCTCCTACACATGCATGTCAGGTAGATTTCCCAAAGTCTAGCTCTGGTGCTGTGTCCTTTTGCTGTGTTTCTCCTCAAAGCAAGAGCTTTTCAGTCTCCATTCTGGTGTCCTTTGCTCACTATTTGCTCTCTGTCAGCTGTTTATATGCAGACCTATGGTGCTTCTTACTGTGGTTAGCTTCATGGGCCTCTTCACTCACACCCTCTGTGCCTTCAACCCCCTCCTTGACTTGACTTAGTTGTTTTTGGTCTTTCACTCCTGCTCTGTTAGGACAAACCTGATTAAATTGAAGACTCTGTCACTGAGGAAAAGCTGAACTCTTGGATCTCTCAGTAGTGTCCCATTGTGCTAAAACTTACACTAATGGTTCCAACTATGATTAATATTGTGCTCACATTTCTACTGAACCTGCCCAGGTATTTACTAAAAGTGTAAATGTGCTGGCTTGAAATTTACTGCTTGGCTATCGCCCATGGCAACATAACATTCTAACAATAAGTTTTCTGCTTTTGTACCCACCGCTTGCAAAATCGACCTGTGGGTTGACAGTTAGTAAAAAAAAAAAAAAAAAAAAAAAAAAAAGACTTGTGTGTTCAAACAGAATGAAGAATGGGGTTTAGGGCTTAAAAACCCTGTACCTCTGCATTTCGGGGCTGCTTAATTTGGGGTCTGCGTACCCCTGGCAGACCCAGCTGGCTGAATAAAGAGTGTGTTTCCTATAACTCACTGAATTCTGGTGGTCCATGTGTCTTTCGGGGACTGGCAGCTACAACATAAAGACATCAGAGATCTTAATCTTCAAGATAGCAAGTACTTTTATTTTTAAGAATTTGTAGCTTTTTTGTTTGACAGCAGCCAAATGTATAACTTTTTATATATTTTTTATTTTAATTTTTATTAGAGTTGACATTCAGTATTATTTTATATTAGTATTATAATGGTTAGATATGTATATCATTTATAAAGTGATCCCCTTAATTAGTCTAGCACCCACCTGGCATTACACATAGTTATTACAATATTATTGACTATGTTCCCTATGCTGTATTTCACATCCCCATGAATATTTTGAAACTACCAATTTATAATACTTTTCATCTGATTTTTTTCTCAGGATGTCACAATTCTCATTTTCCAATATTATAATGCAACTAGAAGTTAACTTTTTACATTAAACTTTTTATTTTGGAATATTTTCAAATTTACAGGAAATTTACAAAGATAGTACAGAGAATTCCCATATATCCTTTGCCAGTTTCCCCTTAATGTGAACACCTTACCTTATGTTTTTTTTTATTCGTCACTCTCTACAGCCTAGACTCAGCCCTTACTATACATGAAGTATAATCATCAAAGTCATACTATAAACTGTATTGTGTAACATTTGTTTCTTGAATCTCATTGGTCATGTTGTTTCAGCAAGTGATCTGCATTTTAAATTAATATAATCTAATGTAAGTTTCTCTGGCTTTGGAATTAGAAGGCCTGAATTTAAGTCTTGACTACTGCTTACCAATTTCCTCCTCAGGAAACTGTGGACAAGAATACTCATTACCAACTTTAGAAAGCTAGTATAAAAATTTGTTGTTTTAGCTCTGCAAAGATAATGACTTTGCTCATCTCATTCATCACTGCTTCCCCAGGGTCGTATAAAGGTCTAGAACATAGCAAGCACTAAACAAACGTGGTTGTACTGAAAGAATGATTCAATAAAGTGTCTATTAAGATTACTATAAATTTTAAAATGGCATGGAAATGTTAGGAGTTTTAACTACTCATCTATAAACAGATGATATGTTTTTTTATTATTGATGTAATTAGTGTCCTAACTCATGAATGAAGCCCATTCTATTTTGTTCATGATTGAATCTGAACACTTTATGAGTGACTGTCAGGGAGCAGGCATGGTGAACTGCCTTTCAGTCTGGTTAAGCTATTTTTTTTAAATGCTAGGCGAAGTAGTGATTTGTTATTTTTGCTAATAATTTTGCTAATATTTTCTGACAGCTAATGAGAACTTGAAAGCCAATACACTTCTTCAGATTTCTGTTGTCCTAGAATGCTGATTTGAATTTTTTTATGTTGCTTTGATTCTATTTCATAAGAAAAGTAAATGTTTATAAACCATACATCTGCATTTTGTACTTATTTCTGAAAGGCAAAAATAACTTCATCTAATCTTTACTTTTCACCTGAGTTTTTTGTTTTATTTTGATTTGATTTTCTTTTAGTTCAGCTACATCAGTAGACAAAGCTTGAAATATTATATTTAAAATTCCTTTGTTGGAAGAGCAAACTAAACATTTTATTTAGTGCTAGTCTCTGGCGGTCCTGTGGGGACAATGCCACTCTTTACATGCTCATGACTGTTATGGGAAATAGTCTTTTGTTATTACTAAATCTTCTGAACTTACTGGTTCTGGGAAGGAAGAGAAAGGTGTAAATATTTTAGTATTCCTTGCATGTAGCAATCCAGCAGTGTCGCATTAGCTCAGTACCCTCAAGAGTCAGTCAATTTGCATAGAGAGTAAGGCTATTGGAAAATAAAGCTATTAGTAGTGTCAAGTTTGAATGTAAGAATGATATTCTGAGTTTAAAATTATACATGTAAGAATAGAGTTCACTCATATATAACCTCAAAGATTGCTCTGAATGATAATAATGTTATGCTCATATACAATTATGGAGTTTTTAGAATTGGAGATTTTATTTTTATTCCCTCATAAAGAAATGGAGGCCCAGAGGAGCTAGTAGCCTGTCAAAGTTCAGGCAGCCAGCTAGAGGCAAAAAGGCAGTGCAGAAATGCAGACCTTGGCATCTGAACTACGGATGCTTTTTAACAATTATTGATTATTCACTTTGGAGATTACCCAAGGCTACTGCTTTTCTTCCAAGGTCTCAACCTCTATTTTAAAATGTTTGCTGATTGTATCTGATAGGGCTAAAATGTAAATCCTCAGCCAGTCAATTTTGTACTCTTTAGAGGACTTGATAAAGATTTAATAAGTTTTTTAAGCATAAAAATAAATAAAAAGTCTATGGCCCCAAGGTTTTCTCTAAAAATATTTCAATGTATAGATAGATATCTTTTTTATCATCATATCAACATATATTTATATCAATATATTATCAGAAATGTGGTAATAATCTGATTCTGTGATAGTATTGATAGGGGACATCACTTGTAAAATTCTTAATCTTTTAGCAGGAAATGATAAGGGACATTTTTTGCCGAGTAATCTTTTTAGTAAGCCTAGTTAAGTTTTCTTTCCTCCTTTCTTTGAGATCCTCCACCTCAAATCCCGATAATTGCCCCAAAACTGGTGACTCAGATCCTCTGGCTATTGATAAGGGCCCTTAGAGTCTGAGAGGGGAGGGGCCTTTAGGCCAAAGGTCATTTTTACTCTTTAAGAAATATATTAACCAAGCCTGTTTCCCTTTACTTGCTTAATAGGCAAATCAATAATAGAAATTAATAGATATATGAGCATATTTAAATAATGAGTTTGTATTGAGAGAGGAGAGGAGGCATCTGAAAGTAAAAAAATATGCAAAAGAAAGGGCCTGCAGAAATAACTGACTCAGCCGGTTAAAACTTCTCTCTTCCCCCATTCTGTCCTATGCTCCTCAGTTAACATATTTTTCATAGCTGCATCCTCCACCTCAAGGATTCTCCAACCCTTTCCCTATATCTGTAGCTGTGTATAAATGTCAAGACTGTGTGGAACTGTTGTGTTACAGTTAGAGCATTCTGGCCGGTAATATAAACAAGTTGTATATGACTGCACCAGGAGAGCTTCATTGTAGACTATGCTGCCCTCCTTGGGGTGTAAATATTTCTTATTTCCTATGTGTTGCATTTATTTAATTCCAAATAACTCACATTTTACAAAATGTGGTGGCATTGGCTTATTGTAGCAATGAAAATGAAGCAGAGAATCTGACACAATCTTTTTTAGGGTCCTCTAATTTAAAATTAGACTTGCTAGTGAGTTTTCTTTTTTTTGAAAATGTACCTTCTGAAAATAAAAGTGATATGTTGTCTTTTCAAAAATATGTACTCCATATTTAAAGTCTATGAGATTTCTGAATAACTAAACTCAAAACATACTGTCTACATTCTACTCTGTTTGACAATTGTGTAATGGATTAAAATATTATTTTGTGTACCATTTACATATGTTTCCTTACTTATTTGAGTGCTATTCTTTTCTTTTTCTTTTTAAATTCTGACAGAAGTAAATGTCTGCTCTAAACATTTCTGGCTATATGAAAGCATATAGAGTAAAATTTACTTTTTGATCTCCTTCCTTTCTCTCCACTCAGCCCAGAGCTCCAGAGGCAACCTCTGTTTCAGTTGGGTGTGCATCTTTCCAAAATCCTTAGTATGTGTACTAGGTTGCTAGGGCTGCTGTAACAAATACTGGGTGACTTAAACAACAGAAATTTATTGTCTCACTGTTCTGAGGTTGGAAGTCCAAGATCAAGGTGTTGGCAAGTTTGGTTTCTCCTCAAGCCTTTTTCCTTAGCTTACAGATGGCTCTTCTTGGTGGGTCTTCATTTGGTTTTCTCTCCTCTGTGTCTCTTTGCATACAAATTTTCTTTTCTTATAAGGATACTAATTATTGTATTAGGACCCACACTAACGAGTCTAATTTGAACTTAATTACCTCTTTAAAGGCACTGTCTTTAATACATTTAATACATCCCCTGATGTGTTGGAGATCAGGGCTTCATATGAATCTGGGGGTGGAATTTAGCCCATAACACTATGTATAGATTAGCATCTTTTCCCAACATAGGTAGGAATATAGTACACACATTTTCCTGTGATTTGTTTTCACTTAATAAAGTAATGTGAAGATCTTTCAATGCTGATATTTGTTCTCTTTTTTGACTGCAATGTTCTTTAGCATGGGTAATTCATAATCTACTTAAGTATCACATTGTTGATGAACATTTAGTTTTCATAAAGGTATATATTTTTTTTTTAGAAATAGATTGATAGGAATGAGATTTTTAGGTAAGAGTGTAGGTCATTTATATATTTTAATAATACTGTAAAATTGTGTTCCCAAAAGTTCAATTAATTTATACTCACAAAAAAAATATTTGAGTAACATTAACCTCAATTTTCACCAACTTTGAATATTGTCAATATTTAAAAAAAATTTATATATCTAATGAACAAACATAGTTTTAATATAGTTGTCTTATAAATAGATATCTTTTTATACATTCCACATGTAATTTTGTGAGTGTGTTTGTGTGTGTTGTCTTTTTTTATATCGGATGCCCATTTTTCTTTTGGGTTATTGTCTTTTTCTTATTCATAATATTCTTCATATATTAAAAACATTTATCTTTCATCTGTTGTACATTTGAAAATATTTCTCTCCAATATGACTTAAAATTTAAATTTCACCTAGAGAGGTTTTACACTTTTATGTGATCAAAACTTTCTCTGTTTTCATGTTAAATATTTTTATATATTTTTTCTTTAAATGTTATTTCTTCTAAAAGACAATGGCACTGTTTCCCTGTGTTTTCTTTGATATCTAATTAAATGTATTTTTCCTTTTTATCACACAAGTCATAGTTTTAATCTATCCAGAAGAACTTAGAGTGAAGCCTGAAAGTCTACTTTACTTTTCCATCTCCTGGCTGCACACCTACCTCTACTTTTTTTTTCCCCTAAGGCACCCAATGTGCACTACTTAGTACCCAGCATCCTAACTCATTCACAATGCATTTACACACATCTGCATATCTCATTATGAAAACATAAGCAAGATCAAGATTTATGTCTGCTTAGTTCACTTTTTTTTTTTATTGCAGCAGTACATCTTGGGAACTTTACATGTCAGTACAAATGTCTTTCAGTGGCTGAATGCTGTTGAACAGTGTTCCACTATATGTTATTATTTTAATTTTAATTTTTCAATTAGAGTTGACTTAAGTATTGTTTTATATTAGTATTAAGTATATAGCATAATGGTTAGACATTTATATCATTTATGAAGTGATCCCCTTGATTAGTCTAGTACTCACCTGGCACTATACATAGTTATTGCAATATTATTGACTATATTCCCTATGCTGTACTTCACGTCCCCATGACTATTTTGTAACTACCAATTTATACTTTAATCCCTTTACCTTTTTCACCCAGTCCTCCAACCCTCCTCCTATCTGGCATTCACAAGTTTGCTCTCTTTATTTATGAGTTTGTTTCTGTTTTGTTTGTTCATTTATTTTGTTTTTTAGATTCTACATGTAAGTGAAATTGCATGGTATTTGTCTTTCTCTGTCTGAGTTATTTCACTAGGCATAACACCCTCTAGATTTGTCCACACTATAATTTTTTTAACTACTTCTACCATGATAAACATACAAGCCTTTTCAAATGTTTAGCCATTACCATAATTACAGAAAGTAGAAGTTAGTTTTGTTTTTTAGTGTTTAGATTTCAATCTATTTGCTGTTTATTTTTATACTCACTGAGATAAAACGCTTGCTCAGCTATACATTGAATAGCTCATGCTTTCTTTACCAATGTGAAATGCTACTTTATTATATTTTACAATATTATGTATAATTCTGCTTCTTGACTCACTTTTCTTATTTTCTTATTGCTATTCCGAAGCCACAATGTTTTAATTATAAAATCTTTGATTATCTGCTACAGTAAATTAATCTATAATTTTTTCTAAAAGTATTTAGGTCATTGTTGCTATTTTCTTTATTTCTTTAATGAACTCAAAACACTTTTCAAAATATGGAATCCTTTTAGGGTTGATAAATCAATTTGGGGAGCATTGACTTTTTAGAGTACTGAACCTGCTACAATAACAACGGTATTTCTCTATTTTTTGTTTTTCTTGCTATTTTTCAATGAAGTTTTCTTTATAATGGCTTTGTAAATTTATTTTTAGTTATATTCTTAAGTATATTATTGTTTGTTATTAAAAATTAGATCTTTTTCTTTTTCCTGTTATATTTTATAATTAATTTTTGCTGTTATATAGAAAAGATATTACTTTCTTTGCAGTTTATCTTACATCTCATTAAAAAATAGTTCTTTCTCCAAGAGCTTACAAATTTAACACACAAAAAAGCCAATATTTAAATTATTAGAACATAAGAATAATTAGAGTTATAATCATGTGGTCTAATCTATAAATTACTTTCAGAACTCTATAAGGTTCAGGTCAGCTTATAATGATCATAAAGGGCTTATTGGAGGTGCAAATTGACCTAGTCTTTTAAGGAGAGGCAACTCATTAAGCAATGGATTATAACGAATAATGGCATCGAGATGAGATCGATTTTGGTATTTGCTTGAAAAAATGATTAGCATTTCTTGACAGATCAGAAGATGAGATCTAAAAGCCAGGGAGAACAATGGACAGACCGAAAGGGAGGGGAACTTATGCAAGCTCTTCAAAATCAAGCGGAGTGTTTTGAATTTAATTCAATAAATAATGGAAATCGTTTGGGGTCAGAGAAGTGACATTCAGAAGGTAGAGTTGTAGAATCCTTTTTTTTTTTTTTTGGCATAATAGATGAAATCTGGAATGAAGGTAGCTGACTAGAAAGCTATTCCAGTGATATAATTTTATAGAGAGAGGGACCTAAAATAGATAGTGGTAAATAAATAAGGCATTTCCAAAGAGGAAAAGAATTAAAACTTAAAAAATTTAATATAAAGAAAGAGTAAAATATTTACAATATTTATATTTTAGAAGAATAAAATAACAATGATATGATTACCAGAAGTTGGTGGGAAGCTATTTTAAAAAAGTTTAGATTACTATGGGCCATGCCACCCTGAATTAACCCAATCCCCTCCGATCTCAGAAGCTAAGCAGGGTCGGGCCTGGTTAGTACTTGAATGGGAAACAACATAGGAAGACCAGGTGCTGTAGGCATAAAAAATAAAAAATAAAAAAGTAATAAGAGATTGTAAGCTAACAAGGTACTTGCAATTTGTGAGGTCAACCAAGGGTTGCCTCACACACCAAAAAAAAAAAAAAAAAAAAGGAAAAAAAAGTTTAGATTAGAACATATTTAGATAAATATTAAAATTGTTGAAAGTATACTTAATATAAAACTGTACCTGGAGGATTAGTGCACTGAAATAACTCAACAGTGTAACACAATTCTGTTCTTGGAGCGACTCACTGTCTTCCAATCTGCTTTTTAATTGTGGTGCAGTAAGACATAATCCTTATGGGATTTCTAGTGATGTGACTAAAAGTGTTATTTTGGTTTTTGTCTTGGTAGGAAATTATTAAATTAGTAAAAAATAATTAATTGAAATAGTTCACAGATAATATAATTTTCTAAAGGGTACAATTATGTTGAAGTTAAGATTTTTATAAAGGGTATTTTGTTCTACAAAGGGTAAAGACATTAGATTTCTTTTAAACTTGATGGTGATGTGCATAGGTGGATAGGAGGAAAAATGAGCAATGCTTTCAAGAATCACTACAAAAGAATTATTTCTGTAGATGAGAAGTACAGATTTTAAACCTATTGTCACAAAATATTATATATATAGACTACTCTACATAAATTTCCTTCTTTATTTCAATCAATAAACAATTTTTTACTATTAAATATTAAAAGAAGTACAAACATTTCAGTTTCATAAAAGTACTACCAAGAAATTTCAAAATAAAAAAATATATATTTGACAAAATTGTACTAAATTCTGGAATCCCAGAGTGTATCTCTTTTATGTGATGATTAATTCTAATTACCAATTGATAAAAAGATAGTTGAAAAGACATAGAGAAACTTGATTAAGAGCTGCTATAAAGTTTTTGAACTTTTCATTTTTGATTTACAGTTCTACCAGTGTTAATACATGTATAGATTCTTGTAACCACCACCATAATCAATACATACAATAGTTCTACCACTAAAATCTTCCCCAGCCACTTATAACTTCTATTTTATTTTCTGTCTCTATAAATATGCCTACCGTAGGTATCTCATATAAGAAGATTTATACAATATTTGTACTCTTCTTGGTTGTGGGCTGCCTTGGATCTAGGCCAGGATACACTGGAGGAAATAGTGGAAAATTAGTCACTGGTTTTCAGAAGGAGCGACAAGATGGAATGTACTCATTCCATCTGAACTAGAACTAGAACCTCTCCTTTTCAATGTGATTATTTTATCACAACTTATTTAGAAATATTTTTGGAAAAAAATTCTTCAAGAAAGCACTTAAAAATTAAATTTATTCTTAAATTGAATTTTAATTATATAGGTGATATCTTAATAATTATTATTGTAATAGTTAACTAATGTAGTTAAGGCTAATAGTTTCCTTTAACAAACCCCTTCTGTCTCAGTGTCCCCCTCTTTCCCAGAAGTTGCTGAATTAAACAGTTTTTTTCTTTCATTAATATGTCGCAGAGTTCTAGCCATATTGATCCATTTCCTTTTAGCTGATTCACTGTATTTTATAGTTTTGATTCACTTCAGTTTATTAGGCCATTCCCTTGTTTAGATACCTAGGTTTTTAAAATGAATGACATGTTTCCTTAGAAAAAATATTAGCCTCAGTGTTATAGATGATTCCTGAGCCTGCAGCCTTATATAGTCTGGTCCTGTGAATGGTAATGGTGTTTGCTAAAATTCTTAATTTGATTGCTAAAAGATCACATGTTTTGTTTCTCAGAGTTAAACCATAGTTTCAACACCATTTAGCCAAGTGTCAAGTTCCTTTGCTCAAAAGCAAGGTGATAACTTGAATGTGGAAATTATCTTTAATTGAATTTCAATAACTTTCCCAAGAGCATAATTAAAATAATTGGCTCGGCCTGTAGCCACAAAAAAATAATGTAGAATAATGTAGCTTTTCATATAACATAATTCTATACAGACTGGCTTTGTCTATACTATAGATCTTCCTTTAACATCATCGCATATTTTTTTTTTTTTTGCCATAACATGGTTCTACTTCCTGGATTTTTGAAAATGCATTTTACTTAAACTGTAATATTGGTGTTCTCTAGAAATTTGTATATGAAATACCCAGCATGTTTAGGAATCAATTAGAAATTTGATGGCACATGGATTGAATCATGAACTGATATCTTGTCTTTCTCCAAAGTCCACTGAAATGACAGTAAAGGAATAAAAAATATATAACCCATAAGGTCAAAAAGACAAGAGACAAACAGCACCCCTGAGGTCAAAAAATTTCAACAACAAATGAAGAAATGATAACTACAGAGCAGCTGAAAGCCACAAAGAAGGAGTGTATGGACAGAAAAGTATGAGCTTATGCCGCAGAACCCCAGAACAATTTGGAAGATGAGAGCATAGTGTGAGAGCAGGCAGGACTGAAAATCTTTTAAGTAAGCATAACTCCCTGCCCCTTCCCAACCTCTCCTAGACAGAAGCTTCCTCTTCCTCCCATTTCTTCTCCCTAGCACAGAATACTATAGGTTCACTCTCTGGAAATATGGAACCAGAGAGGCTCTGAACTCAGGACATCAAGCATAGCTAAGCATGAAGTAAAAGATGATACCTACTAAAAAGTTGAAAAGTAGAAACTTAAATACCAAATAAGAAGTGTTCTTCAGCTTCTTCTGCTCATCTTCTGTTCATCTCCTAGAGCACCATCACCCGGGTTTATACTCTCTGAGCATGAGATTGCTCAACTGCTTTCTGGAGAAAATGATTGGTCGCCTCAAAAAGCTTCATAGATTCTGTCAACTGGAAATCTCTTGATGTAATAGTAAGATCCCTACCCAGTCATTCTAAATGAAGCTCGGGAATCAACACGTGTTCCCAAGCACGTAAGAGTCCAATAATCTTTTTGGTGCCTTGTTCTTAAATATGAATCAATAACAAAAAATCAATCCCATTTGAGGAAAATCTCCAACATGAAAGGAAAGAACTCGAAACAAACACCAGGAAAGAACAATGCCAGCAATGCAGGGAACAGAAGAAGAAGAAAAAAAGTACAATAATGTGCTCAGAGAGATTATAGATTGCATACATGAAAGAAGAATGGGTTATAAACAGCAGGAGACATTCTCAGAATAATTAAATACAATGTTACAAATAAAAAATTAACAAAAGTGTTGAAACATAAAGTTAAAGAAATCTTATGGAATATTAAAACCAAAAACAGATATAATAGGAAAAAATTTTTAAATAATGGGTTTATTATGGAGGTTTAATGTGATTTAAAAGATTCTCAGAAAGAAAAAAAAAACAAGACAAATGGAGGGAATAATATTATATAAAAAATCAATAAATTAATGAATCAATAAAACTGGAATCTGGGTGTACATGGAAGCTCTAAACCTAGGAAGGCTGATTTTGCTTCTCCTTGACCCTTGTCATCTGTGCTCTATATATATTACCCAAGGCAGACCCCTGGAGAGGGATGGATTATTATTGACATCCCCCTTTTTCAAAACCATGTCTCCTTCGCTCCACAGTCATATCCCAAATAATGAATTCCCAGTTTTACTTTTTTACTATTTCTCTTCAGCTCTCCTGTCCCCTGGATAACTCTCTGCCCCAGCCTCGTTCTATTGAATCCATTATCTCACATTGTCACTAGTATGATTTTTTTAAAATAGAATTCTTTCCTTTTTATGCTCTTATGTAGATTTTGGTTGTAGTATCTCTATTGTACTCAGGAAAGTCCCATGTCCCAAATATTTAGTGCTCAAGGACTTCATGGTCCAACCCTGCTCATTTCTCCAGAATCGTCTTTTGCCACTTACTCCCTCCTCACACTTATGCCATGCTAGAGAATATAAAATCTAGTGCACATAAAAAAATCCTCTAGAATGTTTCTTAAATAGAAAATCCTGGATTTCAGATTCTGATGTAGTAGGTCAGCTTCAGGACTCAAAAAAATGCATTTCAACAAGCAAGTTGGATGATTTACATTGAGATGGCTGATAGACCATGCCTGGAAAACGTTGCTGAATGCTGGGGTGTTTGCTGAAGCTCTACACATTTCAACATGTAACATTCATTACCTAGAATATCCTTTCCATTTCTCATCTTCTCCCTTTCTTTCTTTCATACCTACTTAGCCCTTTATCTCTCTCTTTCAGGATTCAGCTTGTGACTGGTGGATGCTGGGATGCCCTCAAAACCTTTCAAGGCTGAGTGAGTAAACTCCTTTTCTTTGCATACGCTGAGGCACTATCACATTCTTACTGTCTATTCAGTGTTCTTTCCTATACAAACTGATGAGCTCCTTATAGGCCTGCCTTTGATTAGTGTATCTTTCAACCAGTAGCATTTTCAAAAGAATGACAGTGTTGTATGAAGGCCATTAAGGAAGTTCTATTTCCTGGCAGCACAAACACCACAGAAATGGCAAGACAACCTCCTTTCATCCTTCTTTTCAACTTAATGCCAATGGCAAATGTTCCTTACCTTAGTTATGCATTATTTAACTCATTGGAGAGAAGCATGGGAACATCCTAATAAAAGTTAAATATTGAGCTCAGAATTCACTAACTTTCAACAAGACATTTAAGGGAAAGAAAATTAACTTCACTTATTAAGTAGATGATAAGTTTCTTTGCAAATATATTTTAAAAATTGAAATATATTTTTAAAATTATTTTTTCATAGTAGTACTTAAATAAAGATGAAATGAAGATCTTCAATTATAAGGGTTGTTTGTGTATTTTCAGGTTTTCATTGGAAGAGAAAACACTTCTGACAATAGCTAAAGCTATTGGCAATAGCATTAAAATGATTAGTTTTTGAGCTTTCAGGGGAGAACATCGCTGAATTAAAAAGCTCAATGTATCACAGGCAATAAACCAGATTTAGCTGAACAATTATAATAAAATGGCTGAGCTGCCATCCATGCTTTTAGATGCCCAGGGTAGGAGTAATTTTCCCTCAAGACTAAATTTTGAATTGTTTGTTTTTGTTTAAACCGAGAAATAATTGTGTGACTCAATTCCAATGTTCCTGTATTTATTATCAACATATTTCACTCACTCCTCCCTGGCAGTATGCCAGGCTTGTGGAATTGGTGACTGTCTTAGACCTTGTCAACTGAGGAGTTTAGAAATCAGAATGTCTTCACTCAGTATGTCCCTCCAGGATGTGTGTAGTTTATTACTTTCTACATGTTACTGTTGGGTGGGAGAGAACTTCAAATGTGTCATAGATTGGATTTTAATGAGAAAAATAAAAACAGAAGAAAGGGAGTTACTGAACTCACCATCAGGATTTTATGAGAAATATTTTCTGTTCTCGGGGAATACTCTTTGATTTTATTTACTGCACCAAATGTACCACATCCTAAGTATATTTTGCTCAAACAAAATTTATAAAGTATATTTTAATTAATGGTCCCATTTTAGTGACTTCTTCTAAAGCATTCTTGTTTGATGTGTTAAATAATTATTGGTACTTAACACTTCTCTATAGTCGTTACAGGCACACCATTTTTTTGTGGCGCTTATTCTTTGTCAAATAAATGCACAGGAAGTATTTAGCATTATATTCAATAGCTGTGTTATGCCATTAGAAAAATATATATATAGCCCATGAGTTCATTTATAAAATGCTAAACACAAATCAGTACTCCATAAAACCTAAATCAAGGCTGACGACTAACTTTATAAAATAGGATGTCTTTCATGTGTTCTTTAGGCACTGTTTCTATCATCAGTTACCCTATTCCTTCCTTGTGTTTTTTAGACCAGAATCCCAAGGCTAAACTGAGTGATCGTGAGCCTATCACCATGCCAACCCTCCTGGAACTGCTCTCTCCCACAGTACCCTAGAACTCTAGTATATCCTCTCTCTCTTTGACCTCTCATTTATTCAACGTGATGGTGCAGGAAAAGATATATATATTTTTAGCCCACTTGGTGCTGCTTTACACTCTAATTTGTTTTGCCTCATATAACAGAGTTTGGGCCATTCAGTGGGAGGTGCCTGTACTATTTTTTCATGTTCTTAAAAAGATGACTAAGAGGATCAGGCAAGTGAACATTAACTTCGGTGGTAAACTATCTACTTTTGTTCACGTAGAGATAATTTTTATAAATGAAAGATGATTAAAGTTCTTAAGAGAGCATATCAACTCTTTCTAACCTTCAAAATAGATTTCCTGCTTTTTGTCATGGAGATATTTATCTAGGGATTAGAAAGACCTTGGATCTAGTTAGCTAGCAATAAGCTTTAAATTATAATGAGGTTAAATAAATTTTTCCAGAGTCCAAACATATCAGGAACAGACCCCTGGCCAGGATTAACCTGAATCCATTAACTTGAAAAGCCCCATAAGTCAAATTTGCCTTAGGTATAAAGATATTGCTTTAAAGAAGATAAATAATGTTAATATTATGAGCCTTTACTACATTTGAAACTCTCTATGCTTGATTGTGTTTCTTTTTTTCCATCATATTTAATCTGCTTGTTCTTGACCTCCCTGTCCTCCCTCCTCACATCTAGTCAATTAGTGTCTTGTCAGCTCTCCCTCCTTATCATCCTTAACATCAATTTTCTCTTCCCTGTTTGCTCTGACCTCCTGTCATTTCATGCTGCTGTCACCTCTCACCACATTGCTCTCTGTATCTTTAGTATAACCAGAATATTTGCTTTAAGAATCAGTCCACAAAGTTGTAATACAAAAACTATATTCATGATTTTGACTCTGACTTTTCTGCTCCCGTTTCTAGTTTTTCACGGCACTGGAATTTTCAGTGAAACATAATTCTGAAATTCCTTATGCTCAGAGTTAATTAAGACAATTGTGTAACCAGGAGCTCAAATAAGATTGACTGTGAAGGATTCATTAATATAGTTATAATCTTGTTTGTTCCTTCTGTGACCTGGAATATGTTTTTCCTGAGAGTTGTTATGAAAGGATTCTTCCTTTCCATCCACCTCTCTTTTTGAGTTGGATATCCACATGTGTAACAATCTTAGAAATAAAATACTTCCAATACTCTGGCCTCCTTATTCTTGAACTCCAGGATTTTATTTTCCTCTCTATTTGTTCCCATGCCTACACCTGTGTCATAACTAAGAAACCATCTGCACCAAATCTTAATTTTACATATTTCACTTTGTTGCCCATTTCATTGTCCCATTTTTCTCTCTTAATAAAGGCTGTCTATATGAATTGTATTCAACTTGTAAGTCATCATTTCGTAAACTCACTTTAAATTGCTCTTTTTCACTCAAAAAATGATCTCCATGATTCTAAGTGCAATGGTATATCTTCAAATCTCATTTTACTTGCTCTATTAGGAGAATTTCAAAGATCACTCCTTGTTAGGGATGTAGGCTATGCCAAGTGTCAGGGGTGTTGCTGATCAAGAGAGGAAGATTCGATGGTGAGGTGCCAGTTGGAACAATGCACAAGAGATAAACATGAGGATGAAATGGCAGACACCAACTTTATTGCACGGAGCACACTTCTGTTGGGAAGTGCAGTCTGTTGCGGGATTGTGTGGTATTGCACGCACTTCTTCTGCTCCCCTTTTTTGTGCTCCCCTTATGCTTTCCAGGGAACCGCATGGCTTCTCACACAGTAGACAACAATAGTGGCCTTCAGCCACATATGCATGACACAATAAGCAGAAGTATGTTTACATATTTTCTAAATCTGGAGTCCTATTCCTAGCCATGGGCCTGGATCACAGCCTGACCTTGGACCAGCCAGACATGGCATCCACACTCCTCTTTATTAAAATATTATTTTAAAAATACCAAATTATTTCCAGGATATAATTATTCTGGTTCTACTTCTTGCTTCCTCTCAGTCTCATTTGCTTGTTCCTCTTTTTTACCTCCACTCTTTAATATTAAAATGACCTAGGGTTCAGCATTTGTTTCTCTTTTCCTTTCTCTCTATACCTACGAACTTGGTACTCTCATCTAATCTCATAGTTTTAAAACCTCCTAAATTCTCACAAAGACCTTCAGGGCACTGTTATCTGTGGCTTGACTTCCTACTGTTGCCCCTTCCTTGTCTGCCACATTATTAACTTTCCCCTGCCTCACGTGCAGGCATGTTCCCTTCCCAAGGCCTCTGCAGTTCTATCTTCATGGAATCCTCTTTCTCAAAGTGTCTACCTGGTTTGTCCCATGACCTCCTTTCAGTGTTTGTTTACCCGAATGGCCTTCCTCAATCTCCTTCTTTAAATTTGCAGTGACCTTTCCTATACTGTACTCTATCCCTTTTTTATTGGTTAATGTCCTCCATATTTACTCTGTTGTTTATAATTTATGTATTTATTTTTAAGGTTATAGTCTGTCTCTCCCAATTAGAACTTACATTTCCATAAGAGCAGGATTTTTTGTTTGTTTATTTATTACTGTATCCCCTGAACCTATAAAAACGCCAGATACCATATATGTTTGTTAAATAAGTAAATCTCAGAATGGATCTCTGATTAGATATACTATCCATTTTTAATTACATATTGGAAACCTAAACAAATCAGATTTTAATTTTTTAACATATTCTTTCCTACTCTCTCTATCTTCTCTCTAATCTCTCTTTCTAGTCTTCCTCTATATCCCATTCTTTTCCATTACCCAGGGAACAGTGGATTCAGATTAGGTAGCTTCTCTAAAGTCTCAACCTAATAAATACATGGCAGAGCTGGCAGTGGATTTCCCGGGTTGAGCACAAAGAAGTAACTCTATATCTCCAGACCTTCCCAACCATAGTTCTATGAATTGAATTTAGATTTTTCTTGAGAAATTTGTCTCCTAATCACAAAGGTGATGAGAACTCTTGGCTTGGTAATCTTCTGCTGTGTGCCATTTGGAGGGTAATCTGAAGAGAACAGAGTCTGATGATAAGCTGCTCTGTTACTGGGTGGTGCACAATAAACACTATTGGAAACTCATTGTTTACCATGACATGCTGAGTGTGGCCAGTGAGGAGCTCTAACACCTGAATGTGGATCTCTGCAGCCAGCTGTAGAGAGCAAACGTAGATGAGGGTGTACCTTGAACATGGTGAGTAGCACAATGTACGGCCAGTCAGGGGTGAGAGAAAAGAGCCTGGTGTGGGCTTCTGATAGGTACAACTTTAGGCCAAGATCCTCATAGAAGTGTGTTTATAAGTAGAGAGGGGTATTTTTGTTCATTTATGGTCATATAGCCCTTTTAGTGAAATCCAAACTATTTACAAAGATGTGCTCTTACAATCAGCAGATTTATTCAAATTAAGTTTTATTATTATTTTGGAATACTTGGCATAAGTCATTTTATTGGATTCAAGACTCATTAGCCTTATCATAAGAAATGTTTACATTGCACTTATTGATAAAAGAAAAAATAGAAATATTAGTTTCTTTTAAAATAATTTCAACTGTTATAAATCATAGAAAGGTTGAAAATAATTTTGTATTTTTTTATACTGACTTGTGAAAGTTTATTATTGATGATGAATATCATGTGTTTAAAGAGCTCATTGTCAAAAGCTCTTGATAAGAGTTTGTATGTGGTTATTTAAAGTAAAAATCTGTTGATAAAATCAATTTTAATTAAGAAATTATTTTTAATTAAGAAATGGAACAGATTTTATTATTTTTCTTACCATTATGTAATGTAAAAAACCCAACAATACTTTTCTTCTTGTAGAACTTCACGTTTGTCATTGAATCTACCCAGAAGACATAATTTTCTATTTGTGCCATGATGTGAACAATGGTGAGCAAGCACAGTGTGGAACCCAATTTGGGGAGTGGTCCAAGGATCAGTGTATGGAGTTGAAAAGTGGAGCCAACCATCAGTGAGGATCCCAATAGCATGTTAGAGGCCATTGTAAATTAGAAATTTGAGAATTGCTGAGTAACTTCTCAGTTGATAATATTAAAATGTTAGCTAAAAGCCTTTCCATTCTTTCTTTGATTCATTTATGTTAACGGTTCATTCTGAGCAACGAAACCTCTTGCACATGTAATTGTCTGTGGACATTCCTTCCCTTTACTTATGTAAAAGACATTAACACATAGTTATCATTAATGTGATTAAAGATTATTTATCTCAATTCAAATGTAAGTATCTTCGAGAGTCCTACTCAATTTCAATCTTAGAGATATACATTTGAAATCGTAGTTTCTGGTTGATTTAATTTTTGTATCACCAGTTTATTTTTAATTTTCTTCCTTCCTTAAGAGTTCTTAATAGTTCTCTCATTCTCAGAAAGCGAAATGGCTTTCTAAGACAGTTTTCTCCTTTCTTTCAAAGCCCATGCATTATCACATTTAATAAATCAGAACAAATCTTTTGAACTGTATGATTTTATCAGACATTGATTCATATCCACCTCAGTATATTGTTTCTAATCGTTCTTGTGACAGAGAATTTGAAGCTGGTCCTGGAATGTTAACGGTGAGCAGCATGACTAACTCAGTTTTGCCTCTATTAAAGTTCCTTTGTCAGAAACCTGGTAAGAAAAAAGCTCTTTTACATCCTTAAATTAAAAAAACAAAGAAACAACAACAACAAAAAAACAATTAGGTAATACCCATTGTTATCAAAATAGAGTTAAATTGATTCTCATCCTTCTTTGGTGACTTTATAAATTTATGCAAATACATAAAAATTAATTTGGCAATATAAAGAGTTAAGAAAGCTTTACTAACTATGTCATTTTCAAATATTCTATTGAAGAAATCATCTAATATGAGAAAAAAAGCTATCTACAGGAGGATGTTTATGCAACATTATTGGAAAAGAATAACACATTTAGAAACACATGTTAAAATGGAACAATAATTAAATTAACCACGTTATTTTTATTCTGAGGAACGTTTTATGGCAATAAAATATATGGCAACATAGAAACAAATTGCTTTATATAACATTAACTGAAAATCACAACTAAGTACACTGAAATTACAGTTATGTACAAACACTCATTTCAGAAAATTTTGCAAGGACATGAACTAGAATGATATTAGTTGAGTTGTGATGATGATAAGATTATAGAATATTGATTTTTAAATTTTATTTAACATAATTAATTACTTAAATTTTAAAATAAGTAATGTTCTAAAATAAGGTTATACAATTTGAATCTGTAAAAACTTGATATATTTATAGTCCAGTTGACAGTCACAGCCCTAATAGAATATATAAGAATGTTGATTTCATCTCAGACACTTCCCACTACAGGGAACTGGCTTTCAAAACATCTTTACTAATTTAAGAGGCAAAAATGTTTTATTTCTGTTGTAATTTCATTCTTTCATAGTAAGGTTGAACATTTTTTTGTTTTGTTTTTTTCGGTTTGGGGTATACTTTCTCCTAAAAACTACTTATAGCCTTGCCTATTTTTCTACTGTGATTTTAATATTTTTTTTGTAATTTATTTATATAAAATCTAAATAGATTAAAGAATTAGTGGTCTTATCATTGTGTTATATTGTCAAATTTCCCTTTTAATTTATTAAAAACTGTTTTTAGGTATAAAGACATTTGAAACTTTTTTATTATTTTAATCAGTAAGTTGGCTTTTATTCTGATTTTTTTGTACATATATGATTATACTTTTAAAATTTTTTTGTGAATTATAACACACATCCTAAAGAGCAATGTGTGTGTGTGTGTGTGTGTGTGTGTGTGTGTGTGCGCGCGTGCGTGTGTGTATGTGTATGATAAAATATGACATTGCCAACATCTTAGAAGCTCTTTGTCTCTTTTTCACTTCACAGGCGAGATCTCTCCCCTAGTGGCAGCTGCCTGTGGTAGGCATCTTCTGATGTAATACTCTCTACTTCAGTGAGAGCTAGACTCATTGACTTGCTTTAAATCAATAAAGTCCAAGAGAAGCAATGGGATGCACTTTGAGATCAGTTGTCTCTCCAAGAATCTTTCATTTCCTTTTTTGGATAATGTATTACAAACCAAGATCTGGGTGCTAGGTGTGCTCATTGCTACTGTAATGTCATTACTTCTAGGTCGTCTTGGTGGATAAAGAAAACACACACACACTCACATGTGTACATACAGACATACACTCACATGTGACGACACACTCACCCAGATATATACTCATATACTCACTACATTCTTATATACAAATACACACAATTTTTATATTTAAATAGCTATTACAAAACTAGTCATACTGATATGATACTTTCATTTCCTTCTAATCTAACTCCCTGGGGTTCATTCTGTTCTTTCTCCTTTCCATATCTGTAACTCTGGCCATGTGGAAGACATGCAAAGTTAACATGCAAAAAACAAATCACAGCTGGATGAAGACCTCTAGTGACAACATAATTCTTGATTCCAGTTGCCACAAGGCTGATTTGTACTTGCCTTTCCTAAGGTTTTTGAAAATTCCAGGAAACCCCTCTTTTGCCTAACTAGCTTAGTTGGACATTAGTCTTTTGTAACTAGAAAAGTGTTGACTAATGCTATGATGAAGGAAAATCTAGTGTACAGCCGTAATATGTCCTTCTCTTATTCTCCTTTTCAAATAGTATTGAAATTATAACTCAGTAGGTTTGGCCCTGTGCTCTTTTACTGTACAATAGTCCCCAGAAGATCCTCAGGGGATGCATTCTAAGACCCCCTAGTGGGTGCCTGAAGCCATGGATGGTACCACACCCTTATATATACTATTTTTTTAGACATACACACCTATGATAAAGTTTAATTTATAATTAGGCAATTTCATGGATAGAAATTTTGTTCTTACTAGAGATTTTAGCAACCTCAGAAATAATTTTTTTCTCTTTTTTTATTGAGAACCTGCACTTTTTCACTTAAAAGAAGCTTTTTATAACTTACAAGACAGCTACTAAGTGACTAAGGGAGGGGGGTGTTAACATATACAGCATAGACATGAGGGACAGAGCAGGACATGTCCTGAGCAGGACAGAGCTGGAGAGCATAGGATTTCCTCATACTACTTGAAATGGCACACAATTTAAAACATATGAATTATTTCTGAAATTTTTTTGTTTAACATTTTCTGATCCAAGTTGACTGAAGCTGTGGGTAACTGAAACCTGAAAAATGAAACCATGGTTGAGGGGAAGCTACTGTCTGCCTACAGAAACAGGAATCTGACATTTATTACAGTGCTGTGCTAAGTTTTTAGACATGTAATAAAGTTTAATTCTTATGGCAATATATGGATTTAATAGCAGAATTCCTCTTTTACAGAAGAGGGAGTAGAGATTTAGGGAAGTGAACAGAGTTCTTTGGGTCATACAAAATGGACTCAAATCACTAGTCTCTGACAAGCCTTGAATTTTCTTCCCCACTTAGTGCCACCTCTTACCTAACTCTTTACTGTGTGAATCAATTAATTCAGTAATTGTTTTTTGAGTATTGCATATGTCATTCTATATCAGAGTTGGTTAAACAGACTTGTCAACATTTGTCAATGCTGTTAGCTGCTTTAGCACTTTAGAGAAAATTTAATTACACTCAGTAATAATAGGAAAGAGCTGGAAAAAAACTCAAGTCAAAGCTCTGTACTCAAAGCTTTAATAAGTAAACTAGTTTACTTTAAAGATCGGTCTTCAATTTTCTAGGAAAAAAAGAACATGGTAATATTTAAACAGTATTAAATAATAATCAAAACATTACCAGAAAACATTGTTAGGTATGAGGGGCATGTTTTATGCTCTTGGAAATATCTAGGCTGTTGGAAGTCCACAGTTGTGTTCAATTCTGTCTTAGGAAGCTGATACTTGGTGTGGTTCTGTGATTTCGTGCAGATAAGTCAGCGAGAGTACAGTGCATGCTGGGCAATGAGGCTTTAGGGTTTTTTGAATGTTCATGTGAGTGAGCCTTTTCTCAAAGGTCTTCATGAGATCAGACAGCTTCTGCCCTAAGCATCATGACCAACTTGCCATAAATACAACGTTTCAAGTTAGAAATGCAGGGCTGACATGTCTTAGTCCTTGTTCAGTCCTCACCAGAACTGAGGGAAATGTTTCTTTCTACTCTTTTACACCAGCAAAAAGCAGGAAAGGATATTTATTACAAGTGCCAGATCTTACTCCAGTGGCATTGTGTTCACATTTTATCTTATATCATCATTATAATAACCAAGGGAAACAGTTTTAACTCTCCCGGTGTAGTAAAAGGGCTCAGAGAAGTTAAGGTGAGCAAAATCAGAAACTCAGTAAAGGACAGTTTATTTTATGTCCACCACGTGGCTTCCCTGTGAGCTGGCCACTGCTTGGCCTCTTGGGACATGCAACTGTGGCTCCCTTATCAATCAGAGTAACTATTTGGTTCATTATTTTTAATGGCTGTCTACATTCTAACAATAATAGAAATTGCACGGAATTGATTATTTTAGGTCAAACACTATATATTACATAGCTATTGGTACTCAAAAATCTTACGGAATACTTTGTTTAACGATAAATAATATTATGTGGGCATGAATAGACACGAAGTTCACATACTCATGAAACACTTTCTAAATGAAATAATACATTTAGAGCAAAACTTGTCAGGCCTTTATAGATGAAATGGACTTTTGTTTGTGAGGATTTTAATATCCAATATGAATGTAATTGATATTAAACAACACTCATATGTTTATATATTACATTTGTTTCATTTTTTAGTAATAAGTAAACAATAATAAACAAGCATAGAGTAAATCATAGCTTTTACCCCATTAGAATGTTTTGTGTATTATAAAGGGTATTATTCCTGTACTAATTTTGAATTAGTATAACAGAAATCTTTTTCAGATCTGTTAATAGGGTGTATGTGTATGTATGAGTGTATGTATGTGTGCATGCATACATGTGTGTATGTATATGTGGCATATATACCCAACATCTCCCCCTAATCAGCTCTTTCTTTTCATTTATAGCACATTTTATATTGGCTGGTTCTTAATGCATCACAATAACAAAGTGTTAAGATATAGATATTAAACATTAATGTTTTCATCCTTATGAAATAAAAAGAAAAAAGAAGGAAAATTGCAAAATGCTAATTATGCTCCTTAATTCTGCAGTTTCTTTTGAGCATTTTAACTAGCTTTGATTTGGACTCAATTAATTTTCAAACAAGTCACAGTCAAATGATATATTACTGTTTCTAAGTAATTTCAGAAATGCTTTCCTATAAGGTGTTATAAGTGGAAGCTTTTCATTATGTGCTCTTTAAGTTTCCATGTCACGGTGCCCCAGCCTCATTCTTTGCTCCACCATTTTGCTCTCCAGGTTCCTTACCTCTCTTCCATACCCAGCTTCATATCTTGGCCCATTGCGCATCTAGCTGGTTGATTATGACTTCAGTTTCAATGTGATTTTTGACCATAACTCTGGCAGTTTTTCTAGGTCACAACTTACTTCTGGTGCCTTCTCTCCTGTCTTTGAATCACAAACTTGAGTATGGCCACATATAACTTCCCCGAGGTCCTATGGGACTAGTAATCAGTGCCATCAAACAAGAAAGACACAACTTCAGAGACTACTAGACTGGTATATGTAAGTTAGTCATAGAAGGGATATGGATTTTTGATTCTGTCTTTATTTAAATTTTTACTATTTTGTTTATTATGGATTTTTTTATTAATTTTGATTTTAAAATATTTTATTAAAATATTATTTACCTTGATGACTAAGGTTTTTGGCACCCCCTAAAGTTTTTCACCTGAGGCCAGTGCCTTATTTAGTAACCCTAGTCCAACCCTCTCTGGAATTTTTTAAACCAACATTCCTCTATTGCTGATCTCAGCTTTTCTTGCTCTGTGAGCTCTCTCTCATTTTGATTCGAGGTAGCCCATGCTTAGATCCTTGTGCTTTTTCTTCATTTTGGACTTCTTATTTGTTAGGTTCACAGAAGGAGGAACGCACAGGCCAAAGAGGTTAAGCAAGGTTTATTGTAGCAGAGTAGCCTTGCTGAGCCGAAGATGGTATCAGCCTGAATGTGAGGGGACCTGAAACTTGTATGGGACTCGAGGCGGGCTTTTTCGGTGGGACCATTTCAGGCGGGTAAATTGATGGGGAAGGTAAGAGAGCCCAGTGAAGTGAGAGGTGAGCATGTAGCGTTGCTAATCCGGATGCAAGGGCTAGTTCCCCCACAAAGGTAAGGAAGGAGTCCTGTTCCCCACTGTGGGGTGGAGATAGGGGATAGGGCCTTCCTGGACCTAACTCTATTTTTGTTACCCTGGACTTTACTTTGACACATCTCCAATGTCTCATTTCTGGTTCCCCCATACCCACCCCCCGACCCTGGAGGCTGTACTGGCTGTGACCACAGGAAAAGGTTTCCTTGTCCTCTTCCTACATTTTGAGACTGATCACACTAGTCTGAAACCCATAGGGTAAACCATCAAAAAGGCAGGCTGGAACTCTTAGCTCAGGGTGAAGCTGTAGACCACAGGTGGAATTACTTCTTCTTTAGAGAAGACTCAGTTCAGGTCTTTCAACTGATTGGATCAGACCCACACAGATTACCTAGGATTATCTCCCTTACCTATATTCAACTGATTATGGATTTTAATTATACATGCAAAATACCTTCTAGCAACACCCAGCTGAGGGTTTGAATAGTTAAGGGCTACAGGTTAGCCAAGTTGATGCATAAAACTAATCATGCCAATCCCTCTGGGTCTAACCAGTTAGGCCATGCTTGTAAAAGCAATCACTCATAAAATTTAATATGTCCCTTCACCAAAAAGTTTCTCAAACAGGGATTATGCTATGAACATGCTCTAAGTCTCATGGAAGAGGCTCACGTATATTGTTTGTTTTCTTAACAGCTCTAGGGCTAACAATAGTATGTCCTGAAACTTTACATTAATAGCTCAAGATTTGGCACATATTTCTATGCAGAAAGAAAAAATAATGTGAGAGTCAAGGCTCATTTCTGGTCCCTTTTCTGTATATTTCTCAGCTGAATTTCAAAGCGTGTTACTGGAATCCTCCATGGCCCTTTCTGCATTTTGTTCTTACTACCTGGACCTTTGTCCCAGAAACCCAGACTCTCACTCTGGTGGATGTGTTCTCCACTGCCACCAGGAGGCAGACCATGGCGCTATGTGCCCCCCATACAGAGCTCCCAGCCTGTTACTCATACATGTCCCAATATCTGCCAGGTATCCCACCCTTCTGGGACCCTGGACTCCTTTCTCTGACCCCCAAACTCAATTCTAATTTCCTTCCTGCTATGGCCATCTTAGGACTTTGAGGAAGAGCATCTCAGCCCAAGTGACCTGCATCACTCCTATCCCAGGTCCCTGACTTCTTGTACTAGGAGAAGAAAGTATGGCCTGCTGAATTTTCATTGAGAACCAGAGCCATTGTAGCAACACCTGCTCACATCAGGTAAATTGTGAAGAGGGCCCTGCCCTGTTCCTTGCTTTGAGCCTTTTCTTTGCTGGGGCTGACAATGGACAGGATCAATGCAGGCAATGGCATCTCCCAGTGTCTCAAAGATGGGCCTGGGTGAGACTGACTTATGTGTGTGTGTCGGGGGGAGGGGGATGTTTGTGAGGGAACTGCAAATAAATAGCAACTATGAGTTTTTATTTCGTTTTCATATAATCTAATGATACATTTAAATTCAAATAGAAATTTGTGTTGTTTTATAATTGCTTTTCATAATTACATATTACATTATTAGAAACATGTACAAAGATAATTTCATTTCAAAGTCTCTCTTGGCTATATTCTCTCTTAAAATCGAAGACATATGTAATATTTGAAGCAATTTCACCTTTGCCATTCAGCCTGACCCTTAATGGTGGCTTAACCACAAGACAAAACTTCATGTACTCTGAAAGGCAAAACTTCTGGAGTTATCAGCACTAAGGAGTGGGAAGAAGGAGGACAAGAAAAAGTATGAGGCTTAAGAACAAAAGGGAGAAACCCAAACTGTAAACTATAGGAACAAAGGGAGGATCAAGCCTCTGGAGCCATACAGACCTGCATTCTGAATCTCAGGTCGGCCACTGACTCAGTGTGTGGCCATAGGAAACTGGTGAAGAGGTTTTCTGTTGGTGTTGTTGGTGGTTTTTTTTAAATCTGTAATGTAGGGAGGACAATATCTACCTCATAAAATTGTTTTGTGGGTCCAAAAAGATACCGCAGGTCAAACATCTGCAGGTTGGTATTTCATACGTGGTAATTGTCATTATTATGGCTTTGATAAGGGGTTACAAGTCCTCAGAATGTGCAAAGTGTTTAGTTAATGCTCACAAATAATGGCTATTGTTTTTATTAGTAGAAATAATTAATTACTACTATTGCTCTAGTGTCTAAGGGAGAAAATCAAGGACATAGTGTGTAACTCATGTTTATGGTGTATGATGGTGGGGAAAAGAGAAACAGATTTGATTTGATATGCACTCTCATTGGCTTAAAGATTTGGGGTGACTGAATAAGGAAGACTGGGGATTGAGCAAGAGACAGGCATCTCTGAAGGGGCCCAGTGATGGCACCTGTGACTGAGTATTTAAAAATTCTTACGAACTAGTTTTATCTTCTCAACTGATTTACAAAGCCTATTACAAAACCAACAACACATTGACATTTACAGAAGGTAAGACCAAGCTACATGATGCCAACATGGTGCTAATGGATTTAAGAAGAATCTATCAGAAAATACGGTGATTTATACCAGGTTTGGTTCAGCCAAATTTTTAAAAAATGCATAATTTTGACAAGTTCTGAAATCCAAACTGCTGAACTAGATGACATATATGAATCAATTCAACTTGGTGTGACCTTGAGCAGAATAACTTCTTTGCAGTACAGGAAAGTAGCTCCCTGCCTATGTATGTCTGTATCTGTATGAGGTGGTGCACCAACAGGGAGAGTTGAAGGAAATTTGTTCTATTTATAAATGAATCCATCTGTAACATGACAAAGACACATTCAGAGACACCAAGATCTGTCCTATGGAAAGCAGGATGGCCCACTAATTTTGGCCTGAGCCTGAAAAACCGTACAACTGCTAAGAGAAAGCTCATTGAAGCATATTAATCCCTTTTGCAGATAACCCTGCTGCTATTGTATCCATTTAAATGGCTGCATTTGAACTGAAAATAACTCACCCCTCAGCACTTTCCCTTGTTTGAGCCATAGCTGTAAAAAACCGATACAAATGTTTGACAAGAATGATGATAAAAAAAAAATAATAATCTAAATGCTATAAACATTTTCCAGGAATCTTAGTTCCCTGAGGAAGAAACACATAAATGCAGTGGAATTTCTCAAGGCCCCAAGTGGATACGAAACAGAATAAAAGAGATTTTCTTCAGATAAGTTTGTGTCATCATTTTTATCAAATCATCATTGACATTTATCAACATGTGACATTATATGTTATTTAGTAGATTTAGTAGGAAAACAAAGCTTTCTGTTTGTTTTCTTATTCACTATCAAATAAACATTGTATTGTTTGTGGAGTAGAAGATCACTCAATAAAGGACTCTGTCTTTAAAATTTTATCATGCAAATTTTACATTTAAAATATTTTTAGTAAAGTACCAAAACCTTTGGAAAATAATCACTTATATTATTTCCCTGAACATACATCCTAATGATAGTAATATATCTGGGTGTCTCAGCTAGAGGGAACTGGAGGTAAGTCTACAATTCATACTTCTGGAGAAGTATGGGAGATGGGTGGAGTATCACCCATGAGAATCTTTCTGTAGTGGTGACAGAGGCATTCCCTAAGCAAGTTCTTATTTTTAAAAAAGAGAGTAGAGCACAGAAGCTTGGAGTAAGAAAAGCTCCGACTTTTCAGCATACTTCCTCTGCCCCATGGTTTATCTCTATGAATGCATGCCTGGACCCATGGAAAAAGGAGCTGAGAGCTCTTACACACTAAATGAGCAGCTCCCACAGAAGCATCTTTTGATCCAGGATGACAACAAAAGGCAGCACTGCTTTGGAACCGGTGTCACAAGAGAATGTATTATGTTTTGGCCAAGGTATGTCCTTCATGGCTCAATGGCCTTTACCAAGGAATGAAATCTGAAAACTCAGTGCTGACTCAGCAGTTTCATTCAGTAGATTCAGAGGTGGGGTGACAGTAACAGGTGGTCACCTCCATGGCCTTTCTTGGGCACTGGAGTCCTTAGTAACAGACACTACCATAAGGATCAAGAACTAAAGGTCAAGAGAAGCCATGGTGGACAGCAGCAGGGTGCTTATTTTAAATTTTAACCTAAATCAGGTGTGGCCCATGGATTGGGCCACATACCCTGGATTGAAAGAAAGATGAGCTGTCTGGCTTTTTTGGAGTAAGCAGTAATAACAACATGCATATGACCTGCCATCTACTTATAGCTTCTACAACTCCTCCCTTGCTTTGCTCATACAAGTCACCAAAGATGACCTAACCTACCAGTGGTCTTTCTCAGAAATCATCGTCTTTGACTCTTTTAAATAGTGTTTGGATGTGTAGGCCTTCCTTCTTTCTGGAAACTTTCCTTTTTGGCTTTGGACTCACTGCATTACACAGATTCTCTGCCTCCCTTTTATCCTTCCTTTTATCTGCCCTTTGGAGTCCCCCTCCTCATATTACTCCCTAAATATGAGGTCCACATGCTTTGTCCTTACTTACTGTGCTTCTCTCCAACCCTGCCAAGGAGGACAATCATTCTCTACAATGCCTAGAATCAGCTGTACACACAACTCATACAACTGCATCTTGCCTCACCCCTTCCCGAGCTTACATTATATCCTCCCAATTTCCTCAGCATTCAGGTACATTCTGTCACTTCTGTAGATGCTCGTGTTTTAAACAGAACTCATGATTTCCTTCTCTTACCATCTCCAGGATGATTTCTCTTTCAGAATTCTCTACTCAGGTGGCTGGTATAACGAGCATTCAAGGCAGCCAGTCTTAAACCTCCAAATCATCATCTGCTACTTTTTTCTTGCCTCTAGCCCTACACCTGCTCAAGTCTTCTAAGTCCTCTTTGTTTCAACTAGATTCTCTCTTTTTATACTCACTAATTTGGCATGTTGGCAGCTCATGCTTGAGCCTCCTCTCAAGTCTCCTGATTATAGGCTCTCTCCTCTCAGACTCAAACATTGAACTTGTGGATAAGATGTACTGCACAGATCCTGCCTTCTATATCTCCATGCTTCCCACTGTGCTCAGCACAATGCTTTTTGAAACACTGGCACTCAAAATATGTTTGTGTAATAAATGGGTAAAAAGAAGAGTGCAGGGCTTCAGCCACTTCTGAAGCATGTGTGGCAACCTAGATAGGAAAGAATTGCAATTGCAATTTATAAATGCTTTTCTGTTAAATGTGAACAAGATTAAGCTATAAATACTGTTTCTGGGTAATGAAACAGAACAACAAGTAATAATAGCATAAAATGCAGTTATTTAAATAGCTTCTAAAATTAAATGGGCGTTATAACAATAGATCTGAACACATTTCCATTTCTCATATTAGAGAACCATAATTTCCAAAGACTCAAAATTTGGCCAGTCCTTTATTTACATTGACATTATATTATGGAGCCTGAAAAATGTATCCCTGGTATTAAGGAGCCAAAGACAGTCACTCAAATATTAATTGTTGTTGGGTCTGGAATTTGATTTTCCCTATGTACTAAGCTTATAAGTTTTCTGTTACTATTTGATGGATTCTGGCAGAAGTCATAAGACCCCTGGGTCAGAAACAAAGAACTTAATTATAGCACAAGTAAGATGATTTGCATTGGTTCCCTTGCTCTCCAAGTCTTATCTGAGATAAACAGGCCAGATGAAGGCCTGCAAATGCAATGAGTTGTATTACAAGGGAGAAACACTGAAGTTGGGGAAGGCTCCAAAGAGTCTGCTGTTTGAGCTAGAGAAAGGCATTACCTATCCCTGAAATAGTTCCCTACAAACACAGTCCAGATGGCTCCAGAAAAGAGGGCCTTGGATTCTTTACATACCCAGCAAGAACCTGCAGGTACACTCAGGACACAAGGCAGATTGCCTCTCCCAACATATGTCAGATAAGATTCATATTCAAAGTAACAAGGATAGCATTTTTGGCTTTTGGAATCTTGGAGTTTTAACTGTTAAGATTTGTTGATGAATGGTCATTAGTGCCAAAAGAAACTTGGTGATCAGAAAAATTATTATTTATTAATAAAACACATAAATGAAAATCAGACTGTATGGAAAGAAAGATATAAGTTGTAATTTAATGTCTTTTCTCATCAGCAACATTTATCATCAGCACATTATAGTAAACCAAATGAAATTCTCTTACTTCAGTAGAAAAATTGAAATTTTTTAAAAACTTTTTTTCCACAGCTTTATTGAAATATAATAGATAATTAATTGTTCATATTTACATTGTCAATTCAATGATTTTTTTTCAATTATAGTTGGCATACAATAATATATTAGTTTCAGTTGTACAACAGTGATTAAAGCTCAAGAGATCACCCCACTAAATCTAAAACTACTCTTCTCCCTTACATATTTACTATAACATTGTTGACTATTTTCCTTATGCTACACTTTATATCTCCATGATTATTTTTTAACTATACATTTGTATTTCTTAGTCTCTTCTCCCTTTTTTACCATTCTCCCATCCCCTCTCCTGTCTAGTAGGCCTCAAAATATTCTCTGTGTCTATGAGTTTGTTTCTATTTTTGTTGTTATTTTGTTGTTGTTGTTGTTTAGATTCTGCATATACTTGGCCTGGTTAGTACTTGGATGGGAGATCACCTAGGAGGACCAGGTACTGTAGGCATAAATAATAATAATAATAATAATAATAATAATAATAATAATATAATGAAAATAATGAAAAGAAGTTCCTCCAACATTTTCTGTAATAATGACTTGCTGTTGATAAATTTATTTAGCTTATTTTTGTCTGGGAAGCTTTTTATCTGTTCTTCAACTTTAAATGGTAGCTTTGCTGGGTAAATTATTCTTGGTTGTAGATCCTGGGTTTTCATCACATCAAATATTTTGTGCCAAGCCCTTCTGTCCTGCATAGTTTCTTTTGACAAATCAGATACCAGTCTCACACAAGCACCCTTGTAGGTAACTAACTGCTTTTCTCTTGCTGCTTTTAAGATTTGCTCTTTGTATTTAACCTTTGGCATTTTACTTATGATGCATCCTGGTGTGAACCTCTTTGGGTCTTTCTTTCTTGGGACTCTCTGCACTTCCTGGGGTTGTATGTCTATTTACTTTACTAGATTAGGAAAATTTTCCATCATTATTTCTTCAAATAGCTTTTCCATTTTTTGTTCTCCCTCTCCTTCTTCAGGTACCCCTATTACACAAATGTTTTTACACTTAATTTTGTCCCAAAGACTCCTTAAATTATTATTATATTCTTGGCTTTTTTATTTTGCCATTCTGATTGGGTGACCTTGTTTTTCCCTTCTTCTATATTGTGGTTTGATCCTTTTCTTCATCCACTCAATTAATTCCCTCTAATATACTTTTTATCTTGGATAATGTATTATTCATTTCTGATGGTTCTCTTTTATAATTTAAATTTCCATTTTGATGTCTTTTATCTCTTTCTTAAAGTTCTCAATGATTTCATCTATTTTCCCCCTAGTTCACTGAGCATCTTTATAACCAGTTGTTTTGAACTCTGCATCTGTTAGATGGCTTGACTCCATTATTCCTGGATCTCTCTTCTGCCTTTCTGTGTATGTTTCTATGTACTAGGCAAAGCTCCTAAGTTTCCTTGTTTTAATAGTGTGGCTTAGTGTAGTAGGAGTCCAGAGGCACAGTCCTGAGAGGATTTCAGAAGCAGATCAATTTTATCCCCAACCTGTGTCTCTCTGGGGTCACCTGTTAATTTCAGCAAGCAATCTACAGATGCTGTCTTTATAGTTGTCTCAAGAAACCACACTATAAACTGAGGTCAGCTGTAACCAGTGAGGTTCTTGGAGCTTTCTCTGTAAGTTGCATAGAACTCACCAAGGACACAATTGGATGTGGCTTGGGTAGAGTCGCAAGCTTGGGGAGGTAGAGTTTCAAGGAATCTTCTTGTCAGAGCAACCTCTGTTATCTAGTTTGATAACATTTCAGCTATAGTGGTAATGAGTCTGCATACTAGGATTGGAGAGGGCTCAACAGAGGAACAGTGGGTATAGCTAACACTTCTGCCCTGGGGAAATCCTCACCTCCATCCCTATCTCTGACAATTCAATGTCCCCCTATAAGTCCCTGGTGCCCCCAGAGAAGCTGACCAGTCGCTTATGCTCAGAGCAAGTGAGTCCATCACTGAAAGTCTTGTCACAGACATGGCCCCTTTAAGAGGCACCTGCAGCTGCCACAGCCTCTGTCCCACTCAGCTGTTTAGGACTGGGCAGCTTTGGGTCCTCGCCTCATCCTACCTCTTCTTGCTGCAGGGTCATTTCTTATTTCTCTCACTAGTTATAGGACTTGTTCATTTAGACCCCAGGTGACTCTGCTTGCTGTTTGCTCTGTGTTTCCATCACAACTTTGATGTGGTCATAGAAGCAGATGAACAAAGTCTCTATCATCTATCTATGCCATGTTAACTTCTCTCTTCAAGAATTGAGATTTAAAAAATTTTTTTTGCCATGCTATGTATCATTATTCTTAAAAGCCCATGGCTATTATACAGCATCAGAATCTGACATGATCTTGACCATTATAATAATATTTATTTATTACCTCTTTACTGAACCATGCAAATTATGTTAGTGATACACGTTCAAAAGAGAGATTAGTCCTCTTCTTCAAAAGACATACAATTCAGTTTAGTCAGCCTTAATAATCATGGATGCCTTCATTAATTCCAGTATATATGAGCATAAAGGAATATATTAAAACATATTAGTAGCTCATGGAATTCCTGAGAGGGTTTGAAAAATAGCAATGCTGCATCACCTGAAGATATCCAAAGAGGACCAACCCAGCCAGGAGAAATGCCCACTCATATGACAGGGCTTCTGGCTACAAACAACACTGCAACCACAGTTGCACCTATGGTGTTTTGGACTAGATCCCAGACCCTCTGGCATGGCTGCCCAGAAAACTAGATGCCTGTGCCACCAGGCCTGCCACTGTAACTGCTTTTTCCATTTTCTCTCTTCTGTTTGAAGCTGCATACTGTGCTGCCTAGTTGCTGGAGCTTGATCTCATACAGAACTTAGCTACAAAAGACTCAGGGAAATGAAATTTTAGTTATAAAGTCTGTGCAATTCAGGAAGACAGAAGAGTGATGGGAATAAGAGAACCAATCTTTAGTTGCCATCATCAATAGGCAAAATATATAAGTAATAAATAGTAGGCAGTTGATAAATGGTTGCTAAAAAAAGTACTATAGCAATATGTATCAATGCTTATTGAGTGTGTATGGATCGGTGCTGTACAACAGCTACATGACGTGAGCTACAAAGGTAAGCTGCGCATGTGATTTTACATTTCATAACACTCACATTAAAAAAGTAAAAAGAAACAAGTAAAATTAATTTTATGCTAAATTTATTTAACCCAAATAATCTAGCATATTGTCACTTTAACACAAAATCAGTATAAAAACTAGTAAATTTTTCGCATTTTTTCATACTTAGTTCAAAATCTGATGCACCTCTCATCTCTCACTAGCACATTTCAAGTGTTCCAGAGCTTTATGGGGCTAGTGGCCACTACATTGGACATCACAGATATAAAGAGTGCTAGAGGACTTCAGAGAGAAGAGAATCAAGGATCTCTAGGGTGATGAAGCAGAACTTGGTGGAAAACTGGGACTCAAACAATCTTTGAAATTATGTTAGAATTTATAGAAGTTTGTGAGTGGAAAATAATATGGCAAATGTCAAGGTTGGGTATTTACAAAGGTCCCAAAGTTTTCACAGACTAATTAATTACCTTACTGGATTTGTCATGGTTGAAATGTGACACTCAGAAACCTGATTATGTAAACCCAATGAGTTCTTTTTGTAGAGGAAAATAAATATATAACAGCCAGCCTTAGGATATTGATGCCTGACATTTGATAAAATCAAAAGGCCATTTAAAAAATTAAACTTTTTAATTAAAAATAATTATAGGTTGACATGTAATTATAAGAAATTATACTGAGAGATCCCATGGATCTTTTATCCAGTTTCTCCCAATTGTAACATCTTGAAAAACCATGGAGCAATACCACTCCCAGTATACTGACTAATACAATCAAGATACAGAGTATTTCCATTGCTATAGGATCTCTCATGCTGTCATTTTATAGCCACGCCCACCTTTTACCTTCTCCCTCTCCCCCCTATTTTTAATGCTTGGCAACTACTAATCTGCTTTCCATTTCTATAATATTGTCACTTCAAGTGTATTATACATAGAGAGAATTAAAGAGTACTATAACATTATGGGACTGTTTTTACTTTTCATTCAGCACAATTTTTTGAGATTCATTCAGGTTGTTGCATGTATTAATAGTATCTTTTTTTTTGCTGACTAGTATTTATGTTGTATAGATGTATCACTGCTTTACCCATTGAAGGACATGAAGAACATCTGAGTTATTTACAGGTTTTGGAGATTGCAAACAAAGCTTCTGCAAACAATTATGCACAGGTTTTTCTTTTCATTTTTTAAAGGAGAGATCCATTCCTTTAAAGCAGATTTAGAATCTGTTTTCTTGCCTTATCCATAAAGAAGAAAAAAACAATCTTATGTACAGGTTTTTATGTGAATATGTTTCTGTTTCTCTGGGATAAATACTGAGGAGTGCAGTACGGTTGTGGTAGATTTAGTTTTTAAAAAAACTGTCACACTATTTTCTAGAGAAGCTATTTCATTTTGTTTCTATCAGTACTGTATGAGTGATTCAATTTCTCCATTTTCTCATGAGCATTTGGTGTTCATTATTATGTACTTGAGCTATTTTATATCATGTGTAGTGATATTCCATTAAGAATTTTAATTTTTGTCTTCCTAATGGCTAGCAATGTTGAACAGATTTTCATGTAATTATATGCCATCTGTAATTCTTTTCAATGGAATGTCTCTTCATGTCTTTTAACCATTTTCTCATTTGTTTATCTATTTTACCATTGAGTTTTGAGAGTTCTTTATATCGTCTAGATACTGGTCTTTTTAGGATAAATAGTATGCAAATATTTTCTCCCCATATACAGTAGCTTATATTTTCATTCTCTTTCACAGAGTAAAATTTTTAATTTTGATTAAGTCCAATGTATTAATTTTTATGTTTATGGATAATGTTTTTGTGTCTAAGAACTCTGGGAACTTCTAGTAAAGATGGTGGAGTAGGTAAACACTGTGCTTGCCTGCTCTCATGACCACATTGAAATTACAACTAAATGACAGAACAATCACCTTTAAGAATCACCTTAAAATTAGCTGAACAGAAGTCCCACAACTAAGGACATGCAGAAGAAGCCACTTTGAGACTGCTAAGAGGAACAGAGACATGGAATGATTAGGCAGCACACCCACCCACAGTTAAGAAACAGGATATCTCAGACCACTGAGGAGCAAGAGGTCCCAACACCACAGCAGGCTCCTCAGCTCAAGGTTCCAGTGCTGGAAAGAGAAGTCTGCATAACTTTTGGCTATGAAAACCATTGAGATTGCGGCTGAGTTAGACAGAGGGCTGTTAGTCTCAGGCATTGCTTTTAAAGGACCCACACACACAGACTCACTCACTGATGGACTCACTTGCTCTGAGCTCCAGCAATAGGGCAGCAGCTGGAAAAATGCCAGGGATATATTGGGAGAAACCAAACTTTCTGGCCTCAGGGGAGAAGGCAGGAGGGGCAGCTTTCTCCTAGACAGAAGTGAGGGTATGTGCCATTGTCCCTTGTTGAATCCTCCTCACACCTAGCCTTGAGGCACACCAGGCACCAAGTCTGAGTCTCCATTAACCTGGCTAACATTGCTACCTCTGCCTTGGTTATTTCCTGAGATCCAGCCCTATCCAACTTGTATACTCACCCAAGATGCTTTTAGCAGCTTTTCCATACAAAAGGCCTGTCTTGGCTCATGCTGAAGACTTTCTTAAATTCTTTTTAAAGTTCTTAAATCTCAAACATAGAGCATCTAGTCTTGGTGTGTCCTCGTACGTCTTGCTAACCAGCCCCAAATCCAGCACTAGTGACAGCTGGCTTCAGTTGATGGCAGGCAGTGAGTGAACTTGACTTGCACCAGAGCCTCTCCCAAGAGACCCCAGAAACAACACACCTGGTGACCGACTTCAGACCACATCAGTATTCCTCACAGCCAATCAGCCTGAGGGTCAATCCCTCCCAATGATGTGTCAACAACAATCAAGTCTCAACTACAGTAGAAAGGCACACACAACCCACATAAAGGACACAGCTCAGGTGAATAGGGAGACTGAATCACTGGGACTCCCAGGACATCTAATATAAAAGACCACTTCATCAAACCAGGAGATAGCAGATTTATCTAATACATAGACACAAATACAAGGAGTCAGACAAAATGAGAACACAACAAAATATTCTCAAATGAAAGAACAAAGCAAAATTTCTGAAAAAAGAACTAAACAAAATGGAGACAATCTACCAGATACGGAATTCAAAACACTAGTTATAAGGATGCTCAATGAACTTAGAAGAGTAGATGAAGTCAGTGAGAATTTTAACAAAGAGATAAGAGACATAAAAATGAAGATAGAAAACATAAAACATAACCAGTCAGAAATAAACAATACAATAACTGAAATGAAGAATGCATTAGAGAGAATCAACAGTAGATAAAATGAAGCAGAGGATCAAATTAATAATTTGAAAGATAAGGTAGCAGAAAACATCTAATTGGAACAGCAAAAAGGAAAAAAAAAAGAATTACCCCCCAAATGAGAATAGTTTAAGGGGCCTCTGGGACAACATCAAGAATACCAACGTTTCTGTAAATAAGGGTACCAAAAGAGAGAGTGAGGGAGAGAGAGAAAGAGATAGAGAGAAATAAATATCTATTTGAAAAAGAATGACAGAAAACTTTCCTAATCTGGTGAAGAAAATATACATACTCAGGAAGTGCAGAGAGTCCCATACAAGATGAACCCAAAGACATCCATGCCAAGACACATCATAATTAAAATTTCAAAGGTTAATGACACAGAGGGAATCTTGAAAGCAAAAGGGAAAATAAATTAGTTAGCTATCAGGGAGCTTTCATAAGATTATCAGCTTATTTCTCAACAGAAACTTTGCAGGCCAGAGAGATAAGCACAAAATATTTAAAGTGATAAAAAGCAAGAACTATGATTAAGATTACTCTACTCAGCAAAGCTACCATTTAGAATTGAAGAAGTGATAAAGAGATTGGTGCGGGGGCAGAAGTTAAAAGAGTTAATCACCACTAAAATAGTATTACAAGAAATGTTAACGAGACTTCCTTAAGAAAAATAAAAACAAAAACAAAAACATGAATAATAAAATGGTAATAATTACATTCCTATTAAGAATTACTTTAAATGTAAATGGATTAAATGCTCCAATCAAAAGTAGCATGGAGGAAAGGATAAGACAACAAGACCTTTACATATCCTGCCTACAAGAGACTCACTTCAGATTGAAAGACACACACAGACTGAAAGTAAAGGGCTAGAAAAAGATATTTTATGAAAGTGGAAACAAAAAAAAAGCTGAGATAGCAAGACTTTACAAAATAGACCATAAAACAAAGGCTAAACAAAAGAAAAAGAAGGACACAGTTATCCCACTTCTTGGTATTTACCTGAAAAACATAAAACATTACTTCGAAGGTACATGTGAATTCATATGTTTATTGTAGCATTATTTATGGTAGCCAGAATATGGAGGCAAACTAGGTGTCCATTAATGGATGAATGAATAAAGAAAAGGTGGTATATATATACAATGGAAATTACTTAGCCATAAAAAAAATAAAATCTTGCCATCTGCAACAACAAGGATGGACCTAGACAGTATTGTGTTGAGTGGAGTAAGTCCGACAGAGAAAAAAAAAAGGCTATATGATTTTACTTATATGTGCAATCTAAAGAACAAAAAAAAAAAAACAAATTAAAAACAGACTCATAAATACAAAACGCATTTTTATGGTTGCTAGATGGGATGGGAATTAATTGTGTGTGTGTGAAACAGGGAATGTGATTAAGAAGTACAAATTGGTAGTTACAAAATAGTCACAGGAATGTAAAGTATAGCAGAAGAAATATAGTCAATAATATTCTAATAGCTACAAATGAATATTATATCAATGACAACTGTAATTCAAAAAATATTAAAAGAATGTAGATTTTGCTCTTGTTGGTTAGAATGTTTTATAAATATTAATTGGATCCTGTTAGCTGATGGTATTGTGAGTTCTTATACATCCTTGATGATTTTCTGTCTAGTAATTGAAAGGTGTTGAAGTTTTCAAGTATAATTGAGTATTTGTTTAGTTGCCCTTTCTGTTCTCTCAGTTTTTTGCTTTATATATTCTGTAGCTCTGTTGTTTTGTACATACACATTTAAGATTTCTATGTGTTCTTGGTGGATTGGCTTTTTATCAATATATAATGTCCCTTTCTGTATTTGATATTTTCTTTACTTCAGAGTCTATTAAATCTGATATTAAATAAGTTACTCCTGCTTTCCTCTGGTTAATGTTTGCAAGTATATATCCTTTTCCATGCTTTACTTTTAATTTGCCTATATTATTATACTTGAAGTAAGTTTCTTTTAGATAGTATAGAATAGGGTCATTTTTTGTTTATTTGTTTGTTCGTTTGTTTTTTTAATAAATTTTGAAAATCTCTGCCTTACTTGGGGTACCAATACCATTTCATTTGATGTAATTATTGGTATGTTAGAACTTTTCTGACATTTTATTTATTTTTAAAATTTTATCTTTGTTCTCTCTTCATGATTTACATGAACATTTTTGAGATATATTTTTGAGATGTAATTGACATAATGTATTAGTTTAAGGTATACCTGAACATTTTTAAGAATTTCATTTTGGACAATTTAGTGTTTTTTTAGCATATCTCCTTATATAGCATTTTAATGGATACTTTGCATATTACATTATTTACATGTAACTTATTGCTCTACTGGTATCATCATTTTGTTAGTTTGAGTTAACTCTAAAAACAATATCACTCTTTATGCCACTTTGCCAACATCATTTATAACATAATTATCTTAAAGATTTCATCTGTGTACATTTGGAATTACATCAGACTGTGTCAAAATTTTCCTTCGAGTGTCAAAAATAACTTAGAAAGTCAAAAGGGTAGAAAAAACCTATTTAATTTATGTAACTTTTTGCATACTGTCTTCTTTCTTCCTGATATTTTCTTGTTGTCTTTCTTTATAACAAATTTTCTTTAGTTTTTTTTTTTAAGAGTAGTTCTGCTTATGATGAATTCTCTTAGCTTATCTTCATTTGAGAATGTCTACATTTTGTCTTAATTTCTAAAGAACAATCTCAATGGATATAGAGTTTGGGGCTGGTAGTTCTTTTTTAGCTCTTGAAAAATGTGAAACTCATCTGGCATCTATGGTTTCTGTTAAGAAACCTGCTGTCACTGGAATTGTTTCCCACTATAGGTAAACTGCTATTTCTCTCTTATTGCTTTAAAGATTTCTTATTTGTCTTTAATTTCAGAATTTAAATATTACCAATATGTTTTGGTATAGATTTCTTTGGAATTGTTTTAATTTTGATTAATTTTGATTCATTTGTTTTTTTGACTTTTTGACTTTAACATGTCTTTTGCAAATTTGGGAAGTTTTCCGTCATTATTTTTTGAGTATACTTGTAGCTCTGCCTTCTTTCTTTTCTCTTTTTGGGACTCTGATGACAGGAATGTTAGACTTTTTGTTACAGTCCCACAGGTCTTTGAAGCATTATTTGCTTGCTTTTCCAATAAAATTGTTTTATTGTTCAAATTGGGTAATTTTGATTGCATTCCAGTTCACTGATTCTTTTCCCCACTCCTTGTGTTGCTAAGCCCATCTATTGAGTTTCCCATTTCAGGTTTTGTATTTTTCAATTGTAAAATTTTCACTTGATTCTTATTTCTTTGTTGAACTTTTATTATGTATTTCAAATTTGCTGAATTTTTAAAAATCAAGGCTGCTTTAAATTTTTGTCAGATAATTCTAACTTCTCAGTCATCTCAGTCTCAGTGTCTACCTATTGTTTCTTTTTATTCAGTTGAGATTTTCTTGGTTCTTGGTATGAGAAATAATTTTTTCTTATTGAAACCTATATATTTTGGCTATTATTCTATGAGATTATGAATTTTTTAAAGCTTCTATTTAAGCTAGTTTCCTCTGACACTGTTTCAGTGAGGGGAGGGAGACACCACTTGTTTACTGCCAGGTGAAGGTAGAAATCCAGGTTTCTAACTCTGTATCCATGTTGACACCTGAGTGGGTTCATTGTTAACTGCTCAGCAGAGGTGAGAATTGTGGCTCTCAGCTAAACCTTCACTGATATCTTCTTGGCTGGAAGGGGTAGTAGTGCCTTTTTATAGGTCCCCATATGGCCTCCACTGATACCACCTTGAGAGGAGAAGGCTGGTGCCTCAGAGGTTGACAGTCCTGAATATTTACTCCACCTTCTTTGACAGCAGCCACCCTTGCAGCAGGTGGGTGGGTTAGGGAACACGGATACATTTTGGTGAGGATGGAGTTCTGGGTTCCCTACCTGACCTTTACTGGTGAGAGTAGGGCAGGACTACAGGTTTTTTTTGTTTTTGTTTTGTTTTTCGGTGTTGTTTATAGTAAAATGGTTTCTGTCGAAGTTTTCTGCTCCTTTCCTGGTCTTTTAATTAGAAAGATTGGGTACTCTTTGAGGCTTTTTTCTTGTTTGTGCCTATTGGCATTGTCAGGCTACCAACTTAGTATTTAGTCTGAGTTGGCAAAAAGAAAATGCAAAGAACTTACCACCATGTTGTTTCCTGGGTCCCAAGATTTTTCATCAGTCTGCCTTCTCTCTGTCTTTCAGAGTCTTTTTATGTTCGATTTACATAGTGTTATAATACATTTGTATAATATATTGTTATGCTTAGCAGGAAGAATAGGGGAAAACATGTCTATTTTCCCTTCCAGGATAAAGGACCAATTGTTAAATTTTCTGTCAGGAGTGTAATTGCAATGGATTCAAGTAAGTCTAGTGTGATTAACATTGTTAGCACATTCTCTTTTGGTAAATAGTCCTATATTGTAAGATATATTATAATCAGGAGAGCACAGGTCATTATATTACCAAAGTTTAAAGGCACCAGACTATTGCAGCTGGATGCAACCATATTTTCAATAGAGACTTCATTGCCAACATTAATACATATAAAGCATTCAAAAAGTCTGGCATGTACCAAAAACCCAGTAAAGATGAACTCTCACTAGTGTTGAAAGACATGATTGTATATTGAATGTGTTAATAGAGTCACATGATGATCAAGTCTTGTTGCACCTTTGTTTCTTTAAGATGCTTTTGCCTCTCCTTTGATTTATATATATTGATTTTATGATTATTTAGAAAACTCTCTAAATTTCTTGATTGACAAGTTCTACAATGGTGGTTTTAGTACACTAAATAATATTTGGAAAACTGGAAAGATCCAGAGGGCATGTCAAGTGAAAGAAATGTGGAATGAGGCTACTCACAGCATGAGTGAGCAGGATTGGTGCAGATTTAAATAAATCTAGTTTATGCTGGGAAGGTCCAGATTATCAGAAACTTTGAATTTCAGGTTGAGAAATATAGGTTATATATTTTTTAACAATTGGAAAACATTAAGTAAATTGGTCTAAAGCAGGGATTCTTAATCGATTTGTATGTCAATCCTTAGGCAATCTAACAAAGTTTATAGACCCCTTCTCAAAATAATGTTCTAAATGCATAAAATGAAATACATAGAATTACAAAGGAAATAAATTGCAATTAAATAGTTTCAAACATTTAAAGTAGTACATGAGCTTCTTTATTTCAGTAGTAACAAGATCTATTAACTACTATAATTTAACTATTACATTTAATTAAGTGTTATAATTTCAATGTACTGAGAAGTATAAGCAATATTTTGAGACATGTACAACAATTAATGTGAGTTTTGTACTGACCTCAGCCTATTAGTAACCAGTGTTGTGGCTGGACTGCCCCTTGTGGTTCTTATTATGATGGCAAGATGCCCTTCAATGATAACCATTGATAAACTTTAAAAAGATACAGGTTTATTACTTAAAGCACCTGGAAATTACACAGGCAGAGAGAGAGAGAGAGAGAGAGAGGGAGGGAGGGAGGAGAGAGGGCACACAGGTCTCTAGAGTTCTGCTTTTATTGGGGTCAAGAGTGAGGGCCTCGGCTTCTTTGGGCTCACTCTTTAAAGAAGAGTTTAATACATAAGAGTGTGAATTTAAAGCAAACAAGTAGCCTAAAAGGTCAGTTATAAAAATCAACTAAGATTTCTAAAACAAATAAACCTCAGTGTGTGGAGGCATCCTGGCTCTTTATCTAGTCTTGTGGCTGGCAATGCGTTCATTCCAGACAGCCATATTTAAAGTGGATGGCTCTTTGAAATGGACACCTTGGTAATCAAAGCTTAAGTCAGGAACTGGCATTGCAAAACAAACAAACAAATGTCATGACTTATACTACAGTATGTCATATCAATGATTTCTGTTGCTGACAAAAACATAAAGTACTGATAATACTATTGTGACTTGTTACCAACATTTATAATTACAAAAACACACCAAATTTCAGTTATAGGCTAGTGAAAATGAAGTTTCTTTTTTTCTTCCCCACCCAAATTTATCACTGTGAATACTGTCCATGAAGTTCCTGCAGGTCTGTAGGCTTCAGGCTAAAAATCTTTGGTGGGTGGGCTGTTTGGTTTGACATGCAGCAGAAAAGCACAGATATGGCCCAGACCCAATATCTGCTAAGTGACAATCTCAACAGTTACCTCATTGCCTTAATATATGAAGAACTCGAAAATGTAAGACAATAAGAGGGCATAGAACCATCTCTGATCAGGATATAAGCAGACTATGAGGCATAATTAACAAATAAATGTGAAATTTTATATGTAGTGTTTTTGATAATTTTATTAGAAATACATTTCTTTATCTTTTAAACACATCAAATTTAAGGATAAAGAACAAAGAGATGAAACTATATGACTGGAAAACAGCTCTGAAGCATATGATCTATTTATACAGAAACTAAAATAAATCCATCAATAATAGTGTGTTAACTCCATGCTTAGCACTCAGACAGGAGGGGAAAAAAGTATGTTCTGAAACTCAGATTGAACAAGTAAATTATTGAACGATTCATGGTAAGTTGATATCCCTGGCTGTTGCCTGGACACCAGCACTCTAAATCGATGGTGACTATCCCCTGGTGACTCAGAAAACTTAAATAAAAACAGAATCAAGAAAGTTTAGCCAATTTGAGGTTATAACTTCTCCTAAAAGATTGGTTTCTTGTTTATTTAAGACGTCAATTCTCTGGCTATTTCTCCCTCTTCTAGAGTGCTAACTTCTAGCTTAGCCAACAAGATCTACGTGTACAGATCCAAATAAAGGTGGCTATTTAGAAGTCAAAGGTATGAAATTGTCTGATAGAGTGGTTTATACATATATTTGCTATTTACACAAGCTTACGATTTTCATTATCAATATCAGTAGAGTCAAGAGGCTTAAGGAAATGTTTCATTATATATTTAGAAGTGAGAACAAGTTTTAACTATGAGGTATTAATTTGTAAATATATAGTCGGATTTCTTAATTTTTTTGAAAACAGTACAGCTAGACACTGTTCTGAATACTTTACAGATACTAATTTGTTCAATCACCTCAGTAACATCAATGTATTTTTTACAAAGAAGAAAATTGAAGCAACAAATAGCTCAGTAACTTTCCCTACACAGGTGGTAAGGAGTGGACCTGGGCTTTAAACCCAGATTCCAGAGTCTGCACATCCCACATACTCATATAAACACTATGCTCTCTTACCTTCTTCAGTAGAATATAAATGTTAGACAAAAACTAGTTCCTACTGTTTTCTCTTATGTAATCATTTTTAAAGTGTAAAATAGTATTCAAATAAGAGTGTATGAGAAAATTGATAAATATTTAAATATTTTTCCTGGAAAATTCACTTTGGAAGGAATTAAAATAGGTACAAATTATGGATAAAGAAATTCAAAAAGCTACATGTTTAAACTTCAAGATATGGACACTTTGTAATTTTTTATTCTTACTAAACCATTTGCTACCTTAGTGTTACAATCAATATGTCAAAGATTAATCAAGAATGGCCCATCTGGAGCCAATTGAGAAGCAGACCCCCATCAAAAGGTGGCTTGCTCTCTCTCAATACAAAGGATGGGATTTAGTGCCTTTGGATCCAGGATACTATGTCAAGACTTCCTGCGCTCTCAGCCCGTGTATCCAAGCTGAGGATTCCGGGGCTCATTCTGCGCCCCCAGCCCTGTTATCCAGCAAACTCTGACATCTAGCCTGTCGGATCAGTTGCATCTAGGCAGGTTTCTGTGGGTTAATAATTCCAGAATCCACCCTCCCACTTTAGGTCAGTGAAAAGACATGGGGCCTCTCACCTGATCTCCTCAGGGTAAAGAGAAATGTGAGCAGAGATCACACTTGCTAGTGGAGGTCTGCGGTGGTGTGGGAAGCCTCTGATAAAATTATACCAGGACTATTTGACCCCAGGACTGGGGGCTGCTCGTGGCAACCCATGAAAAAAGTCATTCACAAGAGAAAGACTGGTTCTCCAGGTGGTTGCTATCTATGCGAATGTAGCAATTTTACTGGCCAAAACAAAGCTGTGCAAATGCAGGCCTAGGCGTGCAGGCTGGACCCTGCTGCTCTGGCCTCCAGAAGAGGAAGCCACCATGTCCACAATCGGCACCCACACACTATGGCTGTCTCTTCTTGCTGTGCTTCTGCCGAAGGCATCTGCTTTTTATTCTTGGAGTCTGGCTTTTGTCTCCTCCCGTCAAACTGTTGGTTCTGTGACTTCCTCCAGCTTAGCTTCCTTCTTTGGCCCCAAGAATGTGAGTCCATCCTCCTCCCTTCTCTCTCATTCAGCTCTTTCCTTGTCTAGTCTCGCCCCCCTTAGGACTTCCCTTATTGCTGTAGAACAATGGAGCGATTCTGACCCAAATGATAAAAATTATGACGCAGAGGAGGAGCTAGGGCTTACGGGAGTTGTCACACTCTCTCATCGCGAGATCCCTACAGGAAGCACTCTAGGGTTACAACAGAGCTCTATGTGTGTAACAGCCCCTTCGGTAACTTCGTCTCCCTTCTGCGAGTTTCTCCTTCCTTGGTGCCCGCTTCAGTGTTTGTGCATCTTGGATTGCTATCCTCCCCGCCAACCCTACCCCGCCATAAATCCTTTTGGCGATATTAAAAAACAAGCAAAGCATGAATTGGCCAAAGACTAGAGAAATGTACAGGCCTTTATTGTCTGGGGATCTTGCTAAAATATTTTAATTCCTACAAGATTATACATTTAATTAAACAGCAAATCAGCACTTGAAAACTACTTTTATCGTTCTTTGTTTGCTTCTGGAGCAGAGAGTTGACTTCATTATACTCCTCAGTTCTTGAAACACTATCATCATCTACTTGTGCAAGTTCTTTTTGATGCTATTTCATGGATTGTTTTTTCTTTTATGTCTTTTCCCCCACTCCTGTTCCCCTCATCTTCTCCTACAAGCACAATTTCTAATGTGTTTATGTATCCTTGAAAGATAAACACTGTTGTTTGGTCTATGGGATTATTTTTATGTACATATAAAATATGTTACATATTTTAACACAATACATTTTTTAAGGTCTATCCATGTGCCAATGAACACCTAGTTTATTGCTTCTGACTACAGTATTTTATCACTGTACTCCATAGATCTATCTGTATCATATTTGTGCACATCTGGTTAATTGAGTTGTCTTGCTCCCCCCAAAAATGCTGCAACAAACATCCTATATATGTCCTCCTATCAGCAAGTTTCTTCTGGCCATATACTCAGGAGTGGGATGTCTGACTTGTAAGATGTACTGTGTTTAATTCCACTGAGTTTTGCCAGGTTGCTCTTCACAATGGCTATGTAACAGTGTCTACTCTCATTATGTGGGTTTCCATTTCTTCACATTATGATCAAGATTTACTTTCAGTTGAATTTCCAGTTTGTGCCAATCTGATTGCTAAAATTACATTGTTGTATTAATTTTTCTATGATTAGAAGCAAAGTTAAGGTTATCCGGTTTTCCCCTTCTTTGATAATCTGTTATCTTTTGTTGCTATTTCTATTGATTTATAAAACATTTTTCTTCTTAATTTTCAGAAAGACATTTTATGTATGTGTTTACTTTTTTACATTTAAAAATAACTTTCTTAATATTTATGGTATTTTTAATTTTAGTGTAATTTCTGTGAACATGTGGTCCTGACACTTTTACTGTTTCCCATTAATATGTTTTTTTTGAAATAGGGTTAATTTTGAAATGATTTCAAAGTTAGATTTCATTTCTAATATCTCCAAATTAATATCTGTTTTTCTGATAGTCACATTTTTCATGAGATATGGTTTTTAGAGATGATAAAATTTTGAAATTTTTATTTAAATAATCACAAATGAAATAAACATTATTTGTAATCTCTTTCATGACTAAACCTTTTCTAGATATATATATTATTTATTTAATAAAAATGTATCATTTGAATTCATTTTATTAAAGCATGTGTATACACAGTGTTTTAGAGAAAATATTAGATTTTTTTATATAACAACTTTACAAAGATAAAATTCATATCATACAATTCATATATTTAAGGTGTGCAATAGTGGTTTTTAGTACTCTTGCAGAACTGTGCAACTTTCATTACAATCAGTTTTAGAACATTTTTATCAATCCAAGAGAGGGATTCTTTATCCATTAGAAGTAACCCCAGTGCTGGACAATCACTAATCTATTTCCTGTCTGTAGATTTTCCTGTTCTGGACATTTCATAAATGAACCCATATAATATCTGGTCTTTTGTGACTGATTTCTGTCACTTAGCAAAAATTTTTCAAGGTTCATTTATGTTGTAGCATGTATCAGTGGTTCAGTTCTTTTTATTATAATAACATTCCATTGTATGTCTATACCACTTTGTAATTATCTATTCATAACTTAAAATTTTTTTCTATTTTTTGGTTATAAATAATGCTCCTATGAACATTTACGTACAAGTCTTTTTATATAGACTTATGCATGCCTTTTGGGGGGGTAGATATCTGGGCCATATGGTAACTGTATTTAAACTTTAGACAAACTGCCAGACTGTTTCCAAAGAAGCTGCACCATTTTTCATTTTCATGAACAATGTATGAGGACTCCAGTTTTTTCTACATTCTTGACAACTCTTGTTACTATCTTTCTTTTTTACAGAACCATCACAGTGGGTATGAAGTGGTATCTCACTATGGTTTTAATTTTTGTTTCCCTCATGGCTAATGATGTTGAATATCTTTATATGTGCTCATTTGAACCACTTCTATATCTTCTTTGGAGAAATATCTATTCAGAACTTTGCTGATTTTTAATTGAGTTATTTGTCTTTTTGTTACTGAGTTGGAAGAGTTCTTTATTCCAGACATAAGTCGCTTATCAGATATACAATTTGACTCATTTTGAGTTAATTTTTGTAGGTAAGATATCCAGTTGTCCCACATCATTTGTTGAAAAGACTATTTTTCCCCCCATTGAAATGTCTTGAGGCCCTTTTTGAAAATCAATTTATCATAAAAGGGAGTGTTTATTTCTGTACTCTCAATTCTATTCCATTTATCTATATGTTTATTCTTATGCCAATATCACAATCTTAATTATTATAGCTTTGTGGTAAGTTTTGAAATCTGGAACTGTGATTCCTCTAACTTTTTTCAACATTGTTTAAGCTATTTACAGTTCCTTGAATTTTCTTATATAGATAAGATAAGCTTATCAATGTCTGCAAAAAAAAAAACTAGATGAGATTTTGATGTGGATTATATTAAGTCTGTAGATCAAATTGGGAAGTGGTGCCATCTTAATGGTATTAAAGGTTTCAATCCATAAACATAAGATATCTTTCCATTTATTTCGGTCTTTTACAAATTTTCTTTCAACAATGGTTTGTAGTTTTCAGAATGTAAGCTTTATAGTACTTTCATTAAATTTAAGTATTTCATTTATTTTGAAGCTATTGCAAATAAATTTGGTTTTTGATTTTATTCTCAGATAGTTCACTGGTAGTTCAGAGAAATAAAATTTGTTTGTGTATTGATCTTATGACCTGCAAACTTGCTGAACTCATTTTTTTAAATCCTTATGATTTTCTATATAAAAGATTATGTCCTCTGCAGAAAGAGATAGTTTTACTTCTTCCTATGTAATCTAGATGACTTTCTTTTCTTTCTTTTTTTGTCTAATTGCCATGGCTACAATCTCCAGTATAATGCTGACTAGAGTAACAATAGCAGATAGCCATACCTTCAGTGAAGACATTTAGTTCACCATTGATTTTCAGCCTTGTATAGAGTAGATAGCTTAATAAATATTACTTATATAAATAAATGAATGAGATGAAAACAGCAGGATTTGTGCATATGACTATAAGCGTTTCAGTGATGTAGAAAGCCTAAAGTGAGGCTGGAACCAGAAAAAATTCGTGAGTGATAAGTTGAGTTCTCATCAAGGGGACATTGCCTGCTCAGTTAAGCTGTCCTGACATAGTAGCTGATACCAAACCTGCCTGTCCTCTATGAAAACTAGTAGACAGAAGACTTTAATCAATGGGGCAAGCCTATCCTCTGGTAAAAGAATCAACTCAAGGCCTAGGACCTAGTCTCTGGTCCATACTTTGAATCAAGAACCAGAGTGCTGACCATGGTTTGCACATCCAATCCCAGACCCTATTTCCAGGAAGTAGAGCTGAGAAATTGGCCCACAGCATTTCTTCTCTCTTTTTCTAAGAGAACCTGAAGTGCTGGAATGTGCCCCTGGTTCTAAGAGTATACTCTCTGGATGATTATCAACTATAGTCCCAGACCCATAGCAATAACCCTTCTTTATGGAAGAGAAATTAGAACCAAGATTGTGGATATCGGCATTAAGACTGGACCTCCAAAAAGGAACTAATTGGCAGCCCCAGGCAAACAAGGTCATGACCATCCAATTGGTAAAAATAACCTAGGCCCACAACCCCCAGCTTGGCCCCTCCTACCAGACACATCTATGGAGACCTCGGCCCTCAAACCAAGTTGTCCTCTCCTAACACAAGGAAGGATGGAGGACTCGGTTCAGGGCACCAAGACTGTCGTCCATTTAAAGCATGTCATAGTAACAGTCCATTCAGCGCAACCTGGTCCCACATTACCAATTTTAGCCTTCCGCCAATTACTAAAAGGTGACCTTAAGTTACAGCGCCAAGCCTTTCCCCTGGTAAAAGAAGGTAGTGTGAACACAGAAACTCAGCACAAAGGCTGGACATTTTTTTCAGGAACTCGACTGTGGAGCCTGAAAGCACAGTCAAGCATTGTTCCTATTTTCAGGAAGTAGAGTGGAGAACTTGGCCCACAGACTCTAGCCTAACCTTTCTTAATGGAATATTATGTGGAGAATTTGCACACCATAACAAGACCATCTTGATAGAATAAAAAGTCGATAGAAGTCCATGGCGCAGGACCCAGACGTCTGCCCGGATCAGTGGAGGTAGAATGGATATTTGGAAATATGACAGCATGCCAGTCTTATTTTCCAGGTTAAAGTCAAGAGGAAAACATCTCCCACACACTCAAGCCTGGTACGTTCAAATGAGAAGTGAAAAGGCGCGTACGTCCTCCGCAATAAGGCTAGTCACTGAGTAAAAACACGATACCTTCAAGGTCTTCCTTGATCCCCACGTGAATCCTATGACGTGTTCATGTGATCACTGCACGATTCCCTAGTGATTGCTACATGAATTGCAGGTTGCATACACCTTATTCCTCTGCCCCCTTCTTAACCAAGTGTTTCAAATCAAGTCTCATGAACTGCGTCATTTTCAATATTTCACCTTGATGCATTGGCCGTTAAGGATTTCCCTCTTGACAGTAGTGACCTAAGATCCACATCCAAGAATAGTGCAGGAGTTGCACTTGAAACAGTTAAGAGTTATAGTCACAATGACTCAGCATTTTTGTTACCATCTAACAAAATGGCGGCCGTCGTTTCCACCACTCTAAAGTAATTTCCTCACAGCAGACTCTATCTCCAAATTTCAATGCGGTTAGTGTGTGACAGCTGCTCCATTGCCTTCAAGCAGGTTGCCTGACCACAGACAAAATCTCAGGCCAGTTATATAATAATCATTGTCTGGTAGCCTATACCCCTTCCCTTAAGCATGTTTATTCAAGAAGACATGTCCTTTAGATGGGATGGCAGTGAAGTGGCTGTGTTGGCTGTGCTCTGTTACAAGTGGACTCTCCTTACGCAGTGTTTATGTGAATTTTATGAAGGATTAGAGAAGTATATCTCACAAGTGTGTGCCACACCTTCACCCTAATATAATGTGATTTCCTGTGATTCCCTCAGGCCAGTCTCTGATGGTGACGTGATTCCCAGGGGCAGTCATGTGAATGCTATGAGATTCCCTAGTATGAGATTTTCGGGTGACTTCCCCTAATTTTCCTCCGCTGGCCTAAACCAAAAGTTTACAGAGCACGTTGATTGAACTGCCTCATTATCAATATCTCAGCTTTCTTTCCATGGTTGTTAAGCCAGTCCCTCTTAGAATTTGTAGTCTGTGGATTGCTATACAGGAATTGTGAGGCAGCCGCCCTTTCTGCCATGAAGAGTTATCCTCACAATGACTCAGCCTTTTTCCTATGATACAGCAAAATGGTGACTTTATTTCCATTGCTATCCAGTTGCCTCTTCATGGCAAACTCAGCCTCCAAATTTCAATGCATCCATTGTGCGCCCCTCAACTTCACTGCCTTATAGCAAGTTTCCCAACAACTGAGAAAAACTGAGTCAATTGAATGACTATTGTCTGGCCACGTCTACCATTGACCTCAAGTAAGTTTTTTCACATAAAAGCACATCTGTAGAACAATGGCCAGGGAAGATTTGAGAGTTATACTGATTACTCTGGGCCTTGTGTATAGGCTAAAATTGAATAGGACAAGTCTTATGACAAGGAGAAAGATAAAGGCTTTTCAGTAGACCAGGCGTAAAAATGAGTAGTCAGTTGGAGAGATGACAAGGAATTTGGGAATATTAGCATTTTGATAATGATTAGATATAGATTGGGGCAGTGAAGTAAATAATAATCATTTAGATCAGTGATCCCCAGCCTTTTTGGCTACAAGGACCAGTGCTCCTGTGAGAATTTAATGCCTAATGATCTGAGGTGGGACTGAAGTACTAATGCTAGCCCTGGAGAGTGGCTGCATATACAGATGAATCTTTACTTACTTCCCTGCTGCTCACCTCCTGCTGTGTGGCCCAGTTCCTAACAGGGGATGGACTGGTTCTGGTCCATGGCCCAGGGGCTTGGGAACCCCTGATTTAGATAGTGGTTTCATTAAGTTAAGAATATAGAAAGAAGAGCACTTTTATAGGGATACAGTTGAGCTTGCTATTGGAATACATAGAGAAAGATGATGAAAATTGTTAAGAAAGTAGATCTTAAAAATTTTCATTACAAGGAAAAAATTTTGTAACTATACATGGTGATGGACATTAGCTAGATTTATTGTGATCATTTCACAGCATATACATATATTGAGTCATTATGTGTACACCTTAAACTAATACAATATTATATGTTAACTATATCTAAATTAAAAGAGACCTAACATAGCTAGCAGCTACAGTATAATGAGTGAGTACTCAGTAAATGATTGCTGACTTCAATTAAATTATAAAGGTAAAACCAATTTTTCTTTACCTTTGTTGTCATCTGTGATTCATTTGAAATAGTTAAGTGTTGGGGAAGAAGGCCAAAATGTGCCCATTAAAAGAAGTACTTTAATGCAGGTTTTGGTCAAATTAATGACACGATGTTGTATGTAACACCCTTCAAGTAAATGTCAAGATATATGTTTGAATATAGTCGCTTAAATGATCAGAGATGAAAATACCACTTGATAGACTCTCCCTGATTGCTTCAAAGCTATTTAGAAGGTAAGTAGATAACCAGTCAAAAGCCTGTCTGATGAAGGGAGCACATTACCTTTAACTGTCCTTTTATAAGGCAGATAAATTGTCAATTTCTTTTTGGAGGTCCAGAAGATAGACTCATTAACTTTATTTTAAAGAATTTTTTTCTCTGTAACCTTCAGAGAAATGCCAGCAATTATAGAAATGCCAGCAATATTCTTTGGTGACATAGAATTTATTGCAACTTAATACAAGAATTTAAGTATAGTTCAATTATATCATATTATACACATTTTATGAATTATATAAATTATATTATATACATTTTGCTAACTTTCAAAATCAAGACGTTAACTTCACCTGCCTTCCTAAAAAGTGAAATTTTAAAATATAAATTTTTAATTTTAATTCTACAATTATTTGATCATAATTGAATACACAGAAATACATATATTGCTAATTTTTCATAAATACTAAGCTTTTTTTTACCATTTAGTAATTAAATAAAGCACATTTTAAGGTCATTAGAAATTTACGCAATTTTGCAAATGTGGGTTGCATTACTTACCTGCACCACTCTTAGGTAAAGCACATGGGAGCAAATATTTGGGCAAAACATTTTATATTTATACAGGTTTCATGGTTAAAATTAGCCCTCTCACAATAATTTTATTTCTTTTTACCATTTTAAGAAAACATTAAAAAGAACAAGAATAGAGCACTGAATGACCTAGAATATGCTCATTTAAATAATTTATTAGAAACATATAATTTTATGTTTTGCAACAATATATAAAGACATTAATATCCAACAACCTTTTGGAAGTCATCTAATATTCTCTCCTCACTTCATTAGGAAGTTAAAAACTTGATTGAGTTCACACAACTGGTTAGTGTATAAACCACGACAAAAAAACTGAATCTCTTATTCTCTGACTCCACTGTATTTCCCCAATGGATTTGAATCTCAATATGATGACCTCTGCAACTCATTCCAGAACACATGTCTAAATAGTTATTTCTTTAAAAGCTATAAATTTCTTGCTTTTGCATACTGACTCCTCACTGCCTAAGGGATACAATCAAAGTACAGTGCTGCACAAAGACCATTCATCTCTGGTCTTATATGACATCCCTCCCATTGGTGTTCTTACTCTCAATCAAATTCTTCCCAATTCCCTGCATATCCAAGCTTTTCTTGTTTTAGCCCATTTTGCTCCTTATTGAGAGTGCCTTCCCTCTTTCAGTTCCATCAACAGCTCAAAGTAGATTTTCCAGCCACTCCAGTTTTCCCCCACCCACCTCAGTTCTGTTCTAACTGTTCTGTTGTTCTATTACAGCATTCACCACCACACTTTGTAGATCTCTGTTTGTCCAAGTCCCTTACCAGATTATGAGCTCCTTTAGCATCTGACAGTGGTGGCTGAATGAATGAATGAATGAAGGAAGGAAGGAAGGAAGGAAGGAAGGAATAAACAAGCACCAACACTGTACATTATTTTCATCTTAGTCACTTAATTGTGTGTGTGTGGGTATATGAATGATTATGCATAATCATCTTTGTGTGAGTAAAATTCACAATACAGCTGGGTGTTTCTAGCATTGTCTACCAGGAACTGATCGCACTGAGAAGTTCCATGATCTTATTTAGTCTGCACAATTCTCTAATGTGGTTGACATTCTAATTATGCCCATTTTAAAGATGAGGAAGCTGAAGCTTAAAAATTTTCTGTGACTTACCCAAGGTCACATCTAGTGAGGACAGTGCTGAGACTGGCTCCCAAGGTAGCTCATCACCAAATCACTCTTTGAGCCATGACATTTCACTGATGCTTCTACTTTTAGTTCATTCTCTCACAATCATGTTACTGTTTTCTTTCTAACTTAGCTGAAGAATTTTATTAAGCAGATCAAAAGGTAAAAGCAGCTGATTTCGAGATCAAAAAGTAGATTATAGATCATAAAAGTCAAATGATAGGAAAGAGGCATTAAATTCTTTTCTTTTGAATTTGATGATTTGCCAGAGCCTGCCGGCTAAGGTCGAACAGTTCCTGAGAGGGGGAGTGAGGATTGAGAAAAAGAGAGAAAAAGAGATAGAGATAGAGAGAGAGAGACAAAAGATAGAGTCGAGAGTGTTCACAGTGAATACTGTGGCACGGAGTTTATTTAGCACAACATATTTATACCCTTGACAATGCATGAAAAACAAAACCCACACATCTGTAAACAATTGCTTGACATTTTCATAAGTTCTCTCACCTGTTTTTCATTAAGCCAAACTTCCTCCATCTGCAATAGACTATCCATTAATTCAGCTGTAGGGCATTCAGCAAGAATGGCTCAGCAACAATGATTCCTGTTCATATAGTTTTCAGTGTTGATAACTATAAGTCATTTCAACATTTGAGGTAGAGTAAAACATTCTTAAAGTCACTCACAATTTGTGGTGTCACTACATGGCACGCTGTGGGCCTGTTCCACAGAATGATAAAATACTCTAAGTTTCAGATAATCTGTTTGCTTGGTTTTAGCCAAAGCATTGGAAAGAGAAATGACATAGTTGTAACCAGAGAGGCTGTTCCCTTCCCTGCTTCCTAAGCTGGAGAGTCGCTCTTGAATTCTTGGCAGAACTTGTCTTAAAGTTGCTGGGAGCTGATGAAAGAAAAGAGCAGGAATGAAATACAAGTTCCTATCTTTCCTATTTAAAGTTTACATTTGAAGATATTATTGCTCTTCTCTCTCCCCTACACTCTGTTTTCTAGATTTATCACAATGAACCCTGGAGAGATTTCTGGATGCCATTTTCAAATGGCTGAGTCTCCATTGAAGATAACTATAACTGCCTAAGAAAAAGATCTCATTCTTTACAGAAGAGTAGCCATGTTCTATCCTAGAATGGTCAGAGCACAACTGGAGGAAAGCTTTCATACCTGGTTACCATAGTATAAGACATATATATTCAATAGGTGCTTGTTGGCATGACAGTTATCTACATGGTGAAAGACATAAAATTCATATGTTATTAGTTGAAGGAATTTGAGTTGCTTGGTCTGGAAAGGAAGTGACTCATGAGGTGAGGACTTGTCCTCATTAAGTATTTAAGTATTTAAGGTATTTGTTACTACAACTATAAAATATTAAAAACATGATAGAGAAAGATTTTAATTTAATACAAAAAAAATCTATTGAAGTTAGTCATTTCGAAAGATGGAATAAAATGATAGGGAATAATGAGTTCCTTATCATTGTTGGTGACTAAACAGAGGACAGTTGACCATCTATAGGAGAAGTTAGAGAAAAGATGTATCCATCAGAAAAAAAGAATTTCTGGTAGAGGAAATTCAACACAGAGGATTTGTTAAAAGCCTGCTGGAAAGCAAAAATAAGGCTATTCAATAATTAGAAATTCCAGGGCTACCTCACTGGGAAACTTGAAGGCCAAATGGGAAAGTGGGGTGACCCAGTGATCAAGATAGTTGGCCCTGGAGGCTGCTGCTGTTGGTTGGCAACAGCACCTGGGTAGGGCTTAGAGCTGGGCTCAGAGATACTGTTCTTGCATCACTGCCCAAGGCTCACCTTCCTCTCCTCCTGACTCCCACTGGAGCTCTTGCTGACAAATGTAACAGGAAGCTAGCTGACGCAGGAGTGTGGGACATGTGTCCTGTGCACATTGATCTTTAGTGCTGGTGAGAAGATATAAAAGGATTAGCCCTAGGCAAGATAGGCAGAGGTGCAAGCACAGGAGTTTCAGGTCTTTTTCTTCACTGGAGGGCTTTGAGTTTGTGAAGCTGATTTAATGTTTTACGCCCAGTTGGCCAAATCTAAACTCAGTAGCTGCTCTCCTTACATCTTGGAGAGAGAAAAGGAAAGCCTAACCTCTGTGACTGAGGCCCACACACTTAATGAGGAGTTGGGCAGTCACTCACACAGCTACAATTCTTAGTTTTAAGGGTTTCAAGTTAAAATAATAGACTAATTATAATGGAGAAAGTCTATGTCTTTAGAATTATGGTCTCATTACAAATTCATTTACCAGAGTTCATATTATAATTTCAATTTAATTTGAAATAACTTTAATTATTTAAAAGCTTTGCTAGGAAGATTATAAAATACATATGTAAAAAGTTATTTCACATTATGCTAACATTCATATGTACAACTGACCCTTATCAGAATGTCTAGCATTCAATAAAAATTTATTATTAAATGAATAAATTATTTACAATACAAAAATACATATTCTAATTTAAGTGAATATTTTTACAATAAAAAATCTTTAGAAAATTAAACCACCAGAGAATGAAAATAAACATAATTTTTTAGATAGGCTTCCTTAAACTTGCAAGGTAGTAACAGTTATCTCTGGCCTGATAAGTGAGAAGAAAATGAACAGCTTCATTGAGAAAAGAATGGTTATTGAATAGCCTATAGTTTTTTATGATGTCATTTCTATATTTTAACAGAAATTGACTTGAAGCAATCTAGATGCAAGACAGTATGTTACTGACTCACCATCAAGAACAATCAAGCACTATCAATAACTGAAATTTGAAATAACATTTTAACTGATAAACATAAGTGTTTGCAATTTGTAAAAATATTAGGCCAGTTTTATTGAATTTAATTTCAATGCTTTATTAGATGGTCAATAATGTTTAATACTAAAAATTTCCCCTTATGTTACTTATTTATAAGGGTCCCTGGACATCTGTTTTTGTTTCCTAGTCTCCCATGACAATAACACAAGGGGAAATGCAGTTTGGAAGAGTAATTAAGAGCCAGGGTTCTGGCACCAAATGGTCTGGTTCTGAACTCTTGCTCATCTGCTTACCACTTTGTGACCTTCAACAAGTGACTCACATTCTCTGTGCATTGGTTTCCTCAGCTGGAGGATAGAGATGGTAATAACAACACTAACCTGAGAATTAGATGAGTTGAGATAGATAAACCACTTAAAACAATGCCTGGCACTTCACAAATATTCAATTCAAAAATTCCCGGAGGCAATTTTTTTTTTTTTTTTTTTGCTCTACCTTTAAGCATGTCAGCTTTCCTTCTGGCTACAATAGGAAGTAAAATGAAAATACCCATCTCGGTTTCATGACTATTTTTCAAAACATAAGTTAGTCTTGAAATGAGTAGAAAAAAATATTTCACAGGATACTTAATTCAGTCTCCCTAGGACACATACAATGTGGGTGGGAGATGCTGGGCGTTCTCCACTCACATGTTTTCCTAATGGCATCAATAAAAGTGCTTTGGATTTTCAGAGTACTCTTGCATACTTCTAGCACAGTGTAGTCTTATGACAACATGCTGTGGTGCCCAAAGCCCTTCAGGGTCAATCAAGGTCTTATTTCCTTGATTCTTTGGGACCTGTGCAATATTTTGAAAGGTGAAGGTCATCTGAGAAGAGCCTACTCAGGGAGTAAAGTAGCAGAACTCTTTCAAATCACAGGAAAGAGGGGAGGAAAAAAACCCTACTTTCTTTAGAAATGATAAATTCTGGGTAATAAATTACCACACATATAGAAGGGTTATTTTGCCATTTTATACCTTTTCTAGTTCTCAGTATTATATTCTAAGTATCTAAATAAGAACCTCCATGAATTATCAATATTACCTCTGTGTTTCTCACTTAGGGCCATAAAAGAAAGCAGATTAATGATAATAGCCTTTAGTCCTTTATTAAAGTTCTGTGACCTTTAAGATACAGAAACTTCAGCCATACATAAATTGCCTGCAAGTCAAGCTGACAGAGTTAAGTTGTAAAAATGGTCAATCTTACAGATAACATTATAGATTACTAGGCTGGCCTAGAATAATAATGAAGAAACCATAAATAATGATGTGCCAGGATCACTTCTAAGTATGTACAATATAAGCAGCACATAAATCGTTTGCTTTGAGAGCCATCAGAGGCATCCTTGCTTGCAAATATTTCTCTACTAGCCAACTCAGTGATGTAAAATCTGAAGGTTTTTCTTGGGTTGAAACATCTTCTTTGAAATATTAAACAAGCATTACTTGAGGAGATTCATGATTAACTTAGTAGCATCCTTTGACATATAGTAATTTGTGCTTATTAATTCATCCATTTATTGAACTCTTACTGTGTGCATGGCCTTGAAAATAAGAAACAAAGAATATGCCCACCTCATTCAGTCAGTACCTGGTCTAGTCAGAAACTCAAAGAATAATCAGATGTCAGAGTCTAAAGTGAAGAAGGTTGTTCAAATGTCATGGGGGCATAGAAGAGGAATCCCTATACCTATACAGCTGGTAGGTTATGGTGTTTAAATTCTGTCTTAAAGTAATACAATTCCATTGAAAGATTTTAATGAAGACACAGTATGACCATATTTGGATTTGCGAGCTTTTACCCAAACAACAATATAAAACAGTGATTGAGACCAGTGGGCTGGTGAAGGGAATTATTGCTATTCTGTAGGCAAGATATGATGAAAGCCTGTACTTGGGTTGGGTTAGTAGGAATTTAAGAGAGTATTTGGATTCAAGAGGTATTTAGAAGAGAGGATCAGCAGAAGTTATAATTAGGGATTTGGGCAAGAGAAAAGATTTCTGACTAGGTGACTGAGTATGCATGTTGGTGCTATCACAAGAGAATATGACAATTAGATTTGAGGGATAGGGAAGGTGACCAGTTAGGGTGTGGAGAGATGGGTTACAAATGCCTTTGCAAGAAAGGTGGACAGTAAGCCCCTGGACATAGATATATAGACTTAGCAGGAGAGAATTGGGCTGAATGGCAGACCTAACTGCATCACCAATGCAGAGAAGGAGCTGAAGCCATGAGTATTGAGCCATTTTAACTTTATTTTACCAAAAAAATGATAAAATCTGAATAGCAAATAACATGTTATAAGTGCAACCTCAAACAACCACGTATTTGCATAGATAATATCATTTTATAAAAACACAAACACATTTATGTTATAATGTTGAATTAATGGGAAGTTACCTTTTCAATTTTAAAAAACTATAATAGAGTCAAAGTACATAAAATTCAAAATTTTGAGAAACTAATATAAGTATACTCTCCAGAGTTTAGCAAAAATGTTTTCTGATGATTTTGTTAATGACATCTAGGATTCTTGGAGTTCAAATGCTAAAATTTTAAAACTTCATATTTCTTCACTTTTACTACTGAAATGTCACTTACAGCCAGTTTCCTTGTTGATTTTCTTTCTGAATGATCTATTCATTCATGTAAGTGGGGCATTATAGTCCCCTACGATTATTGTATTATTGTCGATCTCTCCCTTTATATGCTGTATGTATTTAGGTGTTCTTACATTGGGTGCATAGATTTTTAGAATTGTTATATCCTCTTGTTGGATTGATTTCTTTATCATTATGTAATTTCCTTCTTTATCTCTTGTCACAATCTTTGTTCTAAAGTCTATTTAGTCTGATATAAGTATTGCTACCCCATTTTTTAACTTGTTTTCATGGGGTATCTTTTTTCATCTCTTCACTTTCAGTCTGTGCATGTTTTGAGTTTTTAAGTCTCTTGTGAGGCAATGAAGCATATGAAGTGAGGTAGTATATGTACAGATCCTGAGAATTTATTCATTCCATCACCTTATCTCTTTAGATTGGATAATTTAGTCCACTTACATTTGAAGTAATTATTGATAAATATGTACTTATTGCCATTTTGTTAATTGTTTCTGGTTGTTTTAGTAGTTCTTTTTTTTTTCTCACTCTCTTCACTTGTGATTTGATGACTATTTTAAATGTTATGTTTAAATTTATTGGTCTTTATTTTTTTGTGTATCTATTATACATTTTTGGTTTGTGGTTACAATAAGATTTATATATAACCACTTATGTATGTAACAATCTATTTTTAGTTGATGGTTACATTTTAAAAGCACTACATTTTTACCCTCCCCCCCCCACCACATACATATGTTTTATCTTTGACTTTATATTTTACATTTTGTGTGTGTATCCCTTAACTACTTATTGTAGATATAGATGATTTTACTATTTTTGTCTTTTAACTCTCATACTATCCTTATAAGTGGTTGATCGATATTTGCCTTTACTGGTGAGATTTTTTTTCTTTTACATATTTTCTATGTACAATTTTGGCCTTTTCATTTCTGCTTAAAGAGGACCTTTAACATTTCTTGTAATGCCCATTTAGTGGTGGTAAACACTTTAGATTAACCTTATCTCTCCTTGGTTCTTGAATGATCACCTTACTGGGTCAAGTATTCTTGGCTGTATCTTTCCTGTCGTCACTTTAAATATATTATGCCACTTCTGGCCTGCAAAATTTTTCCTGAGTAATTAATTTATAATCTTAAGGAGATTCTCTTGTACATAATTAGTTGTTTTCTCTTGTTGCTTTTAAGATTCCCTCTTTAACTTTTGACATTTTAATTATGATGTATCTTGGTGTGCTTCTCTTTTGTGTTCATTTTGTTAGGGACTCTCAGTGATTCCTGGACTGGATTTGTTTCCTTCACCAGGTTAGGGATGTTTTCAGCTACTATTTCTTTAAATAGGGTTTTTGTCCCTTTCTCTCTTCTTTTCTGGAGCCACAAAATGTACATTTTAATGCACTTGATGTTGTCCCAGAGATTTCTTAAACTATCCTTGTTCAAAATTTTTTTTCTTTTTACTGTTCCAATTAGATGATTTTTTTTTCTACCCTGTCTTTCAGATCACATCATCTAAACTACAGTTGATTTCTTCTAGTGTATTTTTTTAATTTTAGTTACTATATTATTCAGTTCTGATGGGTTCTTTTTACATTTTCTATCTCTGTTGAAGTATCATTATGTTCATTTCTTGTTCTCCCAAGTTCAGTAAGCATTTTTATAAACATTACTTTGAACTCTTTATCTGATAGATTCCTTATCTCTGTTATGTTTAGCTCTTTTTTCTGGGGTTTTGTTCTGTTTCATTAGAAATATATTTTTTTAACCCTCATTTTGTTTAACTCTCTGTGTTTGTTTCTATGTATAAGTAGATCAACCACATCTTCCAGACTTGAAAGAGTGACCTTAATATAACAGATATCTTGTGGGACACTTGTGAGTCACTGCACCAGGGGGTATGGATCCAGTGGTACAATCTACTACCCCCACCCCATCACCAGAGCCAGGAGCTCCAGGGATGTTCACTGTGAGAGCTGCATGTGCTCTCCTGTTGTGATTGAGCTTCAGTTGCTGTGTGCATATTAATGGCTGGGGTTGGCCCTTAGGCTGGCTGACTGTGAGGCCTGGCTGCAACTGTTAAAGATATTCTAATGGACAAGGTTGGTCCTTGGCATGGCTGACTGGAAGATCTGGTGGCAAATGCTGTAGGTACACTGGTGTGTGAGATGCCCCCTTCCCCTGCCACCACCCTGCAAGTCTGCTTTTAGGATGTGGCAGCAACTGCAGCTGACACTGGTGTGTAAGGCAGATTTTTGATGCGGTCAATTGCAAGGCCTGGCCTCAGCTCTTTCAGGCACACTAGTGGGTAGTGACCTTCCAGAGTAGGAGCTGCTTTAGAGGGGTTTTGGTGCTGGTCAAAGCTGCCTACTGGGTGTGGTGCGGTGGGGGCCACTTTGGAGGGCTGTTGATGCTGACTAAGGCTGCCTGCCAGGTGTGCATGGGTGGAAGCTGCTCTGGAGGGTTGCCAGCTGGGGAAGGCAGGTTGGGCAGGGTGGATCCTCAAAGGAATAGTAGGGAAAGGCAGTGGTGTTAGCAAGGTTAATGAAGAACGTCAGAAATGGTGACCTCTATTTTTAGGTGCATCAATGGACTGCTGATCTGTATTGTAATATGGTGATAAAGAATCGTCCTATTATTAACATCTTGAATTAGTGTGGTACATTTGTTAAAATTAATGAACTGATATATTAAAGAGTGTCAGAAATGAGCCAGCTAGGCAGGAGAGCAAAGAAGAAAAAATAATGTTCAGCATTTTCATCCCTGGAGAAAGTTCCAACAATAGGAACTTTCTGCCCCTCTGGTACACACCCTAAGATTAGTCAGTGTATCTCCTTCACATATGACCCAAGTGGTTTTAAAACTGCTGCCTCTGCAATGGGTCTCAGAGCAAGTGAGTTTGTGAAGAGCCCTTTAAGAGTAGTGTCTTGGTCTCCTACAGCCCTTCAGCTCTCCCAGAGGTAAAACTCGCTTTTCAAAGCCAGATGTTATGTGGGCTCTTTTTCTCAGTCTCCAGGGCTAGGAAGCTCAGTGTGGGGCTTAGACCCCTTGCACATCACGACGCATTTCCGCAGTTGTGATATTCCTCCTGCTTGCGAGTCATCACACCAGGGGTATGGATCCTGACCAAGCTACATTAATGTACCTCCTACTCATGGATTTTTCTTTATATTCTTAGTTGTAGAAAATATGTTGTGCTTGTTGTGCTAATTCTCAGAGATAGTTGTTTTATGCTTAGTTGTAGTTTTAGTGTGTTCATGGGAGGAGGTGAGCTCAGGATCTTCCTACTCAGCCATCTTGACCCCTCTGCTGCATTGCATTTTCTGAAGTGTGTTCTGAAGAGTTCTCATCTCTTAGAAGCATCCACATAAAGTGTTCTTAGGAAATGTACTTTTAAAGAATCTTGCTTACTGGTGTTTGTACTGGGTTCCTGATATATTAGCATACTAAAGACTCTGAAAGGATCTGCAATAAAGAAGCCTAGGCAACATTAATTTACCTTGTTTAACCATTTTTCGCTCATTGTTTACTCTTATCTTGCAGCACACTTTTGTCTTATACATCTGGTTTCTCGCTGTCATATCTCTTCATATTCTACATATTATCTTATGCATTAGACATGTTAGGTATGCCGTATATTTCTTCACCTCTGAAGCAGACAGATCTTAAATAACATTTTGGTGAAATTTTCTCTAGGCAACTCTGCCAGAATTTTAACCAGGCTATCAAGAAGTAAAAGGAAATAAATTATTAAACTACCACCAGAGGGAGTTAACAGAACTGCTTGAGGCCACTATTAGTGAAAGAAGTGAAGAAGATAAATAAACTAAAACACAGGATTTTAAATGAAACAATTATAAGCTCTTGAAAATATTATGATTGGCTTTATTAAAGAAGACATAAGAATGATAAGAACTGCTATTCAAATTAAATATTAGAGCATTTGTTCTACTGAATAAAGTAGTGACGAGTCAGCTCAGAGAAGCATACAACTGCTAATGGTGGTTGATTCATACACAAACAAGTCCTAATGCACAATTTGCCATGACTTGGTTGGTAGTTGTGTAGTCTATGTAAATACTATATTCTAAGAATTTAAATCTATTTTTAAGTGAGTCAGTGGGCTGCTGATCTGCTTTTTAATATCATGATAAAGAATCATCCTATTATTAATATCTTGAATTAGTGTGGTACATCTGTTATAATTAATGAACCGATATTGATAAATTATTATTACTAAAGCCTATTGTTTACATTAGAATTCAGTCTTTGTGTTTTTTTTTTGAGACTTGAGTAATAAACTCAGTGAACACTTTGCTCTGATAATTTTCTCCTTTAGTGAATTTCTCAGAAGTACAATGTGCAGAAATCAATCTGTTTAGTGTCAATAAAAACATTTCACTTCAAAATAATAATAACCAAGCAGCTCTATATATTTTTAAAAATGACATATAAATGTCATGACTTTTTTTTTATTATGTGAAATGTCTCCCAAAGAACGTCTGTGTAAACAAAGCAGTATTATAAGTACACTTTTGCCTCAGACTTCAAGTGAACATTACCTTCATTGTTCATTTGTTCTGACACTTTTGACATACAGGCTTCCAAGATGAAGACATATTTTCTGGTAGTTTGGCCAATTTGTGCTCATCATCTTTTTTTTTTCTAAGCTGTAGAAGCAAACTGATATCAGTGTCGTTTTTTCATCTGTTTTATACTAAAACTGTGTGTACATGACCTTATGTATTTTTCAAAACCCATAGAATTATACAACACCAATAGTGAATACTAAGGTCATGTACACACTCTTTTAGTATCATACAAAAGAGTTACACTGCTTTAAAAATTTCCTGTGTACCACCTGTTCATCCCTTCCAGCCTTTCTCTCTCCAAAATCCCGGCAATTCCTTTTATTTTTACTGTCTCTCTTGTTGTGTCTTTTCCAGAATGTCATATAGTTGATATCATATAGTATAGAGCTTTTCTGACTAGCTTTTTTTTTCACTAAATAATATGCATTTAAGTTTCCTCTATGTCTTTCCATAGCTTAATAGCTCTTTTAAAAAATCACTAAATAATATTCCAATGTATGTATGTACCACAGTTTATTAATCCAATAAACTTCCAAACGTTTTTTCCAAAGTAGCTGCAGCATCTTGCAATGAATAAATTTCTGTAGCTTCATCTTCTCTCCAACATTTGGTGCTGTCAGTGTTTTGCATTTTAGCCATTGTAATAGGTGTATAGTTGTATTTTGTTTTAATTTGCAGCTCTCTAATGACATGCAATGTTGAGCATCTTTCCATATGCTTATTTGCCATCTGTGGTTTCTTTGATGAAGTTTCTTTTAGAAGAGGTTTTAGAAAAGGTCTGTTCTTTCTTATTAGTTTATTTTCTTATTGTTGAATTTTTTAAAATTTTGTGATTATTTTGGGTACAAATTTTTTATCAGGTATGTGTTTTGAAAATATTTTCCCCCAATCTGTGGCTTGTCTTTTTATTCTCTTAACACTGTCCTTTGCAGAGAGAAGTTTTCAATTTTAAGTACAAATTATCAACTTTTTTTCTTGGATCAAACTTTTATTGATGTATTTAAAACCTCATGGTTAAATAGAAAGTCACCTAGATTTTCTCCTATATAAAATTTCTTGAAGTTCTATAGTTTTGTATTTTACATTTAGTTCTATAATCCATTTTGATTTAATTTCTGTAAAGGGTGTAAGGTCTGTATTTGTGTCTAAATCCTTTTTTTTTTTCTTGCATGTGGATGCCTAGTTGTTCCCAGCACCATTTGTTGAAAAGATTAGCCTTTCTCAATTGAATTATCTTCTCTCCTTTGTCAAAGATCAGTTGACTATGTATGTGTGGGTCTATTTCTGGGCTCTCTATTCTATTCCATTGAACTATTTGTTCTTTTACCATCATCACAACTATCTTAATTACTGTAGCTTTATAGCGAGTGTTTATGTGGATAGATTACATTGATTTTCAAATGTGGAACCAAGCTTGCATAACTGGAATAAATCTCAGTTGGTCATGGTGTATATTTCTTTTTATATATTGTTGGATTGAATTTGCTAATATATTGTTGAGAATTTTACATTTATATTTATGAGAGCTATTTAAATTTTTTGTAATGCCTTTGTCTGTTTTTGGTATTAGGGTAAAGCATGTCTCACAGAATCAGTTACCTATTTTTTCTTGTTTCTATTTTCTGGAAGAGGTTGCAGAGAATTAGTATCTTTTATTTCTATTGTTTTTATGCTTTCTTTTTTATTGATTTTAGCTCTGATTTTTATTATTTCTTTTGTTCTGCTTACTTTGAATTTAATATGTTCTCTTTCTACTTTTCTAAAGTGGAAGTTTAGATTACTGATTTTAGATTTTTTTTATTTTATAATATATACATTCAATGCTATAAATTTCCATCTAAGCATGCTTTTTTGTAAAATAAATATTTTAATAAGCTATTTTTTCATTTAGTACAAAATATTTTAAATTTTCTCTTGAGACTTGTTTTTTGCCACATGTATTATTTAAAAGTGTATTATTTGATCTCCAAATATTTGAGATTTCCCAGCAACCTATTATTTTTTTCTAGTATAATTACATTTTGGTGTGACAGAAAACTATTATGATTTCTATTTTGTTTTTTTAATTTGTTAAGGTGTATTTTATAGCGCAGAATGTTATCTATCTTGGTGCATATACCAAGCAAGCTTGAGAAGACTGTGTATTCTCCTATTTTAGTTGAAATATTCTTTAAATGTCAGTTAGATCCAGTTAATTGAGGGTGCTATTTAGTTTGTGTACCCTGAGAATGAAGCTACCTACCAAGAAGGGCTCCTGGTAGCTGAAGTCTAGCAGCTATTTCTGAACAGGAGCCTCTCACCTAACTGCATCTCAGGGAGAAGCTTGCTCTGAACTGTCTGCCAGAACTGTGTTCCTGCAGTTTGTATCAGCCTTTATAAAGGAATTCCTGGGGCTGCATTTCAACTAATAGGACTGAAACTTTCCCCAGCCAATTGGAGCTGCACAGTTATATGCCCCTCAGCATTTTTACCAATCAATCACAGTGGCTCCATTCTGACCAATCACACTGGTACTTTTTGGACCAATCAAGCTGTGAAGATTTGGAGTCCTCATTTGCATGAGGATGGACCCATCAGGGACAGGGGCAGGGGCAGGGGCAGGGGCGGGGACACTTTTTTCTATGTAAGTCAGCTCCCTTCTGGCTCTAGAAGTGCACTTCCCTTTCCACAGAACACTGAGGTCTGTGATTCCCCAGCTGGAGCTGAAACACCAAAGTCTTCTCACTAGAGCAGAGGTCATTACTGACAGAGGGCTATAGTCTCCAACTACAATACTGGATTTATCTATTTCACTTTGTAGTTCTATTAGTTTTTGCTTCCTGTATTTTGACACTCTGTTGTTAGATGCATACACATCCAGGATTGTTTTCTTACAGAACTGACTCCTTTATTATTAATTAATGCCATTTCTTATCTCTGACAATTTACTTTGGTGAAATTGGCCATATCTGAAATTAGTATAGCTATTTTACCTTTATTTCTGTGTCTCTCTACATCCTTTTAATGTTTTATTTGGATAGAATATGTATTATACAAATATGCTGTTTTAACTATTTTTAAGTAAACAATTCAGTGGTATTAATTAGATTTGCAACATAGTGCAGCCATCAGTACTATTCCATGTTCAAATCTTTTTTCTTTTTTGGTAGCCATGGTTTTGAATTTTTTCCAACTTTATTGAAATATAATTGGCATACAATATGTTGTAACTTAAAGGTGTATGATGTTGATTTTATATGTATATAAATTTACATTTATAAAATCGACACACACACACACACACAAACACACACACACACACACACACACGCACACACATATATATACATACACATACCTTTTTGGTGGAGAGAATATTTAGGATTTATTCTTTTCTCAATTTTCAAGTATATAGTACAGTATTATTATCCATTGATTATAGATAATAATACTATCACCAGAACTTAATCATCTTCTAACTGAAAGTTTGTACTTTTGGACTAATGTCTGCCTGTTTTACCTGTCACAGCTCCTGGTAATCAACCATTATACTCTGTTTCTGAGTTCAGCTTTTTTAGATTTTTATAGGATTTTGTTCTTTCATATGGCTAATATCCTATCGTGTGTGTGTGTGTGTGTGTGTGTGTGTGTGTGCGTGCGCCACATCTTTATCTTTTCATTTATTGATGGACACTTAGATTGTTACCATATCTTGTTTATTGTAAATCATGCTACAATATATATGGGAGTGCAGATATCTCTTTAATATTGTTTTTATTTCCTTTGGATATATATCCAGAAGTGGGATTATTGGATAATTTTGTTTCCCATAGTGTCTTTTTCCATAGTGCCATTCTCACCTACAGAGCACAAGTATTCCCTTTTATCAATATCCTCACTGACACTTGTTATCTCTTGTATTTTTATGATAGTCATTCTAACAGGTATGAGGCAATATCTCACTGTGAATTTGATTTGCATTTTCCTGATGATTAGTGATGTTGAGTATCTTTTCATGTGGCTGTTGGACATTTGTATGTCTTCTCTGGAAAAAAGTTTATTCAATCAGTCTGCCCATTTTTAATCAGACTTTTTGTTTTTTATTTCTATGAGTCCTTTATATATTTTCAATATTACATATTTTCAATCTCTTATTAGAGATTTAGTCAGCAAGTATTTTCTCCCATTTCATATATTCCCTTTTCATTGTGTTGATTTCCTTTTAGGTGCAGAAGTTTTTTTTGTTTGATGTAATGTAATTCCACATGGCTATTTATTTATTTATTTTTGCTTTTTTTGTTCGTGCTGTTGGTTTCATATCCAAAACTCATTGCAAAAATCTATGTCCAAGAAATTTTTTCCTATATTTTCTTCTAAAAATTTTATGGTTTCAGGTCTTCCATTTAAGTCTTTAATTCATTTTTAGTTAATTTTTGTGAGTGGTGTGATATAAGGTTCTAGTTTCATTCTTTTACATGTGATTATCTATTTTTTTCAGCACTATTTATTGAAAAGATTGTCTTTTCTCCATTGAATATTCTTGGCTCCCTTGTCAAATATTATTGACCATATATGTGTGGGTTTATATCTGGGCTTGCCATTATGTTCCACTGGTCTATGAGTCTGTTTTTATGTCAGTATTATACTGTTTTCATTTCTATAGCTTTGTAATATAGCTTGAAATTAAGAAATATGATGCTTTCCTCTTTGTTCTTCTGGTTCAGGTTGTCTTGGGTATTCAGGGTCTTTTGTGGCTCCATATACATTTTGTGATTGTTTTTTCCATCTGTGAAAAAATGTCACTGGAATCTTGATAGTGATTCCATTGACTCTATAGGTGGTTTTGGGTAGCATGAACATCTTAACAATTTTAATTCTTCCAATATAGGAACACAGGATATCTTTCTATTTATTTCTGTCTTCTTCAATTCTTTTCATCAGTGGCTTGTAGTTTTCAGTGCAGATATCTTTTATTTCTTTGGTTAAATTATTTGTCTTTGATTTTTGGTTTTACTAAAAAATGTTTTGAATATAGTAATTTTGGATTGAAATAATGGGGTAATGTATTAGTTTTATGAACTTGGATGTCCAAATCTCTTTTCAGGTTTGGGAAGTTCTCAGGTATTACTTCTCTAAATAAGCTTTCTGTCCCCTTCACCCTCTATTCTTCTGAAACTTCAGTGATTCAGATATCGTTTTTACTGGTGGTGCTCTATAGATTGTGTAGGCTTTCTTTACCTTTTTTTTTTTAATTCTTTTTTTCTCTTCAGACTGGGTTATTTCAAAATTTCTATCCTCTATCACACTGATTCTTTTTTTCTCTTTAGTTTACTCTTCTAGTGATGTTCTCTATTGAATTTTTCACTTCATTCATTGAAGTCTTCAGTTCCAGAATTTCTGTCAATTTTTTTTATGGTTTCTATTTCTTTGTTAAATTTCAACCTTTTATTAAATTTTGATTGTGTATTGTTTACCTGATTTTGCTCAGTTTTATTTCTGTGTTTTCTTGTGGCTCACTGAGTTCCTTAAAACAGCTATTTTAAATTTTTCTGGGGGGGAGTATAAATCTCAGATTTCCAGGTTTTTGGATTCAGTTATTAAAAAATTATAATGATCTTTTGTGATGTGTTTCTTTTATTTTTCATGTTCTTTGAAGTTTTGAAGTGTATTCAAATTTGAAGTAGCAGTCAATTTTACAATTCACTGTCTTCAGGACAGAAACAAATCCCCTCACTTTTTGTTTGTCTGAGAAAGTTTTAATTTTTTCTTTCTTTATAAAATATAATTTTGCTAGATACAGAATTATAGATTAGTGATTTTTTTACTTTTAATACTTCAGATATTTTACTTCACTCTCTTCTTGCATGTATGGTCATTGACCAGAAAGCCAATGTAATTCTTATTCTTGTTCTATATATAAGGTGTTCTCCCTTCTGGTTTCTTTGAAGGTCTTCTGTTTTTCTTTTATTTTCTGCAATTTGAATGTAATATGCTTCGGTGTTTTTGGGCATATTTCTTGCTTGGTGTTCTTCGAACTTCCTGGACCTGTAATTTGGTGTCTGTCATTAATTTTGGAAAATGCTCAGCTATTATTATTTCAAATATTTCTGTTCTCTCATTCTTTTCTTCCTGGCATTTCCATTATGCAAAGATTTACACATTTTGTTATTACAGTTTTTAGATATTATTCTATTTTAATAACTACTTTTTCTCTTTGCATTTCAATTTGGGAAGTTTCTGTCAACATATATCCAAGCTCACTGGTTCTTTTGCCGGAGCCCGCTGGCTAAGACCGAACAGTTCCTGAGATGGGGAGTGAGGATTGAGAAAATAGAGAGAAAAGGAGAGAGACAGAGAGAGAGAGACAAAGAGATAGAGTCGGGAGGGCTAACAGTAAATGCTGCGCCCTGAGTTTATTAAGTACAGCATATTTATACTCTTAGAAATGCATGGGAAGCAAAATACACAGATATTCTAACAATTGCTGACATTTACATAAGTTCTCTCAAAACCTCTTTTATCCTATTTTCTGTCTCCAATTCCCTGGGGCAAGGGACATTCAACTCTTCACATTAAGCCAAAACTCCCTCCTTCTGCACAGAGCCCACCTGCCCTGCAAACTTCTAGCTTGCAGGAAACTTTAATCTTGTCTCAAGACAGGCAGCAGAAATGGCTCCCAACATTCTTTCCTTGGCCATATCTGTCTACTGATTAGTCTACTAAAGGTATTCTCATGAGGTCTTCTCAAGTTGCTCCTGACTGCTTATAGTGAAATGCAAGAAGAGAAATGAATTGAAGACAGAATTGTTTGCAGAAAGGCACCATAACTTGAAGACTTGGAAAATTCTCAATCTGTCCATATTATAAGAAAGAAAGTAAGAAGGAAGGAAGGAAGGAAGGAAGGAAGGAAGGAAGGAAGGAAGGAAGGAAGAAAGAAAGAAAGAAAGAAAGAAAGAAAGAAAGAAAGAAAGAAAGAAAGAAAGAAAGAAAGAAAGAAAGAAAGAAAGAAAGAAAGAATGTTTGAGAGAGAACACTAAGGGTGTTGTTGACCAACCATTTCATAAGATTAATGTGGATGTGAACCAGGGATCTAAACAGCAACTCCAGAAGAAACACTGCTAGTTTAAACTGAAAAGGATGGAGATGGGGTAGAATGATAGAAGGCTGTCAGACTTCTTGGATTTTATAGGATGGGACCACAGAGTTATTTGGCTGTGAACATGCACTAGTCTTCAAGACAAGGAAAGAAGACCCCAGAGGTACTTCAGAGATCATCTGGGCTGCCTCCTTGGTTTCCAAATGGGATTCTTCGCCTTGATTTCAACAGGCCAGCAGACCTCCACACAAAGACTTTGGAGTAGGGTTGTCTGGAGATGTGGGTATTGGGCCATCTAGAAATTTGGGGATGAGACCCCTTGCTAAGAAGATCATGGGAGCAGGATCCCCACCTAGCAGAGCTTTGGGGACCAAAGCTCTACCCCAGTAGGTTCAGAAGGCAGGGTTTCTGTCCCAGTGGATAATATAGTAGAGCATCAAGCCAAAGAGGATTATTCTTGAGACTTAAGATCTCACAGAATAAGCCTTGCTAGATTTTAGACTTGCTTGGAATCTGTCACTCCTTCCTTTTTTCCACGTTTCTCCCTTTTGGAATGGAAATGTCTATTTTATGTCTGTCCAACCATTGTATTTTGGAAACACATAACTTGATTTCACAGATCCACATCTGGATGGAAATTATTCTTCAGGATGAATATTACCTTAAATCTCACCCATTTCTGACTTAGATGATATTTAAATAAAACTTTAGATTTTAGACTTTACAGTTGATGCTGGAATGAGTTAACATTTGGGGGCTGTTTGGATGGCATAAATGTACTTTGCATGTGAGAAGGACAAGATTTTGAAAGAGCTAGGAGTAGAATGCTATGTACTGAATGTTTGCATGTCTCCCAAAATTTATATGTTTAAGTCAATCCCAATATAATGGCATTTGGAAGTGAGGCCTTTAGGGGATAATTAGGTTATGCGGGTAGAACCTTCATGAATGAGATTAGTGCCCTTATAAGAAGAGACATGAGAGAGATGTTCTCTTTTTCTGCCATGCAAGGATACAAAGAGAAATCATCCATCTGCAAACTGGGAAGAGGGCTGTGACCAAGAACCAGACCACACTGGTATCTTTCTCTTGAAATTCCAGCCTCCAGAACTAACATAAATTTCTGTTAAGTCACTCAGCCTATATGGCAGGTTGTTATTGCAACCCAAACTGACTAAGATAGCATACTAATCATAGTTATTTTAAATTTCCAGTCTAATAGTTTCAAAATATCTGCCATAACTAAGCTGGTTCTGCTTGCTTTATCTCTTAACTGTTTTGCCTTTTAACATGTTTTGTAATTTATTTTGTTAAAATCCAGACATGATGAATTGGATAAAAGGAACTTTGATAAATAAGCATTTAATAAGCATTTTGTGAGAAGTTTTATGGTCACTTGGTCAGGAGTTATTTGCTACCTTTACTGTTTGGTATAGGTATAGGTGTCAGAGGCTAATATTTCCTCTAGAGCCCTGGTTTTTCTTCGCTGTTGTCTTTGGGGTTTCTTTCTCTTAAATATTATCTGAGATGTGCACTTCTTTCCCTTGTTATTATACCAAAGCCCTATGAATGTGGTGTTAAGGTGTAGAGGGAGGGGAAACTTGCCAAATTCCTATAATTAGGTCTCAGTCTTTCAGTGAGCCAGTGTCCCTGAGCTGTGACCTTCACAAGAGCTTCTCAGCTTCCCCTCCACACCCTGTTACTCAGGTGAGATAGGAATGCTAGAGGGGGTTGGGTGTTTGCCTTCTCCTGGTATTTACCTTTCCGAGGTGTTAAAGATTATAGGGAGCTGGAGTTGGATATTCTCTTTCCTTTACATGGTTTAGGCAGGACTTTATTAAGAAGAACAGAAGCTCTGGGTATATTTTGAAATGTTTGTTTTTCTCCATTTCCTCAAGAAAGTCCTAGGAAAATTTTGGAAGTTACAGCAGCACTAAACTAAGACACAATGGTTACATTAGGTATTAGTATTTGTGAAATCAATATTCAAATATTTAATTATACAATTTTCTAAATAAGAGGTGGTTGGAGTTAAACATTTTGTATTAGTAAAAAATATTGGTTTAAGCAATTCAAAGTACTATTGGAAATCTCTTTTTTGGCAATATCATGGGTAGGCTTCAGGATATATATATAAAGGTATGTTTTCTATATAAATGTATATTTTACATATCTATTTATTCACTATTTTTTGTGATTATAGTAATTTCACAAGTGCTGGAAGAACCACCTTGCTTATGTATTGTCAATTTCTTCTCTGTAATATTTCATGGCCACAATTTTTATAAATATGACATTTACTATTATAAAAGTACTATATCTTCATTATAAAAAGTTTTGACAAGTCAGAAAAGTTCAAAGAAAATGAAATTTACTGCTAAATCCATATCTTAATAAAATATTTTTAAAATTTTTGCATCTATCTTTTATAATTATACACACATGTAATTATATATATGGGAACATACATATACACATATAGTTTTTTTTAGAATTTTTATGAGTTTATATGAGCCAAAACTGACAACATATGCCAGAGAGAAGATAGCAAATGCTTCCAAGACACACACGCATATATATTTCTTATTTTATTAATTTTTTAATTATAGTTAACATTCAATATATTTAGCTCAGGTGTACAGTATAATAATTTGACATTTATATAACTTATGAAGCGATTCTTCCCTGTATATACTTTTTAATGGTATTGTAAAGTCCTCACTTCAAGTCATTAAAAGGTTCTGTGACTTTAATAGAACAACATATAATAAAATCAATTTTACTATAAGCTAACTTTACTATACTTACTATAAGTGTTAAGTTCTTATGGCATCTCATTAATGTTGAACGAATCAGCATTACTTGAGGACCAGCTGTGTAGAAAACTTTATTAACTTCTGCTTCTAGTTATAATAAAGTAACTTGTATCACACAAACCCTCCTATCATGAACTACCTTAACAATTTAGAAAAGACTGAAATAGCTGTTGGAAGGTACTGAGGAACAACCAAAAAAGCTAGGATTTAGGGGACCAGATTGAAATACAGAGAGAAAAATGGTGAGAAACACACATAAAAGAGAATGAAGGTCTAACACATGTAATAAGAGTCCCAGTAGGAGAGAAGAGAGAGAATGGAACAAAATCAAAACTTGAGAGAATGCTGAGAATTTCCCAAAATTGAAATAAAAAAATCAAGTCACAGATTTTAGGAACACTAAAATTCTAACCTGAATAAGTGGGAAAAAAAATTACTCTTAGGCCATCATAGTACAGAAACTGAAATGCAAAATCAAAAACATAATTAAAGAACAATAACAGGGGGAAAAAAGGCAAATTGCCTTCAAAAGAGCTACAATAGGACAGAAAAAAAATGATTCCAATAAAAATAATAAAAGTGAAGAAAAAGGAAACATTAAAACTGTAGCAATTATACAATTGAAAACTTAGAATTTCATATCCAAAAATGAAGGGGAAATAAAGAAATTTTAAGCCAAAAGAACAGTGGTAAGAGTTTATTACCTGCAGAACAGTATTTAAAATATAAGGGAGTTCTTTAATTATAATGAACAGGAAAGAAGAGGACCAGAAATGTGGGTACATATAATGGCATATTTATTATTTAAAACAATAATATTAATGGTCTGTAGGGTTTAAAGTTCATATATAGATTTAGAATATATATTAACAGTAGCACAAAAAGAGGAAGGAAATAAATGGAGTTTAACTGTTAAAAAGTCCTTGCATTGTTAAGAAGGTTGTAAAAGTAATAATTTAGGCTAGACAAGTCAAGGATACATGTTATAATCTCTAGGATGTCTCTAACTATAATAAAGACATGTAGAAATCATAAGTTAATGAAGTGAAGGAGACTGTAATAAAAATTACATTTTAATCAAAAGCAATATAAGAAAGGTACAAAGAAACAAATGAGAAGTAGAAAACAAAGGATAATATATTAGGTATACCTTAATATTATCTGTAACTACATTAAATTTATTATGAGCTAAATATGCCAATTTAAAAACAAATAATTGCCAGTCTGAATTTAAAAAAATTATAATGTTTATATGAGACATATTTTAAATATAGGGACACAGAAGTTTTAAAATAAAAGGATTTACCAAATGATATTCCATAATATAAAAGACATACAGTTGGAGTAGCTGTAGTAATATCAAAGGAGACTCAATACAGAAAGAAGGATATTTTATAATGATAAAAGAGTCCATTCCACCAAAAAATATAATAGTCTTGTTTGTGTGTGCCTAATAAAACAGCATTAGATTATTCAGTAAAGCTGACAGAATTAAAAGTATAATTAGAGAAATCAGTGATTATTGATTGACATTTTTAAATATCTCTCAGTACTGATAAAATAATCAGATAACAATACAAGTAGAAGATTTAAACAACACAATAAATTTGACTAGTTGACACATGTAGTTTTGCATCTAATGAAGGTAGAACACACATCATTTTCATGTATACATGAAAGTCATTGGAAAAATAACTATATATTGGGTAATATCTCAACAAATGCCAATGAATTGAAATCATAGTGAATATATTCTTGGTCTACAGTGTAATTAAGCTAGAAATTAATAATTAAAAAGCTATAAACTCTCCAAATATTTGAAAATTAAGCAACTATAGTATATATGTGTGTGTATATATATACACATGCATGCATACATACACACAGGTATGTGTGTATGCATTTATCTATGTGTGTATATTATATATGTTGTACATAATCCTTTTAAGTTTCACTTAACATCATATGGTGTTTTAAAATATAGCTTAGCCTTTCCTGTCATTTTCTTCATACAAAGCATGAGACTGCAGGAAAGCCAGAATTATACAGATTCCTAATTAGTGAATTGAGTGGGTAAAAGAAAACAGTTGTATTTCTGCCCCCACAGGCTTCTTCCACTGGCTACTTCCAGTCTCCCTCTCAGTATCGCAGTACCTCTCCTCCAAAAATTTACCATAAAGGACCCAAAATGCACATTATTTGGGCTTTTTCCTGCTCTTGTGGAAGGGAAATATGTTCGAGGGAAGCAGGATAGAATCCTGTGTTTTAATTCACTGACTTTCCCAAAGAGAAAGTGGAGGGAGAAAGTAGAAATTGGAGAGACCTAATATTTAGTTTATTTCATTCAGTCCTCAAAGGTGAGTTGCCCACTGGATTTTGCTTTAGAGAGGAAGAAATGAAAGCTCAGTGAGAGAGCGATATTGGAGCTCAGGTCTGTCCCTGCTCCGCCTTGCTTCGCAACAGCGTGGCGATTGCCCGGTAGTTAGGTCTCTTTACGGGGAGAATGAGGACTGTGTTGAAAAACTTACATTTTATAAAACATACCGTAAAAGCCTTTCAGAAGCAGTTTATTAATAATGTCATTACGTACATATGTTTTTAGAAAGCCTGAAGTATCTTAAATTGTTTGTTAGTAACAATCTTGTAATTCTGTCAGTATCAGAGTATTCGAAAACGGCTAATTTGAATTTTAAAATTCCACTCACTTTTCTCTTCTGTAGAAATATGTAGTATAAATGTAATTTGAAATTTAAAATTACATTAGCCCATTTGGGGTATGGTGTTTAAAAAATGGTTGGGAGTGTCAACTGCATTATTCTTTTAAAATTACACTTTAACTTTGGTTTTCTTAAATTTAATTCTTAACAGGAGAGCTTATTATTTCAAATGGAGTGAGAAGAAAAGAATTGTAAAGAAGAAAAAAAATTAGTAATTTTTGAGTAACGTTGTTCTCTGTCCCACCGCTGCTTCCTTTGGAGTTGGGATGGGAGTGGGACCGCGGTCCCCCCAGTGGAGCGTCTTATGCGGCTGCGCCATCCCTAAGCTTCAAGGTGCACCCAAGGGACAGCGAGGCTCAAGTTGGCGCCTTCTCGCTTATTCCCGGAGGCCGACACTCAGCTGGCTGGTGCTGTAGCATCTCCAGCAGCCCGCATCCAGCTCTCCAGACGGCTCCAGAAAAGGTAGACCCCTTCCTAGTCAGGTGAAGTCGAGACTGTAGTTGAGCTTGGTGTTAACGAGAGCGCACGGCACCTAAAGGGACCAACGCTTGTTTGCTACTGCAGAATTCGTTGGGGTGACCCTGGTATGCCAGGGGTGTCCTCAAACAGGGGAGATAGGTGTTTTTCCTAGAAAAAGTCAGGGCTTTTTCCTTTCTGGCGCTTCGTTTATTGTATTCAACTGGTTAGAATAAGATTTCAACAGGTAGCAGAGAGCGATCACGTGGGGGCAGATTTGGGATGCCATCTCCCCGCCATCCAAAGCTGTAAGTCTACAAGCCTAACCTATGCTTTCAATTCCTCTTTTCAGCCCCCCGGAATCCACAGTGACAGTGGGCTAAGAAGGCAGATGAGAACGCTCCTCCCCTGGAAAGGCCAGAAAAGAGCTTTGAGCGCCTCCGCTAGCCCTCCGCCCCGCCTCGCCGGCGCACGTCAGCGCCCACGCGGGGTTTGGGACCGCAGAGCCCTGCAGGGCTGCGGTGGAGGAAGAGGAATCGCTTGCCCTCCACCCCTCGCGGATATGTACAACGTGTCGTACTCGGAGCTGGGGCCTTCAAACACGTCGTGCTCGGGTCCCGCGCTGGGCTGCCTCAATGCTTCGAGCCCGCTACCACCGCCACCGCCGCCGCCACTGGCCTTGGCCGTGCCAGTGGTCTATGCGGTGATCTGCGCCGTGGGGCTGACGGGTAACTCTGCCGTGCTGTACGTGCTGCTGCGGACACCCCGCAAGAAGACTGTCACAAACCTGTTTATCCTCAATCTGGCCATCGCTGACGAACTCTTCACGCTCGTGCTGCCCATTAATATCGCCGACTTCCTGCTGCGGCAGTGGCCCTTCGGGGAGCTCATGTGCAAGCTCATCGTGGCCATCGACCAGTACAACACTTTCTCCAGCCTCTACTTCCTCACCGTCATGAGCGCCGACCGCTACCTGGTGGTGCTGGCCACCGCAGAATCGCGCGGCGTAACGCGCCGCACCTATGGCGCTGCGTGCGCGGTGAGCCTGGCTGTGTGGGGGCTTGTGACTCTGGTCGTTCTGCCTTTCGCGGTCTTCGCCGGGCTCGACGACGAGCAGGGCCGGCGCGAGTGCGTGCTTGTCTTCCCTCAGCCCGAGGCCTTCTGGTGGCGGGCGAGCCGCCTCTACACTCTGGTGCTCGGCTTCGTCATCCCGGTGTCCACCATCTGCGTGCTCTACATCACCCTGCTGTGCCGGCTGCGCGCCATACGCCTCGATAGTCACGCCAAGGCTCTAGACCGCGCTAAGAAGCGGGTGACTCTTTTGGTGGTGGCGATCCTGGCCGTGTGCCTCCTCTGCTGGACACCCTACCACCTGAGCACCGTGGTGGCTCTCACCACCGACCTCCCGCAGACACCGCTGGTCATCGCGGTCTCCTACTTCATTACCATCTTGAGTTATGCCAACAGCTGCCTCAACCCCTTCCTATACGCCTTCCTGGACGACAGCTTCCGCAGGAGCCTCCGCCAGATGCTAGCGTGCCGCCCCGCCGCCTGACAGCCCCGCACGCCCCGCTCTTCCTCTCTGGCACTGCCGGGCATGTAGCGCTCTGAGTGCAGTCCCCGACCACAATCTTCTCCACCCTGCTCCCAGATTTGCTAGAGAAGCAGATTCTTGAACTCTGCCTCAGACCCAGTGAATCGGACGCCCTGTGGCTGCGCTCGCAATTTGAATTTGCCAGGCCCTCCAGGTGATGCAGGAACACGCCGAGTGTGAGGATCATTGCAGCCGAGAACGTACACTGACAGTTTCCTAATGCCAAAGACCACCGAGTCGACCTCTGAACTTGACACGGGAGAGAAGTAAGAGGAGAGGAGGAAGATAGAACTGCTGAGAACCCCCTTACAGTTCCCCTACTTCCCTCCCTCCAAGCTGCGCGCAACCCGGGCTCTCTAGGTGGAGCCCTCGGCACTCTGATGGAGTGTGACCCGAGGACGCTGCAGGCGCCCCCCGGCGTCAGCTCCGAGCTCGCGTCCGCCCTTTGCTGCTTGGATTTTCAGTAGCAACAACTGACTATGCTTCGCTCAAGCGGGCGAACAGCGTGTCCTATCCCCTAGCCCTACTCCGAGTGCTCTAACAGCTGGAGAAGAGGGTCAAGGCGCCTGCGTTCCGAAGTGCGGGGGTGCGTGGGGGGGGGGTGGTGGCTGACAAGACCGCCAGGGCCTCTTCCCCGCAGCCTGGCAGAGGTGTGTGTGCGTGTGTGTATCTAGCAGGGGCTTGGGGTGAAGGAGGCTGGAGCTTGTCGGTGACTCCCTACAGTAGTGATAAGACTAGTGATAAGTCCCCCTTCCTGTTCCAGCTCCTTTTTTTGCCTTTCCGCTTTCCTACCCCTGCTCTCGCCTAAAATCCTCTACGACTCTTAGGCTTCAGAGGACTTGGCTTGCTCTGCTCGGGGAAAAGCCAAGAGCCATAGTTGCCTAGGCGCGCTATTGTGGCGCCCCCCTGCGGAGCCAGCTGCCCAGCTGGGAGCGTCCTGAAATGTATTACTGTATTTGTAGTTGAGCGCACCTGCTAATTGGCTCTCTACACCACCTGCTTGCTAGTCGTCGCGCCCTTCTACAGGGAACTTCGTTTCCCTCACACCCTTCAGTACTCGTGGACCTCTCATACAACCTGGGCCAGTTCGTTTCAATTCTTTGCGTATTGTTTTCCAGGACTGAGAACTTTATAAATATGTATGTCTTAACCTCACAAGTTTCTGTGAGGAGCACATGAGATTAAAGAGAAATGTATATTCGTTTTTTTATTCTCTTTCTCCTCGTATTCTTCACCCCTTTCGCCTTAGGGAGAGCCAGGAAGCTGAAATGACCGAGGCTCTCATATCTCTCTCCTGGATTTCTTTACACAGAGAGCTACGGATTAGGCATTCTTTATTCCTAGTCCCAGACAGCACCTGGTAGTAAGGTGAACCTGGTGAATATCTGAATCTAGAGTCACAAGGAAGACCAGCCAGCACCCAACCTTTATTTTATCTCCACTTACTGAAGGTGAAAGAAGATGAAGAGAGAGGATTGACGCTTGTCTTTACTCAACCGTCTGAAGTTTGTGCTTCAGACTATGGTCATTGATTATAGTTTTTTAAAAGGTAGTTTTTTTCTTTGGGATGATTCCACGGACAGGAAAATTTCTAAAAATAATTGTTTCTTGTGACTCAGTGTTAAGTGTGAAAAAAAGTATTAGTGTCACCTGCAGGTTTTATTTACTTAGTTTGATGGGCATTAATCAATTGCTCAAATATTTAGGTTCAAAGTAGCTTTTAAAAAATATGTGAAAAAGAAAACTTCTCTTTTATGGGGGGGATACAAACCCGCTCTCTGATTTGGGTGAATGAGAATTGCTTCTTTAGTTCTTGAAATTATTAGCAGCAATGAGGTAATTCATAGCAGTTTAGAAAAATCTAAATTTAGAAACCTATTTTGAGTAATCAATAATAATAAACTGTTCAAAATACAGTTTTTTTTATTTCCAATGCATTTCAAATTATGGACATCATGATATTTGAACAGTCTTCTGGTAGTGGAATTCATTATAGTATTTCTCAATTTTCTTGGAAACATTTTATTGATTTTCTTTATATCTCAAAAATTATTTTATGACTCTTCATTAATTTTTTTTAATTAAAACTTTAAGCTTAGAGTAACTGCTGTATCATCTAAAGTGACAAAGAATAAAGTGGCCACAAACAGAACCAGGTACAGTCATCTGGATTTGAAACCTCATTTGTCTTCATAAACTCAGTAACTGTACTTTGACATCCTCTGGACACAGATGGGGAGAGAGAGCTGTATTATCTATCTGTCCACTGCATCATTCCTACCACAGATTGACCTGTAACTGCCTTAGAATCTCCTGCTAGGACTGCTGGGAAAACATATAAACTGAGACTGGCTTTACTGTCTACAGAAAGGCACAGGTTGGCATCCTAGTATTGCACATGTTTGATTAAACAGGACTCAGAATTAAGTGTCACCCCAGCTTTCTAAATCATTGGAAGAACTATTGTATCATTATTTATAGGTTATTGCTTTCACATTAACATGTAGAAGTACAAATTGTATGTCTCAGACTTCCTTGTGTGTCTTAGGTCTTATGCAGGATAAATGTAAAATGTAAAAGTAGAATTTCTTTACATCATTGTACTGCAATTGTTTTAATTTTGTGTTGAATTCTTGCACTCTTCATGTAAACTATGTTATTTGATTATACCACTTCTGATATTTAAAAATGTCTACTTGGTTTTAGTTAACTTAGTAAAGTGCTGTGATGTATGTGCTTAGGCTTTCTCTTGAGCAATGAAGAAACTCTACTAGTCCACACTGAGAGAAACTCAGTTTAAAATAAAAGTTGAAACATTCTGTGTGATAAGTGAATATTCTATTGCTTGGAAAAATGGAATCCATAATTCAATCCCTATAGTGTGTATGTATTATTAATTTTTAAAATACTGTCTTATTGATAAGTAATAGATAAACAGCGAATAAACAGAAGTATTTGACAGGACAAGATTAAGAAGGAAATGTCCCCATTTTATTTTGGTTGATTATGAAAATGATGTAAAACTGCTGATCAGCACAAAATCTCTAGAACATATGCTGGGCAGAAAAAGGATGGTAAGTTTTTATCATATAATCACAAAACTTGTTTCTTGAATATTTCTTGACTATACAGAGAAAGTGAAATGCAAGGAAGTAGATTAATTTGGCCAGGCTCACAGAGACCCATCTTGACCAATCAGAGCAACCTATTTCCACTTCTAGGAAAGTTCCACCTCATCCTATTCCAAAAGAGATAAAGTTCGTTGCGATGTATAACTCGGAATTATTAGATCATAGAAAACATTAATGTCTGAAATATTGAATGGATCAAGCAGTATATATCTATTATATCAATGCCATACAAAGGGAGGATAAGATTTAATAATAAAAATTCAGTCCTAATTTAGAGTTTTGAAAGTGTATGGTGTTGTTAAAGGTTATATAGTGATTAAAATTTCTTGACCAAAGGATGGCTGCACTCATGGCTCAAATACAAGAGCACCAGAACATTGTAATCTGCTTGCTTTATGCATATGGAGTTGCCCTCCAAGGCATAACATTTATGTAGAATAGAATGTTAATGGTACTTTCATTTTTTTAATTATTTAAAAATTTTTTCAATTACAGTTGGCATACAGTATAATTAGTTTCAGGTATACAACATAATTATTAGGCATTTATATAACTTACAAAGTGTTCATCCTGATAAATCTAGTACCTATCTGACACCATACATAGTTATTACAATAGTATTGACTATATTCCTTATGCTATACTTTACATCCCCACGACTATTTTGTAACTAACAGTTTGCATTTCTTAATCCCTTCTCGCTTTTCACCACTGATGTCTTTTAACTGGAGAATTTAATCTATTCATAGCTAAAAAAAAATGTTAATAGATATGTAGTTAGAGCCATTTTATTAAATTTTTTATTTCTTTTTCTTCTTCTTTTCTCCCTCCTGCCCTTCTTCCTCATCCTTCTCCTTTTTCAGAAGTCTCTCTAACATTTCTTGTAGTACTGGTTTGGTGTTGATGAATTCCTTTAGCATTTTATCTGTCTTTTGATTCTAAATGATAGCCATAAGGTTACATGAACACATATCACATCACTTAAAAGAAAAAGAAAAGATAAAAAAAGAGAACAAAAGTTAAAATGACATCTCTGAAAAACTTTTAAAATAGATAAGCTGCATGTTCCTCACAGGTCAGAACAGGATTTCTCTTTTGACAAATATCTACTGGCAGTGAGAATAGATTATATTCTTTGCAAAGGCCTCAAGTGCCCCAGTGGATCATGGCCTAGGGAGTCAGCTCAAATCTTTCTGTGAAATCTGGATCTTCTGCCAAGGACTGTGTGACAAGTAGAGAAGTCCTGAGGAGGAGTCATTGACTGCACTAACTAGGCCACTGCACACTATTAGAAAAAATCTACATATTTACACTTATAAAAGTACTTAGTATATTATTAATATTCTCCAACAGGACATTGTTTTGAAACCTATAACTTCTGCTTCTCATGTAACTGCTGCTCTTATTGCTATATTTTTATTTGTTTTCTTTACTGGGGAAATCCAGGGATCCTAGTTAAAAGGGAGTTTCTCACTTCTTAAAGAAATTGCATCTCGGATTTATTATTGTCATTTTTTATTATGTTTAAAATTCATGGTATACATTTAAATATATTTAAAATTTATTTAAAATTTAAATGTATTTTAAATGCATAAAGTATATTAAATAATGAGACCGCTTGTGATTTCTATACTACCAGTTGAAAGGAGGAATGCATTTATCTCACTTTCTATTGAATTTTTCTGGAATGATGTTAATAACTCATTAAGTGTTTTGAGATATCACTTAAAAGTTTAAGCTCAATGCATGTTGAATTTTTATTTCTGAAGTAGTTTTATTTTTAAAAGTTATACAGATGCATGATTTAAACTTTAAAACTTTAAACTTTGAAACCATGATTTTACTGAGAGACTAATAACCAGCAGTTGCCTGCCTGGTCTTTCCAGCCCAAAGTCTATTCAGAACTAATTTGGTTGTGTTTTCTGGGATTTATCTTCCTATTGCTAAATTATAGGTTTACACCTCAATGTTTTAATTAATTAAATTTAGACATTATAAGTAAAAGAATTGGGGGAGGGTTGATACTTTCGAAAACTACTTGTTTTGAAGGAAGTCTCTCCATTCATTCTATTTTCAGACTTTTACTTTCTCTCCCTATTTTTGTTTCAACACTTTGTTTCTGTATTTTGCACTGCTTGATTTCCTGTGTTCAGGGCATTTCTGGGTAAAATCTCTCCAGAGCATAAGCGTCATCTCCCACATGGCTAGGGAGGAAAGCCACCTCTGGCTGCATGTGTCAGATTTGACAGTCTAAGCACTCCTTATACAAACTTTTGTTCAGTCTCCTTGTTTATATTCTTGCAGATCACTCCCAACTCCTTTGGGCAAGGTGGCCTTCTGGGGTGCTTTGGAGGCAAATCAGATTGGATGGAGTTGGTGTGTCCCTCTGTAGGCATTTCTTCCCTTTGCTACTTACAAACACTCCTTCTGCTACCATCCTCTCAAAACCAGCTCTCTCCATTCTGTTGTCTCTGATCCAGTTCTCTTTGTCCATTTAAAATTTTTCTTTACTGTTAAGGTGTTTAAGAGAAAATAACAATAAAATATTGTATAAATGTCATCATTTTAAACTAGTATATACATGTATAGTATGCATAACTACATATGTGTGTGTGTGTGTGTGTGTGTGTGTGCAAAACAGGTATAATAGAAATTTTAGTGAAACTTCTTATTAGCCTTAAAGAACTCAGTAAGAACTCAGTTACTTGAAAGCAGCTTAGTGTCTAAAGATATGTATGTCATCCAAAATGTCATAAAATGGAAATTAAAAGATAAATTTAAGCAATCTAAAGTATTATGTTTCTCTGTCAACAAGCATTCTCATATTTGGAGATACCTAAACGCAGTTGGTCAAGAAAACCTAATCCACTTAAAGCAGAACTTTATCTGCATATAATTCAGTGCCAGTTACATGCCTGGCACAGCTGACACAGGCAGCATCATTCAGATCTTCCCAGGCTGCTTTTGAGACCCATTTAGTCAGGTTCCAGAAAGAAGCATTTCTAAAGCTCCCAGCCCAGACCCCTGAATAAGGTAACATGGAGCAAAGTCACTCAGCTGACATACCTCTGTGGAGAATAAGTGCTTGCCATTATATGCCACTAAAATATGTGCTGTGATTGCAGTAAAAACAGAGATACCTGACAAGATTTTACTCTCACATATATCATTACATGAATAACTGATTTGGGAACTGCTTTGACTGATAGTATTAAAAAACTTGCTCTTTTTCTTGCCTTATCATTGTGTAAGTTATAATTTATAATCACAAGCTAGAATCATTTAAGTAACTAATCATAGTGTCTAAAATATCAAAATATTGATTGCTTAGGTTTCCCAGAGCAGAGGTGTCTCTTGACTGTCGGTCTTTTTTTTTTTTTTTTTTTTATCATATAAGAATTATTTCTTGGCCTGCTGACATGTTTCAAAGCTCTATTATTTTCCTGCCATTAGTATATGGAAATATAAATAACCCTCAAAATAAACATTGTTTTTATGCTCAATAAGTAAAAATGAAAACTGGTTTAATTAATTCTATTTGTTATTTCAGTAGGAGAAGCAAAATTGATAAAATGTCTGCAGGAGCTAGGTTTCTTTCCTACTCTTTAAAGCATTAATAAAAGCTGGGCTTACCTGCCACCTTAAGAAAGACTTACAGAGAAAAATAAGGCTTTGTAGTTGCAACTGTGCTAGCTTTTTAAAAATATATAATATACTGAGAAAACTTCAAGAAAAAATTGTTATTTTCACTAGTGTTCTTGTTTTTTATAGGTTTCTAATGATCATTTTTAATAGAATATTATTCCATAGTGAAAATGTAATAATCTTTGTTGTTTCTCTATTACTGTTTCATTATTCTTACTTAAAATATTTTTTCTTATTACTGTATGGGTATCTTCATCTTTATTCATATATTTCATCTTTATTTTATTTTTTATCATTTCTATATAGTATAGCTAGAAGTGGAATTACTCTCTCAACTTCTCACATCTTAGTCTGAAGCCTTTTCATATTCCCCAGCTCCCTCCTGTCGTATGGGGAAGTCTCTCCCAAATCAAACAGCAACCACATTGCATGTGCTCTCCACTCTTTTTCTTCTCACCTGCTCAAAGGCTTATTCCTTTCAGCTATCCTCATTCTCTCCTAAATTATTTTCACCTTTTACTATATAATATTTAATGGCATTCAAACATTCTAATATCTTCAACAATAAAAAAAAGCTTCCTTAGATTTTTCTTTGCGGATGAATGCCAGCTAATAAATGTAGATGGAATGACAGAATTAGAAAAATCGCCATTCTGCAGTTAGAATATCAATGACTTTGTAATATTGATTCAAGCACAACTTATCAATGGGTACCAAAACTATTAAGTAAAAGATTTATTGAGAACAGAATATTTTCATGGTGTCAAAATAAACCCGAAATATTGCTTGCTAATTGCAAGAGTAAAAATTTACCTTCATAAAGGAGAAATCTGGTTGGTTCATCTAGTAACCCAATTTAGTATAATTAATGACAAGACAACCTGACATTGTGTGCTATGTATAGTAACATATGCATATATATATATACATACAAGTCCACTGTGATGTGTTTAACTGTAACCTAATCAAACATTTGACTAAGTTCTGGTTAACAGAGAAAAACTGGGAATAGAGGAATAAGAAAAAGAATGCCATGAAGAAACAGTGACACAAATCTAAAATATGGGAAATTCTGTAAGACAACCACCTTATTGAATTTTTCAAAAAATCAATGTGATGCACACCCACAAGAGATGAGAAAAATGTTCTAAATTAAAGGAGGTTAAAGAAAAATAATGATTAAAGACAATGCAGACGTCTTGATTGGCTCCTGATTTGAAATACCAGCTGTAAAAGGGTTTCAGAGATTTTTTTTTTTAATTTCCTTGGTTGTGATAATGATACTTTAGTTATATAAGAGAATTCTTCATTCTTGGGACATAAAAGTATAAACATTTAGAGATGAAGTGTCATGATATTTGTCATTTACTTTCAAACTGTTTGGCAAAATATCTGTGTGTGTATCTGTAAAAACAAAGCAAATATATCAAAATATTTACAGTTAGAGGGATACCAAATGTTCATTGTATCTTTAACTCTTCTGTATGTTTAAATAACTTCATAAACTTTTCTGTATGTTTACTTTTTATACTTTTTCTGTATGTTCAAATATCTTTTATAGAAAGAAAAGACAAACTTAGAAAGAGAAATAGTCTTCGACTATATGTCTCTCCTAATTTATTCATCCTTTATCTACATCTCTCTATAGCCAGTCTTCGGAGAGTTGCACCACATTTTGTCTGCCCTTCCTCCCTCTTGTCCTCTCTGCAGTGCATTCTAATCTTATTTCTCCCAAACTGTCAACCCAACCTTCTTGAACCACGTCCTTTTTAATTTTACCTCAGAGTTTTGGCAGCTCTCTGTTCTAGCTTTCTTTCTTTGTACACTTTCTGCCAGAGATCTAAGCAAATCTGAGGTGTCTAATCTGAATTCACTGATGATGCCCAGATTTCCTGTCCAACAAATATTTCCCTTGATCTTTAGACTTGTATGCCTAACTTCTACTTAACATCTTTACTTGGATATTTCAAAACAATCTTGTGTGTAACAAGCCTCGAAAGAGAACATTTGGATGACATCAGGAACATGGTGGAGTAAGAGATGTCCCTCATCTCTCTCCTTAAAACAACAATAAACTGAACATCTAAAACTCAACAAAAGACACCTAAACTGCATATCAGCACATCTGAGCATGGGATCTGCACATAAGAGCTAACACAAGTCAGACACACCCTGGAGTTGAGACTGGGAAAAACAAAGAAGCTGCCTCTTACAGCCAGAGCACCCTGCAGAAGGAGGGGGAGGGAAGAAGGTGTGGCAGTTTCCCTGAATAGCCCTGCCTGGGAAAGCTGTGAGCTCCACGTGGTGGTGGCAGTGCCCGGGTATGAGGGCAGAAAGCAGACAAGTGGTGATTGCAGAGAAACAATAGTTGATTATTATCAGAATGTGGTTGCAGAATGCGAGGATGAGCCGCAGCCCCCCTCCCCCAACCCAGAGATCCCTCCCACTATATCCTCCGAGACTGAATACAGTGGAATCTGAGCAAACACTACAGAACTGTTGCTAACACTGACAGGGACTGAGACTGAGGGTAGAGAGTGTGTTTAAACACCCACAAGGAAAAAAAAGGCATTATTAAGACTTTATATAAAGCAGGGAACTAAGCGGCTTACACACCACCTCCTGGAAACCAAAAGAAAAATGCCTTCTTTACAACAGGCTAAAGGCCTTTATGTAATAAATCTTGTTTCTGAAAAAAAAAAAAAAAGGTAATTAGGCAGCTCAGAAAGAAAGAATGATCTCCAGAAAACCAGCTTAAAGACATAGAAATGTGCAACTTAAATGACAGAAAATTCAGGACAATACTTCTGAAAAAACTCAGTGAGATCCAAAACAATTCATATCAATAATTTCAGAAACTGAAAAAACAACTAGATGAGCAGAATGAGTTCTTTAGCAAGGAGATTGAAACCCTCAAAAATAACCAAATAGAATGTCTGGAGATGAAGAAAGCACTGAAAGAGATGAAAAATGAAATAGCAAATTTGGGAAATATAGTCAACCAAATGGAGGAAAGGATCAGTGATATGATATCAAAAACAGAAGCTAGAAATAAATCAGAATGAAGAAGAGAAAAAACAAAGAATGAAAAATAGTGAAAGAGAAATACAAGAACTAGCTCATATCAGGAGAGGAAAAATAAAAGTAATAGGCATTCTTGAAGAAGAAGAAAAGGTGCAGAGACTTGAAAGCATTTTCAGAAAAATAATGGACAAGAATTTCTCAAATCTAAGGAATAAGCTGGAGCTTGGAATTCAAAGTCAGCAGAACATCCAATTATCTCAACCCAAAAAGGCCTTCTCCAGGACACATTGTCTTAAAGTTATCAAAAACCAACGACAGAGAAAGAATTCTCAAGGCAGCCAGGGAAAAAAAGACGTTAACCTATAAGGGTAAACCCCTTTGATTATCTTGGACTTCTTAGCATAAACCTTACAAGTCAGAAAGTAGTGAAATCTAATATTTAAACTATTAAGTGAAAGGAACTACCAGTCAAGAATAATGTACCCAGCTAAGTTCTCCTTTAGATATGAAGTAGAAATAAAGACCTTTCCAGACATACAAAAATTGAAGGAATTCTCCATTGAGGCCTGTAGTACAGGAAATACTGAAAGGGGTCAGTTCACGTAAAACAAAATAGTAAAACAAACAAACAAACAAACAAACAAACAAAAACTAAAAAAAACCCGTAACTAAGAGTAAGGTGACTAGCAGGTAGATAGCAGAGGAGTGTGACCTTTACTAAGAACAGGGCATTATAAGCTTAAATGATAAGAAGAGATTTGCTATAGTAAGATAGTAATGACGTTCAGCTTACACAGAGACAAATTGAGATAACAATGACTGAAGGGGAGGATTCAAAGATCTAAATTTGCAAAGGGGAATGGAGATAAGGCACACACAGAAGTAAAGGGATGACTCTCTCTCTCTCTCTCTCTCTCTCTCTCTATATATATATATATATATATATATATATATATATATGTACATATATATATATATATATATATATATATATATGTACACACTATCCTTTACATATTCATAATGGTAACCACTGCCAAAGATTCAGAACTGAAGCATATAACATAAAACAAAAAGGACAAGAGGGAAAACCCATAAAAACCAACCAAAATAAAGAAAACAGACACACAAAGACAAGAAAGCAATGGAAACACTGATCTACCAGAAATTAAAAGAAAAAATGGCTATAAGAAGACCTCACATTTCAATAATCACCTAAATGTAAATGGATTGAACTCACTAATAAAATGGCACAGAATTGCAGAATGGATCAAAAAACAAAACCCAAACATATGCTGCCTCTAGGAGACACATCTCAGTTTCACAAACAAATACAGAATCAAAGTGAATGTATGGAAAATGATATTTCAAGCAAATGACATTTAGAGAAAAGCAGGAGTAGTGGTACTAATATCAGACAAAATAGACTTCAAAATAAAAAAAAAAGGTAAAGAAAGATATTGAGGAACACTTCATAATGATTAAGGTAATCATGCACCAAGAAGACATAACACTTATTAATATCTAAGCTCCCAATCAGGGAGCCCCGAAATATATAAAGTAATTACCAACAGAACTAAAGAGAGAAACAGACCAAAACACTATCATAGTAGGAGACCTAACTACCCCACTATCGGATATGAACAGATCATCCAAGCAGACAATTAATAAGGAAGTAACATCCTTAAATAACACATTAGACCAACTGGACAAAATTGACATTTACAGAATGTTTCATCCCAAAGTAGCTGCTTATACTTGCTTCTCTAGTGCACATGGAACATTCAAAAAGATTGACTACATAGTGGGACACAGAAATAGCCTCAACAAATATATGAGGGTTGAAATTATACCAACTATATTCTCTGATCATAATGCTTTCAAGTTGGAGATCAACTGTAAAAAGAAAGCAGGAAGAACCACAAATACATAGAGATTAAACAGCATGCTACTAAAGAATGACTGGGTCAGATAAGAAATAAAAAGAGAGGTTAAGAGATACATAGAAATAAATTATAATGATAGTACAACATATCAAAACTTTTGGGACATGGCAAAAACGGTCATAAGAGGAAAGTTCATATCATTACAGGCCTATCTCCAAAAACAAGAACGAGCCCAAATAAACAACATAACACTTCATCTTTAAAAAATAGAAAAGGAAGAACAAATGAAGCCTAAAATCAGCAGAAGAAGCAATCAAAATTAAAGCATAGATAAAAGAAATTGAAAAAAAAATAGAAAAAAATAAATGCAACAAAGGGCTGGTTCTTTGAGAAGGTTAATAAAATTCAAAATAATCAAAACAGCATAGAATTGGCAGAAGAACAGACACACAGACCAGTGGAACAGAATCGAGAGTCCAAAAGTAAACCCATATTTATATGAGCAATATATGAGGAAAACCTCTTCAATAAATGGTGCTGGGGAAACTGGAAAGCCACCTGGAAAAGAATGAAACTAGACTGTTGTCTATCACCACACACCAAGATTAACTCAAAATGGATTAAGTACCTGAATATAAAACCTGAAACAATAAAATGCATAGAAGAAAACATAGGAATGAAATTGAAGGACCTTGTACTTAAAGAGGATTTTATGAATTTGACCTCAAAGGCAAGGGAAGTAAAAGCAAAAACAAATGAATGGGACTACATCAAATTAAAAAGCTTCTGTTCAGCAAAAGAAACCGTTAACAGACAACCATCTGAATGGGAAAATATATTTACAAGCAACATCTGGAATAAGCGCTTAATATCCAAAATATACAAAAAAACTCATATAAGTTAATAACAACAAAAAACAATCTAATCAAAAAATGGGCAGAGGATCTGAACAGACACTTCTCCCTAGAAGACAAAAATGGCCAACAAATATATGAAAAGATGCTCATCATCGCTAGTTATTACAAAAATGGAAATTGAAACCACAATGAGATACCATCTCATACCTGTTAGAATGGCTATAATCAACAGGACAAGTAATAACAAATGTTGGAGAGGATGCAGAAACAAAAGAACCCTCATATACCACTGGTGGGACTGCAAAATAGTACAGCTACTATGAAAAACAGTATGGAAATTCCTCAAAAAACGAAGAATTGATCTACCATATGATCCAGCAATCCCTCTACTGGATATTTACTCCAAAGACTTGGAAAACCATATCTGAAAAGACATTTGCACACCGATGTTTATAGCAGCATTATTCACAGTGGCCCAAACATGGAAGCAATCAAAGTGTTGGCTCAAGATAGTTGGCTAAAGAAGCTGTGGTACATATATACAATGGAATATTACTCAGCCATAAGGAGATGAAATACTGCTATTTGCGACAACATGAATGGGCCTCGAGATAATCATGCTAAGCGAAATAAGCCAGACAGAAAAAGTTGAAAACCACATATCACTTATGTGTGGGATATAAACCTAAAAGCAACAAATGAACAGTACAAACAGAGACTCAGGAACATGGACAATAGGCTAGTGGTTATCCGAGGATAGGAAGTGGGGAGAGCTTATCAACAAGGGCTTTTGATTGTATCTCTAAAGCAGATCTTGAATAAGTGCTCAGCGCTCTGCTTTCTCTTTCTGATTTTGTCCCTCTTCTCCTCTTTTCTCCTTTTTATCCCCCTGCCCCAGTGAAGTTACCCTAGCACAAGACACTACCATTTCTAGTCCGCAGTACTGAAACATTCTGTAATGGATAGTCTAATTTTGACTCTTGCTTTTTTCTAATCCATTCTCCATGTAGCAGCAAGAGTGATCTTATTAAAATATACATTGTTTTATTCACTTTCTTGAATATATCTATTAAAAGATTTTTATTGCAGTTTGGATGAAATAGAAATTCCTTACCATGTTTAGAGGGAACTGCATGATTCCACTCTACCTCATGTGGCCACTTTCCCCTCAGTCACTATGTCCAGTGGCAGGCCTGCACCATGCCTAGATTTCTCTACTGCACTGTCCACACCTGCTCTTTGCTTTGCTAGAAGTGCCTCCCAAGCTCCCCCATGGCTAATTTTTTTCTCATCTTTGAGGTCAACTTAAATTTTAACACCTTATAAAGATCTTGCTCTACCCACTGCTATTATCTATCTGACTCCTCATTTGTTTTTGTTACAATTTGTAGGTATTTTATTTCTTTAATTCCTTGACTTCTGTCTGTCATATTCCTGGAATGTGAAGACCCTAAGGTCAGGTATTGTGTTCCCTGAGTTACCACCAAATCCTTGACATCTAAAAAGAATCTGTCACTTAGCATTGTTAGATTAATTAAACAGGGAAGCCAATAGACTGAGGTGGTTCTAATGCCCTAGTAGCCTACAGAAGCAAACCAAAGTGTAAATCTATAAATGTTTCAAGGTTAAGAAATTGAAACTTAGGGATGATTAATCACAAACAGCCAGCTAGGTTTTCCAAATTTCATAAACCTTAAACTATAGCCAATCAAATAATTGTCTTCCTTTGCTTTCTTGTCTTCTCTATAAGTCTTTCTAGCTCCTCTAGCTCCTCTTAGTGGAGTGCTCTTACTTCTGTTTCTCTTAAATAAACTCTTAAAATTTTAAATATGCTTCAGTTTATTCCCCACCTCCAGTCTTATTGAGATATAATTGACATACAACATGGTATAAGTTTAAGGCATACAGCATAATGATTGGACTTACATACATTGTGAAATGATTATCACAATAAATTTAGTTAACAGCTATCATCTCACATAGTGACAAAAATTTTTTTTTTCTTGTGATGAGAACTTTTAGGATTTACTCTCTTAACAATGTTCAAAAGTACTATATAGTTGTGTTAACTATAATCATCATGTTGTACATTATATTCCTAGTACTTATATATCTTATAACTAAAAGTTTACAACTTTTGACCACCTTCAACCGGTCCCCCTCTCCCACACTTACTCCTGGTAACTACACATCTGATCTCTTTTTATATGCTTTTTCCCTCTTTTTCTTTTTAAAAATTAGATTCCATATATAAATGAGATTTATAGTATTTGTCTTTCTTTTATTTGACTTATTTCAGTCAGTATAATGCCCTCAAGATCCATTTATGCTCACAAATGGCTGAATTTCCATTTTTATGGCTGAATTATATATATGTATGTTATATATTATAATACATAATATAATATAATATATAATTATAATATAATATAATTATATATAATAGAATAGAATAGAATTATATATAATATAATATATATAATATATAATAGAATTATATTATATTATAATTATATGATAATAATTATTATAGTATAATATAATATATAATTATATATTATATATTATAATATATACTTATAATAATATATATTATATATTATAATATATATACTTTATCTATTCATCCATCAATGGTCACTTAGCTTGTTTCTATGTCTTGGTTATTGTAAATAATGTCCATAAACACGAGGATACAGATATTTTTTAACATGGTGTTTTTTCCTTTGGATATATTTTCAGAAGTGGAATCACTGAATTATATGGTAGTTCTATTTTTAACTCTTTGAGGAAACTTCATACTGTTTTCCATCATGACTACACCAATTTACAATTCTACCAATAGTATACAAAGCTTCCTTTTGTGCAGATTCTCACCAGCATTTATCTCTTGTCTTTTTCATGATAGCCACTCTAATAGGTATAAAGTGTGTTCTCATTGCAGTTTTGATTTCATTTTCACTGAAGATTACTGATGTTGAACACCTTTTCATGTACTTGTTGGCTATTTGTATACCATCTTTGGAAAAATGTTCATTCAATTTCTTTATCTATTTTTTAAATTAGATTTTGCTAGTGAGTTCTATGAGTAATATATATATTTTAGATATTAATTCCTTATTAGATATATAATTTGCAAATTTATCCATAGGTTGCCTTTCCATTTTGTTGATCATTTTCTTTTGAGGTAAAGAAGCTTTTTATTTGGATATAGTCCCACTTGTTTATTAATTTTGTTGTTTTATGTTTCATATTCAAGAAATCATTGTTAAGACCCACATCAAGGAGCTTTTTTTCTATGTTTTCTTCTTAGAGTTTTATGATTTCTGGTTTTACACTTAAGTCTTTAATTCATTTTGAATTAATTTTTGTGAGTGGTGTGAGATAGGGGTCTAGCTTCAATCATTTACATGTGAATATACATGAATGGCTTTTCCTAAAGCCATTCATTGAAGAGACTATCTTTTTTCCATTGAGTAGTCTTGGCTCCCTTGAACAGAGTGAAAAATGACTAGTTATTTTAAACTCAAGCATTATGTTTCAGTCAGATTCACTGTATAGTTTATCATTTATATCAATACTTTAGAGTTTAGGTAAATTTTCTTTGACACTTTAAGAAGACCTGAAAACACATTGAATTTAGAGAGCAAATAAAAGTCCATTTTTGAGAGAAGCCACCAGAGGGAGCACAGAGATAATTTTTTGTAAGAAAAAAATTACTTAGAACTGTTAATTATTCTTCAGTCTAATCTTTTATATAAGTAAATTAACAATGTTTCTTTTAGAAAAGAAAATTTTCTCCTGACTATGCAACTATGTCTAATATATTAAAACAAAAATTACAGTTAAATTAAACCCACAAAATTAAAAATATGTTAGTCATAGATTTACTTTTAAAACAAATATCCACAATTAAGATAATTTGATCCTGAAATAATTCCAGTATTTATATTAATCATCTGTATTGTTTAGAACTTGATAATATATTTAAATAAAATGGTTAGAAAATTAAAATTTTAATTCTATACTTATGTCTACATGATTAAAATATCAGGATTTTAAACTAACAATCGCTTTCCTTGGATATTTTTACGTTATCTCAAACGTTTAGATTACTCCTATTTTAATAAATTTAAACTTAATCTTTTTTTGATTCTGCTAAGTGAATATTTACATAAACTGGGTGATTAATGACAAAATGGATTAGCCTATTAGTCATTAATAAATGATAACCAAGTGAGTAAGATTGGTCTCCATATAACTCTTTTTATGGATGGTAGTTTTTCTGATAAATCTGGAGGTTGGCTGTTCAGAGTTGATGAAATAGCTCCATAAAGCCATGAATGTCCCAGTGTTCTTTAAACCCTTCACTGCAACATCCTTGCCACTTCATTGTCACAAAATGACTGCCCAACTCTGGCGTCTTTTCTCTATTCCCTTCAGGAAGAAATAAAAGAGAAAGAGGATAAGCTGTATAACCTGCACAAAAATAGCAATAATTTTCTTGCAGATCCTCTGCAGATTTGCATTTTTAATCCAGAACCATTTTCTATGGTTACTCTTATTTAGCTATGCACATTATCACCTAGAGTAAAATCAGTGTTGTGAGAAAGAAGGAAGAGGAAACTGGTATGTAGAGGCAACTAGAAACCTCTGCCATACTTCTAAATGAGCTGAGCATTGTACTAGATATTGGGGAAATGAAGGTGATAAGGACTGGCTCTTTGCTTCTGATGTTCTCTACTGTAGTAGACAAAATAATCAACATAAAGTAAATGACATCACGCAAACCAGTACTTAAGTGTACGATGTTCTTACATGAGAGTTTTATATGTGCTATTTCATTTTTTCCTTACATTAAATGAAGGATCCTACAATTTCTTACTCTTCATCAGTACTCTCTGTTCAGTTTTGATACAATTGTCGACATAATTTCTTTTACCTGAAACTGGAACTTGTGCCTATGCTGTAGATTCCATCTCCATCATGAAACACTCTTCATCAATTATTGCCACTTCTGCCCCTTTTATCTCTCCTTTCCTGTCCTAGTTCTTTCTCTTCATGGTGTAGCCATGTTCAAGCTTTCACTTATTCTGAGCTGGAGTATAATGGGAGACAAATGTGGGCATTGATTCACTGATTCATTCAGCAAATACGAAATACATAGTATGTCGTAGTTTCTGTTCTGGGCACTGTGAATACACTAATGGACCAGACAAAGATGGACCCACATAGAACTTACATTCTAGATGAGAGAGATATATAGAAAACAAATAAATAAGATAATCTTAAATGTTAGTAATTATTACAAAAAAAACCATAACCAGATGATGTGATTTTGTACATATGTATGCCAGTGATGTGTGCCCTATTGTGTGAGTATGCATGTGTGTATGTGTGTGTGTATATATATATATATATATATATGTGTGTGTGTGTGTGTGTGTGTGTGTATGTGTGTGTGTGTGTATTTATATATGTGTATATATATGTATGTATATTTATTTTGTACTTTTAGCTTAGCCCTGATGGTTCTGTGAGGTTTTTGTTTCTTTTTATTTTTGCTTCTGAATAAATATCTAAATCTCTCTCTCTCTCTCTCTCTCTCTCTCTCTCTATATATATATATATATATATATATATATATATATATATATATATATATAATTTTTTTTAATAAGGGCTGAGTGCCTGGGCACATTCCCTATCAGAAAAGAGAGAGTTTGCAAGTTACAAAGTGGGTTTCTCTGGCCTGGGCCTTTGGGTAAGATTCTCTCTATCTGTAACAAATGGGAGAGGCACCGCTCCACAGAAATGTATCCACCAAAGGTCAAAGTCAGGTTAACTTATGTCATTCCTGGTAGAGTCCTAGCTAGTTTCCCATCTCTGCCCTCTTTTGATTCCCCACACCTAATGCAGATCAAGACAAAATTTCTGTTTGGTCATAAGGACCATCACTTGGGCCTGGAACTGGCCAGAAGCAGAAAGGGAGTGGCCACTGTATCCTGCCCTACATTTCTTCCTAAGCAAACATTGTGCTAAATTAATATATGTCTTCAGTGTTTACACTGTCTGATTCTGAATTTGTAAACTGTCATCAAGTATAATCAAACTATCTCCATTTAAGTCTCTCTTTGTCAAGCTGAGTATCTTTGTCATTTGTAGTCACCCTTTATAAATCATGTCCTCCTTTCTTTTGTGAATCATGTTCCTGTTTCTGTTTAAATATGGGCAAGTTCTTTTTATGGAGAGTTGTAGCTTTCCCAGAGTTTTACTGAAGGAAAAGAGAACACTTTTTATCTTTTGCTAACCCCTGTAGAATTCCTGGATTGTTTAATTTTTTTCAACCAATAAATACAACAGAATTGATGTTCTGCTTAATCCTTGCTTTTTTTTTTTTCCTGGAGGTGCTTTGATAAGATAGCTTTTCCCATAAGGCTGCACTTGCCATGAGCAAGCCAGACAACGGCTGCTGCTGGAGACTGCAATGGGAAGTTGTATTCAAACAGTAACAAGGTCTTTCAGCCATTACAAACAGATCTCACCTTCTGTCAGGGTTTGGAATAGAATTACATCTCCATGTTATTTTGTTAGAATCTGTCCCTCCTGGTCAGAAGCCTGCCTCTTACTGATCTATACTTGCTGTGATTGCGGTGGTGCCCCAGGAGAACTCAGTCTCTCACCCCCACCCCAAAATTCCAGAGATTAGATTTCCTCTTGTAAGAACTTTATATTTCTCCCAACAGATTCCTGTAAATGTTTTCCTTTTAGAAAGTCAACTGAGGTCCCTGAAGAAGGGACTTCCAACTGTCCTAATCGAGCAGTCAGCTCACTGGGCTCTAACTGCACACAGCACCAAGGGGAATGTATTTGATGCTTGCCCACACTAGAGCTGTACCCAGGGCCTACTCACATCCAGCCAGAAAGCCCCAAGGGACAGGCCTCTGTGTGTGCCCTGAGGTCAGCACACCACTATCCAAAAGCCGGATGAAATTCCCCTTAACTTGGTAACAGGAAAAGCTATCTGTCGAAGTTGTTTTCAGATGCCAAGTTTGGATATATTAAAAATGAATATAGAATAGTGATTAGTAAACTGTTAGATTTCATGGAGTAGTGAAATGTTCCTTCAAATTGTTGGTACTGACTTATTTTGTCAAATAAAAATTTAAAAAAATTTCAACTCTGTACCATCACCATTATGATTAAGAAAACAAACAACCCATTTTAATATAAAAAGATGTGTTGACCTTAAACCACCAGATATTTCTCTAGTAAAATGTGTTTATTTGGAACAACAAAGAACTGCCATTTGGGACGTGCAGTCTAATGGTGAACCATATGCAAATACTGAGAAACTAAGGAAAGGAAACTCTTTCTCAGAGAAAAGGAAACTGGGAGAACTGTTAGGATCAATGAATTCTTATTGGGCTCTGTCTGGTATGGAGTAGACATGAGAGCTTCTCCTTCAGGTCCTTCAACTCCAACTTAAATGAGGCTTCTGTCCATCAATCTTCATAATGATATAATCTCAAGATAAAAATGAATATATTAGCCTGTAAACATTCATTAGATAGTCTCTTTCCCCCTCATGTTGTGGGTAGACTAGTAAAAATAAGTCAAGGGTCAACACTTGGACCAGATTTTGGGAATCCCTGCTACAGAGACAGAGGCAGCTGCCCTCCACTTTCTGTTTGGATAAGTGCCAGGTGACATATGTCTAAATATCCTCTGGAGAAGTCCAATGGTTAAGGTTTAGACAATGAAAAAGCAAGGCAATAAGGGAGCTAGAATTCCTCAGGTATATTGGTCTTTTGTTTTCTTCATTAATGGAAATTGCCCTAATGATAACTGAGATGATTTTGCCCAACTGTAGGATACTCTAAATGTTCTGAACACATTTAAGGTAGGCTAGGCTAAGCTATGATGTTTGGTTGGTTTGGTGTATGAAATGCATTTTTGACATATGATAGTTTCAATTTACATTGGGTTTATTGAGATGTAATCCCATTTTAAGTTGAAGAGCATCTACACCTACCAGTGAGATTGCCAGGTTGGATGGTATATGTATGTTCCACCCTATGAGAACCTATCAAATTACTTACCAAGGTGGCTGAATTATTTTAAAATACACCAGCAATGAATGAAATTTTTAACATTCTCATCAGCACTTAGTATATTAAGTTCTTTTTTTTAAAGCCATATAACTCAGCATGCATTTGTGGCTTAAATTTTAATTTACCTAATGCTTAATGTTGAGGGTTTTTTTCATGTATTTCTTTGCTGAAGTGACGATTCAAACCTTTGTCTATGTTAAATTAGGTTATTTACTTTTTTTTGAGGTATAAGAATTCATTTTATATTCTAAATCAGGTCATTTTTCAGATATTTATTTGACAAATATTTTAACCCAGTTTATTTCTTGTCTTTACATTTTTAAAGAAATATCTTTTAAAAATTAGATATTTTTAAATCTGATGCAGTATAATTCTTTACATATATTTTTTATAAGTTTCTATGTCTTATAAAAAAATCTCTGTCTAACCAAAGGTCAAAAAGATTATATTTAATATTAATTTTTCTAGAAAACTGTTTAGAAATTTCATAGTTTTAACTTTTACATTTAAGTATATCATCCAATTTTAGTTAAATTATGTCTGTGTACAGAGAAAGGGTTAATTTGCTTCTCTTTTCTCTCTTTTTTTTTTAGTTTCTTAATAGGAATCCATGCACTGATTTGAAAACTTCTTTCTAATAAAAACATTTTGTGTGGTAAATTTCTCTCTAAACATTGCTTTGCTATTTGTCACACATATTGATATGTTGTGTTTTTATTTTCATTCAATTAAAATATTTTCTAAATTATTTTGAAATTTTTAATATGGTCCACAGATTAAAGATTCAATTTAAAAAATTTCAATTATTTTAGAATTTTTCTAGATATTTTTATTTATTAATTTCTAGTTTAATGTTATTGTGGTAAGGGAATACTTTGTGTTTCAATCCATATACCATTCAATTTCTTTTCTTGTCTTACTTTATTAACTAGGATATTGAAAAGGAGTGATGAGAAGGGACACTCTTGCCTTTTTCTTGATCTTAGCAGAAAAACTAGATTTTCACCATTGAGTATGTTAGTATAGGGTTTCTGTACATTTTCTTTATCAAGTTTAAAAAGATTCCCTCTATTTCTTTTTTGCAGAGCTACTTTTCTTTTCAACAAGCATATCCAACCTTGGTGTCAGGAAAAAGATTTAGGCAAGTGTAAAAGACAATACAAAGGCTATGTTGGAAGTTTGCTTTTTTATTGTGAGTTATAGTTTATTAACTATGTTATATTATATTCTTACATAAGGCTTTTTCTTTAAAAACACAAAATCAAATTATGGTCAAGATTAGCTTTTTAAAATCTGGGATGTGAGGAGCAGAAGTAATAGTGAAAAAAAAAACCAAACATATAGAAAAGTGATATTTGTTTTCTCATATCTATGCAACCCGACAACATGGGTTTAAACACAGCATCAAAACACGACAGTCTTTAAAAAAATGTTAAGTAATATCTTTTGCATGTCAATAGTAGAACCAGTAAATTCAAATGAATCAGGTGAGAAAATCTGAATAAAAAATTCTTCCTCAACCAAGCTAAGAACTGAAATTTACTATGCATTCATGCAAAGGGCATGACAGACAAAAATTAGAGTGTGAACATTAAGAGAACTAAGAAAAAAATAAAATGTAATGGAGATTTTTTTTTATAAAAGTAAAACTACTTTGTAATACTTCAAAATTATTTTCTATTTAGGTTTCATTAAACCTTTATTTTTAAGATTGAATTTTATGGAAAGGGCATTAATATTTATTCAGTAATAACAACAACAAATGGATTTTTAAAAAAGATTATATGCCTTAGATATCATTAAATTGCACATATCCAGCAAAAACTTCTTGAATTTCATTTTTATTAATATTTTGTAAATGTTCACTAGATAGTACAAAGAGGCCAGCAATAGAGAGACCAGTAGAAATGATGTACTTTAACAGATGCTGAGAAGTCTTAAGTGTTATCATGAAAGTTCCTCTAAAAGAATCTCAGGGACTAATTAAAAGTATTGGGACTGAATTAAAAGTATTGGGATCTATAAAGATTATAAAGTATTACTGGGTGTTACTTGAGGTGTGCATTTGGGCTAAATGTGACCTCTCAATTGACATCTCCCTTCTTTTTAATATCTAAGATATACTGATCTATGTTATAACATTTAAAATGATATTATTATATAAATTAAATATCCAATAATCAATTTACAAAAGTATTGTTAAGGGTTAAAATTCAAAGTATTACAATGATTAATTTTTATATGAAAAATCAAAAATTGTTATATTATACATGAGAATAATGGTCCTTTTCAAACTCAGGTACTGGTCACACTTTTTTATTGGCATTTCCTACCTTGTTTTCTAGCTAAAGAATAAATTTAAAAGACAAGCTGATAACGGGTTGCAATTTTGAGTTTATGGTGAGCTTAATGAACATAGAAAATAAACAATAATACAATCAAATCACATTATCAAACTAAATGGTATTGCATATATAAAGAGCCCCTTCTGGGGCTCTTCTGGGTTCAGTGCTTTTCCTATATACCCTGTACTCTCTCGTCTGTACTTACCACAGCATTACGTTTATATTCTGTAATTAACAGTTGCTTATTCACCTTCTATAATTGATTTTGAGCTTCTTGAAGGCAGGAGCTATAGCTCATCAACTGTTATATTCTCAGCATCAGCCACTGGACTGGTACTCAAGAGACACTTCTATGAGTTAGGAGTGTGGGCTCCGTTACCCCAAAGACATTGGCTTGTATCTCTCTGCTCTACCTCTTATCAGGTAAAATTTTAGGCAAGTTACTTAAGCTCTCTATAAGTTGGTGGTTAAAAATAATAAATGAAGAGAACAATAGTAGTATTTCAGAGAGTTATTAAATAACCAATGTAAAGCACAGTATCTGGAACACAGAATGATTTTAATAAATGTTATTTATTATTGATATTCGTATTTAGAAATATTTGTTGAATGGATGGATCTTAATTAAATTCTCTAAAATCGGTATTTATCTATTTTGGAGTATTGATATTGCTGTGATGTAAAAATTTCTCATACTTTGATTTATAGAATTAAGAACACATAAAAAAGGTAGTTGAATATGTGGAAAACTCAGTTACACTATTTCTATGAAAAAGTTGTCAGAAAACTTATCAGAAACTTGAAAAGAGTCTAACATTACTGGCTAACCTTTCAATACAGTGCTGGACTTGATTTTGTCTGGACGATTTACCTCTGTAGAAGCAAAAGTTAACTTTTAGATTTTGCCTTTTAGAAATGCAGTTAACTTCTGCTTCTTCATCAGTTAATCCGGAGGTAGTGGTCTATGGCCTTATTGGACTTAAACCAGTTTTATATATAGCAGTCATATTCTAACATTTTCTTGTCAAAATACTGTATATGCACATAAGTTCTTAAGTGCTTTTAGACTTGGCTTAACATCTTACTGGCTCCTTTATTAGTCACTAAGTTAAAAAATATCTTTCACACAAATTACTTTTATATCTGCATGATAATGATTTTATATTTTTGAAAATTATACTCTAATATGATGCAGTTTAACAATGTTTTAGAAAGTTGAGAATCTCAACTCTGACAGCTAAAGAACAGAGATGCTTCCCCATGAATCTGAGCAGGGTTGTAGAGTATGCCAGGGGCTAATCTACAACATCCATATATATTCATTTAATTTCCTTTGATGACTTACACTTTACAATTGAAAGTTAAATGTGGAGATATGATATATTCAACATTTGTTGACATTTGGTCAACACTGATGGCATAAGTGATTTTAGTTTAGTTCTCACAGAAGGAGCTTTTGGAGGAAAAAAAATAACATAACAAAACCATAAGGCTTGTTACATTTCCTTTGTTCTATCAGAGAACATCTTTCTTATATGTATTTAACCTGCTGCTTTTGCTCAATTTAGCTCATAGTACTGATGTTGGAAAGAGTATATTTGGAAACAATATCCGTAGGTATCTTTGCTTTTGGCCCGAATTTAAAATCCTGTATTCAAATATATATGATAATAACCAAACTCAAATCTAGATTTTGTTTAATCTTATAAAGAAAAATTTTCTTTTCAAAGAATATGATTTTGGAAAGGCTCCATAAAGCAAGCTGAGAATCAATGGGCTCTTGTTGAAGAAACCACAGTAACTAAATGTAGAGGAATACAAGATCTAAACTTTAGATTTTTCTGAATTATTCTTGGTGTTCAAAGAACTTCTTGGCAAGATTAATGTGGAGTTTTTTCAAAACCTAGAAAATAATTTTGATTATCTGTATATATTAGCATTATCTATTTTATTCACCAGAACACATTGGCAGGCCAAAAAACAGGTTTTTAGCCTAAGGCAGAAACAATTCTGTTGGTGTTAATAACAGTTCTTCATAAACAAAATATGTATACTGTATCTAACTCTCAGTTACTTTTTCCTACTCTGTGACTTGGCCATTGGTTCAGCATTTGCCGTAGTAACAGCCAAATATTTGATTCCCAAATACAAATGATAATTTACACCAATCTCTTCAAATAGAAGTGAATATATCAGAAATACCTATAATTTTAAATAGTTTATAAGTATTTGAAAAAAATCAGATTTTGATTATATATGAATACATATATATACATACAATAGTTTACACAATGTATTTGAAAAAATTGAGACCAGCTAAAACACTGTATGGCCAATACTTAAACAATTTTATAATAATTTATTTTCTATGATTCTAAAGATACTATAAGTTTGAATATCTATCATTACTTTATTGTGCTTATAGTGACCTGCCAGTCAATAAAATATACTTGCTAAATATCTGATAAACAAGTTTTTAATATATGTGAATGTAAAAAAACCCCATACATGTTTTAAGTAGCTTAAAAGACTCTACTTTTTCCTCACTTACTTTTGCTATTGCTTCCCAAGGGCAAAAGGACATTGCTTTTGCCATGGTATAGTGCAGCATATGAACATTTCTGACCAAAAGAAAATTACTTTAAAGACATGAAACCAGGCCACAGTTGCCCTAATAACGCAAAGCTCTGAGAGGCAAATAATGAGCAGAAATTTTAGGTCATTTTTCAGCACAGGAGGACATTTCAGCTAAGTAAGAACAACAGAGAAATCACGTGTAATCAGAAAGCTGATTGACCCAGCACAGAACAGCTTTTATCTAGAAAGAAACTAGATTAGAAATCTTTTAAAAAAATTTTTATATAAAAGAGGGCTAATAAATAGTGCTCACAAGGAAAATGATTGCACCTAACTACATTAAAATATCTAAAGAAGGCTAATATTCAGTCATTCAGAGTCATAATATCAAATGTCTAGATATAGGCAATTTATAGATGCTTGTCAATGTGTAGACAAAATATCCAGCTTCTATTTGAGTATTTTAATACTGGAAAAGACCTAGAGGGGTGAAAATGGCTGAATGTATGTATTTCTTAATTAAGCTGTTCCTTCCTTTCTTCCTTCTTTCCTTCCTTCAACAAATACACATCTAAGGTCTTGTTATGTGCTAGGTCTGAACTGCATACTGAAGATGCAGCAGTGAGCAAGGCATGCAGAGTGTCTGCCCTCATAAACTGCACATGGAGTATTTGTTCATTAATGGAACATTTCTTCTCTATCCTTCTGCACTATGCTGACCACTGAGGTTGTAGAAATATAAGAAAATGTTTCTACTTCCAGAGAGCTAATGGTAGAGATGGACACGTACAGTGCAGACCAAATACCCTGTCTTTGAAGTAAGCATGAAGTGCTATGGAAATGCATTAAGAAATTAATATGTACCAATGTTTTATCTTAATATCTGTTAAAACAATGATTTATTCAATAAGAAACTTACCATTTTATATTTTTTACTGATCTGTTGGTTTACAGCATAAGAGTTTATCACTGAGACTCCATAGGGTTTTACATTAATTAAATAGTTAAAGAAAATGAAAAGAGAAAGAAAATTCAGAAGTAAATGATTAGGTGTCATGTCATTGGACATGGCTTTTGATTTAAGAATTTAATGTTAAAATTCAGTTTTTTTTCATTGGAACCTATCACTTCCCTGGGCTACACATGTGGCTGGAGACTCGGGTTTCACGTGGTGCACCAGGCATCTTTGGGCCTCACTGTTCTTTCCCTCTTTCTCTCCTCAAAAGCAGTCATTGTCAGTTTCAGGTCAGAAACATGAATAATTTGCAACATAAGCTGCATAACTTTAGATTAATTACATAAACCCAGTGTAACATAACATATTCAGGGCTTTCTCTTGACTGAATGTACAGAAATCTGTTTTCATCTTTAGTTTTACTAAAATGTTATCTCTAAGATGGCCTGAGTCTTAAAGAAGGTCTCTCAGTGGGTTGTGAAAGGGGCTGACTCATGTTCAGACTTTACTTCAGGCCAGGCAATTATCTGGTATTACATGCTGTCTCCTGGGTTCCTCTGACTCATTTTCTCTGTCTCCATCCCTGTTACCTTCTTTTTTCTCACGCTTCTCTGTTGACTCATTTGATAGAGTTTTATACTTCTCATTCATTGTAATTATCTCCTAATGCTATCTCTCGGAGATTGCAAATTAGCATTTCCAAACCCCATTATTATCTCAGATGCCTATAAAATGGTTTAAGGGCTGAAAGATGCTGTGTGATCACATAATTAATACAGAACTGGCCTCAATAGTTACATTTGGGGTGAGGAATGAAACAAAAACAGTTTTGACAATTGGGAAGCCTCATTTAGACAAAAAGAGCAAGTTGATTGAATTTTCTGCTTCTTAATTAGATGTTTTGGGTTTGGACTTTGGAATGCATATACAAGAAGTTAGTCATCATAAAATGTTAGGTTTATTTTAAAAATATTTAATAAATGTTCTCTATTATTTACAAGATATACAATCTAAAATCTTTATGTTTCATTTGCTATTACCATAATTTAGCCTCTGTGAAATTGTTAATTATTTTTTTAATCAAAGTGAAATTCTTATAATATAAATTTAAGCATTTCAAAATGAACAATTTAGAAACGTGTAGCACAGTCACAAAGCTATGCATCCACCATCTCTATCTAGTTCTAAACATTTTCATTACTCCCAGATAAACCCTGTGCTTGTTCAGCAGTCATTCCCATCTTTTTCTTCCCCCAGTCTCTGGCAAACACCAATTTGCTTCTATCTCTAAGGATTCAACTATTTTGGATATTTTCATATAAATGGGTCCGACTTCTTTCACTTACCAAAATGTTTTCAAGATCCATTACACTGTAGTATGTATCATTACTTTCCTATGGCTAAAAATCATTCCATCTTACTGTATTATATTTACCCATTCATCAGTTGATGGACATTTGATTTATTTTTTATCATTCACTATTATGAATAATGCTACTTTGAACATTCACATACTAATTATTATGTGGGCATACTTTCATTTCTCTCAGGTGAAAATTAATAGAATTTCAGGGTCATATGGTGGCTTTATGTTTAATTGTGTCAGGAACCACCAGACACTTTTCCGAAGCAGCTGTATGTGTCATTTTATATTCTACCAGCAATGTATAAGAGCTCTGATTTCTTCACAACTTTCACTAACACTTGTTATTATTTATTTTTAAGTAATTTTAGCTATCTTAGTAGATATGAAGTGGTATCACATTGTGGTTTAATTTGTATTTTTTTAGTAACTAATGATGTTAAGCATCTTTGAATGTGCTGTTTGACCATTTGTATATTTCTTTGAAGAAATGTCTATTCAAGTTCTTTGCATTTGTTTGTTTGTTTATTTATTCAATGTCACTACAAAAATGATATACATGAGATTCTAAAATGCAAAAATGCTGTTGCATTCAATAGTTTATTAAATTTGCATTTATCTGTGGAATCTGGAGCTGAGTGGAAGATCAACAGAAAGTTTTTCATTGAAAAAAAGTAATAAAAAAAATAGAATGCTCCATAGATTTAGCTGTGTGCCCATTCTTAAATTGGATTGTTCGTCTTTTTGTTGTTGAGTTGTAAGAATTCTTTATATATTCTGGATCCTAGATTCTTATCGTGTACATGATTTGCAAATATTTTTCTCCATTCTGCAGGCTTTTTACTTTTTTTGAGAATGTCTTTTAGTGCACAAAAGTTTTAAATTTTGAGGAAATCCAATTTATCTGTTTTTTTTGTTGTTGTTGTTGCTTGTGCTTTCAATGTTAAAATTTTAATTTTAAATCAAAGAAAAATGAAGAGGTAGAAAAGCGTATTTTTGGCCCAGTGCCTTCAGAAAACTTATAGGAAAGTGAAATCTTGAGTTCTGATTGACTCTACTTTCTCTTCATTGTCTTTATGAGTACAGAGTAAAGAAGTCCTTTTGTATTCATAAATGATATTTTTTTCTGAAAACTTGCCACTTATCTGAACTAGCATTTTTATTTCAAAAGATCTATTTTATTTCAAGGAATCTATCCAAAGGGATAAAGTTCAGATTGCTGTGTTATTTTCAAAGATCTGTTTTCTGAAAGTCTACATTTTGTATCTTTTCTTAGAAAACATTGTAGATGTGTTCCCATACCAAATGATAAAATTCTAACTCTAACAGATACATACTAGAAGAGGGTCCTGTGAGGATACTAATATTTATTGGGTACTTCCAAGTGTCAAGTACATAGGAGATCCTTGACACAGATTATCCATTTAATTCCCTAACAGCTCAAAAATAGACTGTATTATCCACATTATTACATTATTATATCTAGTTTAATACTATGAGACATTATATAAAAATAGCCTTAAGTCATTCAGTTTGTAATTGGTAAATGTAACAGAAACTATACAATTTTACTTTGAAAGCCTAAGACAATAGATGCCATAATCTAAAGGTAAGTCATCATTTTGAAAAGTGAATCTGATCACACTTTCTCCTGCTAATAATCTTTCAGCAGATTCCCATCATTCTTAGGCTAAAATATAAGGTGTACGTGATTTTTCTAATTCTTTGCCTACCATCCACTTCACTTTGTTACTGCTCTTTTTTCCATCCTTCATGCTATGGCATTGTCTGTTTTCTCATATTCCTAACAATTCACTTTATTGCTACTATCAAAGTATGTTGAATGGCCTGATGACTTTTCTTTACAACATATAGTCTCTAACACATTAAAGAGAGAAGCAAAACCCAGAAGATAGAATTTTGGTTGGAGCCCTAACAACTTAGAGATATCTAATTGCTCATCTTCAGATCCAGAGCTGGTTCATTGAAACATATGGGAATATATCACTCCTCCAGACTTCACACTGACATTTGCAAAGTTGAGAAAGGCTCCCCAATTCCCACATGTTTCTGAAAACCTCACTTCTCCCTGATCCCCATTCTGTCATAGGCAGCAGTTAAGAGTCCCACAGAGCTGTGTGATCCTGGCAACACACTTCTCCCTTCTCTTTTCTGATACTCACAGCTCTAGCACTTCGATCAGCCCAGAGAACATCAAACCTAGTAGTACAAGGGCCTTTGTTTCTATTTATAACAGTTGCTAAAAGACTCTCAGATTGCCACTCCAGACTTGAACTCTAATCCCTATCTCCTATCCTTTCTCAACTTTTGAAACCCTTCTTCTGAAGCAGGGTATATCTATGAATAACTTCCTTATGAACCTCTTAGGACCTCTTCCTTTTTGATCTAATCAAAATCTAGATCTTACCTAACAATACTGCTTCCTTGCAGCTTTCTTAATTGTTGTTTATTTTTAATTCATTAACCCCTATGACACTAGGCCTGGAAGTGGAGTACTTGTCCTCATTGCTTCTTATTGCTGCATCCGAACTATTGTCCCCCACCACATCCTTCTTAAAAAGCCCAGTTTTACAGTTTAAGCTATTAGTCCACACTACTCTGTAGACCTCCTTAATGCAGTCATCTTCAGACCCTGTCATAATCCTCACATTCCTTATAGATGTTAATGGCTGTACTGTCACTCCCTTCAACACTCCTGTCTGTTTTTTCCAGCTTTATTGAGATAATTTACATATAATATTGTGTAAGTTTGAGGTACATTTATGTACTGCAATGTGATTACCACTATAACTTTAGCTAACACTGCCATCATGTTATATAATTACCATTTTTTTTTGTCTGTGGTGAGAACATTTCAGATCTACTCTTAGCAATTTTCAAGTATATAATACAACATTGTTAACCAAATCACAACGCTGTGTATTAGACCTCCAGAACTTATTCATCTTCTAAATGAAAGTTTCTCAATCCTAGGTCTTTTAATATCCATGTAGATGATTTTTACTATATATTGGCTTCTTTATTTCTTGGTCCTCCTCTTATTCAATGACCTTGCCCCTAGCTGATTCCTTATATTTATTCCCAGAATTACATTCTACACCTTTCATTAGGAATAACCGTTTCATCTTCATAATGTCAAGTTTAAGAACTTCACTTTTTGACCAATATCTTCTACTAATCTAAATTATCCTCTCCAATGTTTGAACTCTAAACTATCCTCCATTTCAACGAGGTTTACAATTCATCTTTCATTTGCCATAACCCCACAGTCCTCATTTTATTCTTTATCTAGTTTAGATGCCATGCATATGATTATAATTGATTATAATTATTACTTTACATACATTTCCAATACCTTTAACATCATTTCCTCCTTTGTGCTAGCTAAAAAAATTTTATTGCAGAAAACATCCAGCCCTTAATATATGTTTGCACAGTGCAAGATATCAAGGCTGAAAGAAAAATGCTAACTGGCTTTATTTTAAATTGATAATCCTTAACCTCAGTAGACTTTTAGTGCTGCCGGGTAATGTTACAATTTTTCCCAGGAGTGGTCACTCCTCTGTGCTAGGTAATAGTTTTACCTTTCTTTCTCTCTATAAACCATTAACATCTCCCTCATTATTGCTCTCAACTGATGATCTTGGTGTTTACTAAAAAAAAAATAGAATCAAAAAGTGTCTTCCTCCACCACAACTATCATCTTAATATTTGTACTCTTACATTTTGCTATTACTGTGATTAGTATAGTTCAACTGTTTGTTCTTCCAGCTGAAACCAATTCCTTCACTTATCTACCAAATACCATCCTTTCTCACCAACAAATATTTTGCTTCAATTTTTCCCTCTTTCTCCTCCTTCCACATATTTGTCTCACTTTATCAGATTATTTACACTGGCATACAGAAGTATTGAATGTCTTTTAACTTTCATGGGAAACGTCTCTTGATTCCATATTTCCTTCACCAGTAAGTATGATGTTAAGTGTAGATACTGTTTATTAAATAAGGAAGTCCACTCTGTTCCTAGTTTCTTAAGAGTTTTTATTATGACTGAGTGTTGGATTTTTGTCATGTGCCTTTCTGCGTTAATTAATATGATCACATGGCATTTTTTTTAAATTTGTTAATGTGTTTTTTAATGCTAATTCATTTTTGAATATTGAACCAGACTTGCATATCTGAAATAAATCTCTATTGATCATAATAATTAATTATTTTTATGCATTGCTAGATTTATTTGCTAATATTTTGTTGAGGATTTTTGTATGTAAGTTTATTAGGGATATTGTCTGGTTTTGTTTTTGTTTTGTTTTTGTTTATATCTTTGGCTATTTTTGATATCAGGTTAATAATAGTCTCATAAAATGAGTTGGAAGGTGCTCTGCTCTGTTCAAATTTTTGAAAGAAAATGTGTAAAATCAGTGTGAATTCTTTTTTAAATGTTTTGCAGAATTCTCCAGCGAAACCATCTGTACTTTAAGATTTCTTATTTGGAAGCTTTCTTTACTTAATTGCTTTAGTAATTACGACAGTTCGAATTTTCTATTTTATCTTGGTTGCATTTTGGTAGTTTTGGTTTTTGAGAAATTGGTCTATTTCTTTTCAGTTGTCAACTTTGTGAGTATAAAGTTGTTTATTGTGATTTCTTATCCTTTTATGGCTTCAGGAAGTGTAGTGAATTCCTTGTTTTATTCCTGATATCCGTGTTTTTATCCTTTTTCTTCTTATCTTTGTTAGTTTTATTAGAGGTTAATCAATTTTGATTTTTATTTGAAGAATCAGTTTCCTTCCTTGATTTTCTCTATTGTTTTCCTATTTTTCAATTTGATTGATTTGTATTATATTTATTATTTTCTTCCTTCAGCTTGCTTTGGGTTTATTTTGCTCTTTTCTTCCCCTAGTTTCTTAGATTGGAACTTAGAATATTTATTCGTGGTCTTTTTCTAATGTAAATATTTAGTGCTATAAATCTATTTTTTATCACTACTTTAGCTCTATCCCATGTATTTTGATACGTTGTATTGTCATTTTTCTGTAATTTTATATATTTATTATTTCATTTGAGGACTTTTTTTCAACCTAAGAATTATTTTAAAGTATGTTATTTGATGTCCAAATATTAAGGGATCTCTCCAGTTCTTTTATTGTTTCTAGTTTAATTCTATTATGGTAAGAGAACATAATTTCTATGATTTCTATTTTTTTATAATTTATTGAGATTTATTTTGTGGCTCAGGATATTGTCTGTGTTGGTTCATATTTCATGGACTCATGAAAAAAATGTATTCTGCTTTTCTTTAGTAGTGTGTTCTATACATGTCAATTAGAAATATATGTAAATTAGATCCACTTGTTTGTGTCATTTATTTCTTCCATATCCTAGTTGACCTTCTGAGTAATAATTTTATCAATTAATGAAAGTAGAGTGTGAAATCATCAACTATAATTGTAAATTTTTGTATTTCTCTCTTTGGCCCTGTCAGTTCTTGCTCCAGATATTTTGAGACTCACTTATCTGATGTTTGGTGTGTACACATTTTGAATTCCCTATTATGTCTTTTTTGGTTAAATGGTGGATTGATCTGTTTAATATTAGTAAATGTCTTTCTTTGCTTGTACTAATTATCTTTCTTTTGAAGTCTACTTTATGTGATATTAATATAGTTTCTTCTACTTTTAGTTAATTAGTGTTTATGTGGTATTTTTCTATACTTTTTCTTTTAACTTATCCATGTCATATTTGAAGTAAATCTTGTAGACAGCAGATTGTTGGATCAGTTTTTTCATCCACTCTGCCAATATACCATTTAAATTTTTTCAAGGATTATTTACATATGAGGTAATTATTAATATGTCAGGGTTAAAGTGTATAATTTTATTGTCAGTATTCTGTTTTTAATACCTCTGGTTCTCTTTTTTTTACCCCGCTGCAGATTATTTGGACTTTTTAAATGATTTTATATTGATATATTTATAGTGTTTTTGAGTATATCATGTTATATAGTTTTCTTAGTGGACATTTTAAGTATTAAATATGTACATGCATATTTAATGCATGTACTGTACTGTTATAAATGTTTTACTACTTCAAGTGAGGTATAGAAAACTTTCCTTTATTTCTACTTACTCTCCCCATATTTGAGCATAATTGTCTTAAAAGTTTCCTTTACATATAAGAAATACCACATTAGATGATATAATCAATTTTGCTTCAACCATCAAATATAAATAAACTCATGAGAGATAATCTATTATATTTTTTCCATTTTTACTTATTCTGAAATTCTTTCTCCTCCATGATAATAAATGTGATGTTATTCAAATTGATGTTTCCCTATTTGTAATATATCACTTTTCTCTGGCTGCTTTCAAGATTTTTTTTTGTTTGTAGTTTTAAGAATTTAATTATATGTCTTGGTGTAGATTTCTTTGATTTTATTCTTTTTATAGGTCTCTAAGTTTCTTAAATCTGTAGGTATGTCTTTTGCCAAATTTGAAGAGTTTCAGCCATTATTTTTTTCAAATACTTCTTTGTTCACCTTTCTCTCTCTCTTCTCTTTCTGAGACTCTAATCAAATGAATATAATACTCTTTTTTTTTATTGTCACTAAATCCCTGAAGCTCCATTCACTTTTAAAGACTATTTTATTCTGTTTTTAAGATTGCATAAATTTTCTCTGATGTTCATATTGGGTAATTTTATTATCTAAATTCACTGACTGTATCCTCTGTCATCTCCATGTCAGCCCCTTTCCAGTAATTTTTAAAAATCTTGATGATTGTATTTTTCAGTTCTGTAGTTTATATTTGTTTTTTTCTTTTATCACATTAATTTCTTTTTAATATTTTATAATTTTTATTATTTTAAGATAATTTATAATTGCTTATTGATTCATACTTTAATATATTTATCAAATAATTCCAACATCTGATTAACCTTGATGTTGCTGTTTGTCAATTATATTTTCTCATTAAGTCATGCTTTTTCTGGTTCTTTGCATGAAAACTGATTTTCTGTGGTATTCTGGACATTTTGGATATTATATTATGATCCTTTAGATTGTAGGTATTTTTTTTAAAGGCATTTCTTCTGTTGATGTGCAGCACAATAGCCTAGTGCATGTGTATGTTTGGCTTACTGCTGGGCTTTGATGATATCATCCTGAAAAAAGTGGAATACTGATTCACATTGCCTTGTTGCAAATAGTTGGACTAAAATTTAAACTTCTTCCTCAACCCTGCTGAAAGTGAAGCATCAACCTGCACAACTTCATAACCTCTCAGGGGTAAGTAACTTCATCCACTCTCTGCGCCTTTCAGCTATCAGAAAGAAAGAAAGAAGGGAGAAATAAATTATGACACTTTATTGCTGCAGAGTGTGAATGAAAGCTTACCAAGTATTACTAGAGTAGAGAAGTGGAGAGGAACAAAATGCCAAATGACCTGCCTTCTACCAACTTGTCAGCCTTGCTGATGCCAGGTGGAGGTAGATGTTGAGCTCCCCTTCACACACGGAGAAGAGGAGGTCAGGGGAATTAAGGCATACCTCAGGTATATTGCAGGTTGGTTCCAGACCATGTTAAGTAAATATCACAATAAAGTGAGTCACACAAATTTTATGGTTTCTTAGTGCACATAAAAGTTATATTTGCACTATACTGTGGTCTATTAAGTATGAATAGCATTACGCCTTAAAAAACAGTGAGTCAAATGTTTTTGCTGACAGAGGTCTTACCTTGATGTTGATGGCTGCTGACTGATCAAGGTGGTGGTTGCTGAAGGTGGGGTAACTGTGGCAATTTCTTAAAATGAGAAAATAAATTTTACCACATCTATAGATCCTTCATGAATAATTTCTCTGTGGCTTTCAATGCTGCTTGACAGCATTTTATCCACAGTAGAACTTTAAAAATGGGAGTCAACCCTCTTGAACCCTGCTACTGTTTTATCAACTAAATGTATACAATATTCTAAATTCTTTGTTGTCATTTCACTAATATTCAGAGCATCTTCATCAGAAGTAGATTTCATATCAAGAAACCACTTTCTTTGCTCATCCATAAGAAACAACTCCTCATTTGTTAAAGTTTTATTATAAGATTGAAGCAATTCATTTACGTTTTTAAGCTCTGCTTCTATTTCTAATTATCTTGCAATTTTATCTACATCTGCAGTAACTTTCTTCACTGAGTTCTTGAAACTCTCAAAGCAATCCATGAGAGATGGAATCTTCCAAACTCCTGTTAATATTGATATTTTGACCTTATCCCATGATTTATGAATGTTCTTAATGTCATCTAGAATGGTGAATCCTTTTCAAGGTTTTCATTTTACTTTTCCCCGATTCATCTATTGCAGCTATAGCCATAATTATATTTCTTAAATAATGAGACTTGAAAGTCACAATTACTCTTTCATCCATGGGCTGCAGATTGGATGTTCTGTTAGCAGGCATGAAAACAACATTAGTCTCATTGCACATCTTCATCAGACGTCTTGGGTGACCAAGTGCATTGTCAATAAACAGTAATGTTTTGAAAGAAATTTTTTTTCCTGAATAGCAGGTTTCAAGAGTTGGCTTGAAAAATTCAGTAAACTATGTGGTCGGCAGGCAAACTGTCATCCTTACTTTGTTGTTCCATTTATAAAGCACAGGCAGAGTAGATTTAGCATAATTTTCAAGGGCCCTAGGATTTTCAGAATGGTAAATGAGCATTAGCTTTAATTTAAAGTTACCGGCTGCCCCTAACAAGAAAGTCAGCCTGTCCTTTGAAGCCTTGAAGCCAGGCATTGACTTCTCTTCAGCTATGAAAGTCCTAGATGGCATCTCCTTTCAATATTAGGCTATCTACATTGAAAATATGTTAATTAATAAAGCTACCTTTATTACTTATCATAGCTAGACCTTTACCTTGATGCAGCTTCTACATTAGCACTTACTGCTTCACTTTGCACATTTATATTATAGAGATGGCTTCTTTTCTTAAACCTCATGAATCAAACTCTGCTACTTTCATACTTTTCTTATGCAGCTTTCTCACCTCTCTCAGGTTTCATAGAACTGAATAGAGTTAAGGTCTTGCTCTGGATTAAGCTTTGGCTTAAGAGAATGCTGTAGCTCATTAGATCTTCTCGTTATACCACTAAACTTTCTCCATGTCAGCAATAAAGGGGTTTTGCTTTTATATAATTTATGTATTCGCTAGGGTAGCACTTTTAATTTCTTTCAAGAAATTTTTCTTTGCATTCACAACTTGGCTGTTTGACACAAGAGGCCTGGTTTTTGGCATATTTCAGCTTTTGATATGCTTTCCTCACTAAGCTTAATTATCTCTAGTTTTTATTGTTATTGATTTTTTCTTTTTTAATTTTATTTTATTAGTTTCAAGTATACAGTACATTGGTAAATATATATATATTTTATAAAACAATCCCCCTAATCGCTCTTTCTCTCTTCTAGCTCTCTACCTAACCATTCCATTACTGTTGACTGCATTCCCTATGCCGTGCTCCTCATCCCCATGACCATCCATCAACTAATAATTTGTACTTCTTTAACCCTTCACCCCATTCTCTCTGGCTCCCAATCCCCTTCTCTCTGGCTGTCAGCAGATTGTCCTCTATATTTGTGCATCTGTTTTTGATCAGTTTGTTCTTTTTGTTCCTTAGATTCCGCATATAAGTGAAATCATATGATATTTATCTTTGTCTGACTTATTTCACTCAGCACAATAACCTCTAGGTCCATCCATGTCATTGCAAATGGTAGAATTTCATTTTTTTAAATAGCTGAATAATATTCCATTGTGTCTATGAACCATAGCTTTTAATTTATAGTGAGAGATGTGTGAAACTTTTTTTCACTTAAACACTTAGTTGCCATTATAGGGTTATTAATTGGTCTAATTTCAATATTAGAGTGTCTCTGAAAGGAAAGAAGCCTGAGGGAAAGGGAGAACTGGTCAGTGGAGCAGTCAGAACACACACAATATTTATTAAGTTAGCCATCTTATATAGGCATGGTTGATGGCACTCCAAAACAATTATAATAGTAACATTAGAGACTACTGATCACAGATCACCATAACAAGTAGAAAAATACTGATTTAGAATACTACAAGTATTACCAGAATCTAACATGACATAGAGTGAGAAATGTTGGAAAAATTGTTCCATAGGCTTATTTGATGCTAGGTTGCCACATCCTTCAATTTGGAGGGGAGAAAAACAACAACACTATATGAAGAAGTGTGACAAAATAAAGCACTATAAATGAGGTACAATGGTAGTGAACAGCTCCACTTTGTGCATCTGTTCAGTTTCATGATGCTAGATGGGATTGAAGCTCAGCTCTCCATTCTTATGAGGGGAGAATTGGGGAAGAAGAGTACCGGCTCTCTGTGCTTTGTTCCACCTCATTCAATCTCACTGCTGCCAGACAGGAGACTCAGCTTCCAGATGGGCCCTGCTTACACAGGGTAGAAGAGATGCAGCCAAGTGGTGACTAGCCCTCCCTGACATCACCTCTTTAGAGTTTCATTGCTGCAAGCTGGGGTTGGAAGCTTAGCTTGCTGCTATATTATGCTGATACTATTGGTGGAATCACAACACTGCTTACTACCCACTTAGCCTTACTGATAACACCCTGGCAAGGGATTCAGGGTACTGGCTATTTCCGCCAGGGAAGGAATGAAAGAGCAACTACCACCTTGGCCACATTGACACTACTAACACACAAGGGATCAGAACACTGCTATCTGTGTCCTTGGGGTGACAGGGTATGATGAAAGATTTGGTTTTTGTTCCATCCTGTTGAAACCACAGAGGTGAAGAAGTAAGAAAAGAATTCAGTTTTTTATTGGTGTTTGGCTAACGTATGCTTGGTATTACCAAAAAGGTTTTCTGTTGTTAAACCATCCCAGGTTTTTGGCCAGAGGAATGGGTTTTTCTCAGAGGTCTTCTTGTCTTTCTTGTTGGCTGTTCTGTATAGAAGGCTCTGGAGCATCCTTTCTGAGACATGAGTGAGATGATAAGAAAATCAGGGAACCTACTGCCATCTCAAGTCTTAAGGTATCTAGGCTGCCATTTTTTCTACCATTTAATGTCTTCCTGTGCTTGTTATTTATTATTTCTAAGATTTTTTAATTGTAAGAGGGAAGGACTGGAAAAAATAGGGCCTTTGATAGAATTAAGAATGTCCTATTTCTTTTCAATGCACATAAACAAGGCTTTTATCCCTAAATCTCCACAAAATAACTTTTGCTAAAGACAGTAATGACTTCACGTGGCTAAACCCAATGACAAATTCTTCATTTTCATCTTACTTGGCCTCAATTATCATTTACTTACTTGGCACAGTTTCAAAAAAGAAAGCTTCATTTTGAAACACTCTTTACTTAGCTCAAGTACACCACTTTCGTTTGGCTGTTCCCCTACTGTGCTGACCACTAACTTACAGAGTTCTTTGATAGTTTCTCTTCATTTCTATGCTCTGAAAGCAGAGTTTTAGAGTATCTCAAACTCTGTTTTTAGGCTGTATTTACTCAGGTAACTGCAGTCTCCTAGCTTTAAATGCCATCCACATTTAATGTATGCTTACAATTTTCAAATGTATATTTTCACCTCTGATTCCCATTAGAATTCCAGAATTAAATATATATAAACTTTTATTCAACATTTTAGACATTGGATTTTTAGTAGGCACTTCAACTTTAATGCGATATCCTTCAAATATGCTTCTTCTTCAGTCATCCCTATCTTGGTAAATGCTGGTTTCATCTCTCTAGCTGTTCAGGTCAAAGTCCTTGGTGTCATTTTTGACTTCTATTTTTCAGTTTTATTCTACATCCAGTATGTCAGCAAATTCTATCAGCTTTATCACTTCTAACCTCAAAATATACTTAAGAACCTGTCATTTTTTTCTCACCCTCTCCACTTCTACAACCTTGATCAAAGCCACTGTCAGCTCTCATTAGGTGATTGCAAAGGCAATGGTATCTCTGCCTTTTCTTTTTTTCTCAACTGAATCACATTGTCAATTTCTCAATCTAGAAAATCAAGTTTGAAGTAATCAACAAAACATCGGTGTCCTACCTTTGCTCTTTATTTAATATGTTAGGACCTGTGGCATTAGAAATTTTTATGTGCTATGTTTATGTCCTTATTTAAAAGATTTCTTAAGATAATCTGACTTTCAAAAACCACTTTCTTAAAGTTGACTTTAAATTTAGAAAAATCTTTCAAACATTTCTATTAATACTTTAAGGGTTCAATGACTTTGCCTCTCAGTGGCAAAGTAAATTGAAAACAATTTAAGTGGAAGTAACAGAAAGTAACAGTTAACTGAGATGGTGTATTGGTTAAACTATTCCCAGTTTGCGTAAGAATAAAATTTTTTAAATGAATTCTTATTCATGTGAGTTTTGAGAAGAAGAGGATAGAAATTTTCTGCAAGGTCAGCCAGTCATTTTTCTTATCAAGGCAAAACATTTTTTTTTTAAATGACCCCTTCAAACCTTTGCCTTGCTTAGGCACATACCCACACGCTCAGCATGGCTGGGATTATTTGGAACTATGGGAACTGTTGGTCCTTAAAATCTAGAGGCAATTGAGTAGATGCTGTGCTGACCATGAAAAAACACCTATAGCAGGACCATTTGTCTGCTTGACATCAAAATAGTGTAAGTCACAGGAGTTGTAGTTTCTTGTCTTCGTGGAAACAATTTTTAAATTTAGTTTATCATATCTTCTATCCAGGTATCTCACCAACATAGTAACCCTTTATCTTAGCATTTTCTATTTTACATTTCTTTATCTGTAACTTTTCTAATGCTTGAATGCTGGTTTTTGTTTTTTTTTACTCATGCTGCTTTAAGAAGGAAATCCAGTTTCTTCCTTGTTTAAGGCTCCTAAAACTATGTAAAAGTCATTTGATGTAGTTCCTTTTTCACTGCTGTAACTATGGCTTTTTGTTTAAAAATGTTTTTAAATTCTCTAAAGTTTATTCTAAAATATCAATGTATTTAATACATTAATAAGTATCAACATTTTGTCATATTCTTTAACTTTTTAGAAAAAAAGAAGATTCTCAATAAAAGTGAAATTGTCTCAAAATTCCCAAGCTATTCTTGTCTCTTCTTTATGGAGCATTTACATTAATTTAACATGAATTGTCTAATCTATCCTTTTCTCTTATCTCTTTTTCATCTACCTACCTTACCTATCTATCATTGACAATATACACCCTGTAGTCTCCATTTTATTTTACTGATTTTTTTTTGTCTATCTCTGTGCCTGAACTATGTTGTGTAATTACTTAGGATTTTTTAAACATGCTAATTCTTGCAGTCAAGTGAGACTAGACTTTGTTTTTCTTTTTCTTTTTCGTTGTTAGTGTTCTTACATATTCTTAAAATTTATTTTTTTCCATAAAATTTTAGAATCTGCTTGTCAAGTTATACAAAGTTTTGATGGGAAATTTATTGATCTCATAGTTTAAACTGTCTTCACAGTCAAAGATATAATCTATATTATGAGTTTTTCAGGTCTTTTTTTTTCATTCTTCATAATGGTTAATATTTTAGTTTCATTCATAAAGCTTTTAAAAACTTTTCTTAAATAAGATTTATTCCCAGTTTTTAGAGTTTTTATTAATATTGCAAGTGATAATGTGAATTAAGCAAGGGAATACAGAGGTTGTGGCTCAATTAACAGAGTTACTGTAAATAGCATAGAGTGAATAAGAATTTCAATTTACTTCAATGAAATTATTTTGGGGGGAGGGTGTTCAATACATTTTTCTTAAAACTTTATTGAGGTATGGTGTACAATAAACTGCATATATGCATAGTGTTCAATATGATTATCTTTGACACATCTGTAAAGTATTTTACATTTTTTAATAAATATATAGAGATGAAACTATCATCACAGTCAAGATAATGAACATATTCATTATTACTAAAGTCCTAATGCAACTTGTAAAGACCCACAGACATTACCGCCCTTTGCTACCATCCTCAAGAAAAGTTTGTGAGAAAACAAGTAATAGCTGAGAAAGTACATGAGAACAAAATATCCTTGTGAGAGGAAGGTGGTATGCTGTACTGCACTCTGAAACTGAATTCATTACTTAAACAGTGTATGGGTTATTTTACATAAATTTCCCTTCACTACCTAGGCTTTCCCTTCTTTAATGTGAGGACCAGGAAACTCCTGACTTGTAAAATCTTTGAATGATCCTTGAGTGTCAGGTAAATCTGAGCTTGATATTTTTATTCTACTCCTTCAGGATTTGGGGCTGTGCTGCTCTATCTTCTTTGTTCATAAGAAATAGAGAGTGGTGTGTGTGTGTGTGTGTGTGTGTGTGTGTGTGTGTGTGTGTGTCTGTGTGTTTTTCCAGACAGGTTACTCTCTAGTGGTGACATAGAGAGCCCAATGGGGCCTTCAAATTAAACTGGAAATAGGCAGATAAACAGGAAAAAATATTTATTTCATATATACATAGAATCATCACATATAAGAAATGCAAACCTGAAAAGTGGTTAGTCTTGAGAGTTTATATACTATTTTAACAAAGGATAATAAATTTTGGAGACATGGGAAAACAAAGGAAAAGGGATTTGGATTTCTGGGGTGTTAAATTGTGAGAAGGTAAATATAATTGAAAAAAGATTATTATAGTAGAGTTTGTTTATGCATTTTTAAGTTGATTCTAAATTTCCCTCTCCTGTGATAAGAGTTGTTCTCCTTCTCCTGGTATGGGAGAAGGAAGGGGAAAAACTTTCACAAAGGGAAATTTATGCTCTGCTTTTAGGTAGAAAGGGGAAGGCAGGGAGCTCCTCTGTGTTTGCTGTTTCTTAATTGCCTTCAGCTCAAAATAGTCCTTATGCCAAAGTGTCATATTTTTAGGTAACATATCATGATCCCCTATACTTTCCACACTTTCCAGATGGTTATTCAACTCCATTATGAGGGAGTCAGTAGAGTACAAGGCCATGAACTTTATGAAGCCTTATCTCTTTGTGTTCTGACTGCTCAGAAACCTTAGTGTTTATGGGAGTCCAAGGACAGCTCTTCCTGGGGAATGGGCTCTCAGAATATGTTATCTCTTGGTAACAAGATTTGTTCTTTCATCAGCAGAGTGATGAAATTATTTCCATCTGAAAAGCCTTAAGTATAAAGCTGGCTGATGTAACTTGATTATAACATGTAGTTTGAACTTATGTAATTATATTTGAAATGTTTAAAAATCAGAAGGTAATTTATTTTAGCTATACATGAAGGGTTGAAGGGGTATTTAGATCTAGACAACTCAACTCTAACTCTAGAGAGGTGTTAGATATCTGGTCCCTGAGATAGAGAAGGCCCAGGGGTCAGAAATAAAGTAGAGAAGCACACTCAAGATAGTGCTGGTGCTGCTGGTCTCTGGGGAGATCTTCCTTTTGACAAGTGGATGAAAGTTGGGTTTGTTTGGAGACCCACAGACATTCAAAACAATCATTTTATTTCCCTGTCACCAGTGCCTACCTGTCTGGAATAGTGCGATGGTAGATTTGTAACCCTTAGCTTCTCTAGGAATGGGACAAGAGGTGATATAAAAGCTTGTTATATTTAGTTATACTTCATTAATTTGTGTCTCAGTGCAAAGTCACACATTCAGAGCAAAAATAACTTGTTACACCTCTGTACCTAGAAAGTTAGTCATTATTCAGACTAGCAGAGTCTAACACATAACTGAAAACATTGGATATAAGTTTGAACCTTCTACTTTGTGAGTAATCAATTTCCCATGGCTTGTTATGAAAAGAAAAAAAAAAGCTAAAGTTCTCCTTGAGAGAAAAAATATCTCATAGTTTATCAAAACTTGGATTTGGTTGGCATAGAAATGCATCATTAAAATACCAAACTCTATGTAAATTATTGTTTAAGCTTCTTTTATTTTTTGTATAGATACAATATCATTATTGTTCATAACTAAAATAGTAAGATCTTACTTTTTATGTGTGTGGAAAAGAAGGTTATAATTTTTTTTTAAAATACATCTATCTAAGTATGTTGAATTTTACCTAAGGAGTAAGAAGAAAACTAATCTCAAAGGAAAAAGGATGTGGAAAAGTAGCAAGAAAAGTAGAAAAAGAGAAGAGAATTGCTCTACGGTATTTTGTTTTGGGCAGGCACTGTGCTGGGCCCTGCCCTTTGCTATCTCACAGAAGAGAGTAGAGCAGTGAGTGACTAGTCTCAGAAATAACACAATCCCCTTTGGGATATAATTAGCTCTTTCCCTTGAGAATCTTATATTATTTTACAACCTGTCATCTTCACAGGCCAACAACAAGGTGGATATAAATTATTCTTTAAATAAAAGAGAAATGCATAGAGCATGTGCTCGGAGGAGGATTTCAGGCTGATTATAGGTCTCTTAAATTTACTTTCCCTGTTTTGCCCATGCTCTTCATGTCTGCTGATGAGAAAACTGATTAATCTACTTTTCTTATTATGGAACATTATTTACTTAATTAAATTAATATTTACTGAGCACATTTTATATTTAATATGATGTGACACATGAGAAACAGGAGTGAGAGATGATCTCTGTTCTCAAGGATATAAACATTCACTGAAGGACAAACACAAAGACCCACCCTACCAAAAAGAAAGTGTGATGTGCCGTAATATGGCCAAATGCCAATTCTGTTGAAAAATTTTCAGAAAATTTCCAGGAAGGGCCTTGGTAGATGGGTGGAAGATGAAGGAAGGTGACTCCAGGCAGAAAGTCTGAAGAAAGACGAGGAGGCATAGAAGTGCCTGGCTTGGCTACAGTATTGCAATAGATAGGTCTCACTGTAGAGCCATCTAGGTGTGTAGTTTAAAATAAAATTGGAAAGAAAGAGTATATCTGGACTGTGGTGGGCTTTGAATGCCAGGCAGAGCAGGAGTGAGAATTCCAGTAAAGATTTTTGATCAGGGAATGATAGAATAAAAAGTTATGTGGGATAGACCATGACACTAACAATAAAAATTAACACATTTTCAGAAAGACATTAAAAGTTAGTAGAAAGCACTTTAGGCAAGGGCATCAGGACGACTAAATGCTGCCACTTCTAAGCCATGCAATTAAAGGCAAATTGCCAAGATCAGTTTATAAAAAGGAGTAATATCTACCTTATAAGAGAACTTTTTGAAAATGTTTTTTAAAATTCTAAAGTGCTATATGCATTGATGTACAGCTGAAGATCCAGCAGTGAATTAAAAAAAAAAAAATGGCTGTTGAAGGACTTATTTAAGAAAAAAAAATTTTTTTAAATGCAAATAATAAAATGGTAATAACTACATATCTATCAACAATTATTTTAAACGTAAAAGACTTTGATAGGGTAGATGCATGGATAAGAAAACAAGAACCTTGTATATTCTGCCTACTCTAGATTAAAAGACACAATCAGACTGTAAATAAAGGAATGAAAAAAGAAATTTCATGAAAATGGAAACAAACAAAAAAGCTGGGGTAGCAATACTTATGCCAGACAAAATAGGCTTTAAAACAAAGGCTATAAGAAGAGACGAAGAAGGACTCAGTGATCCCACTTCTGGGTATTTATCTGAAGAAACTCAAAACATTACTTCAAAGGGACATGTGCATCCATATGGTTATTACAGCATTATTTGCAATAGTTAAGATATTGAGGCAATCTGGGTATCTATCAATGGATAAAAGGATAAAGAAGAGGTGGCACATATATAACTATATATAAAGCAATATAACATATAATGAGACATAACTCATCCATAAAAAAAATAAAATAAAATATTGCCATTTACAACAACATTGATGAACCTAGAGGGTATTGTGCTTAGTGGGATAAGTCAGGCAAAGTAAAACAAATGTCATATAATTTCACTTATATATAAAATCTAGAGAATAGGATAAATTAACAAATAAAACAGAAACAAACTCATAGATACAGAGAACATTTTGTTGGTTGCCAGATGGGGAGCAGAGTTAGGAAGATGAGTGAAGGAAGGGAGGGGATTAAGAGGTACAAATTGGTAGTTATGAAATAGTTACAGGGATGTAAACTATAGCATGGAATATAGTCAATAGTTTTATAACCATGTATGGTATCAGATGATACTGGATTTATTGAGCTGATCATTTCATAAGATATAAATGTATAATAACTATGTTATACTCCTGAAGCTAATATAATATTGTATGTCAACTGTGAATGGAAAAAAAATGACCAGGGGATGGCACATAGAAAGGCTGGCCCAGCATGTGGTGCATGATGCAGAGTGTCTGGGTCATCGGCAGCATGACTGGGACAAGCCCTGGAACGGTCCCCACCACCAGAGCCTGTACTGCACAGCCCTCTAGATAGCATGTTCTCCTGGTTCTTGGGCTTCCTCTTCTCTCACTTGTGGTCCTGCTTTACGAAGGTGCCTTTTATCTTGGCAATGATATCTGAGCCTGTCTTGGTGTACTGGATGCCCATGGGCTTATTGTAAAAAAGGAAACACTGCAAGGAGCACAATGCGTTTGTGGTGTTGCTGACTTCCTTGAAAATGGCAAAAGCTTGACCCCTCATCTTCAGTCTCTGTGTACCAGGATATCCAGGATCTGGTCAAACTGGGAGAAGATGACATACAGGGAATTCTTCAGCTCATCCTTTTTGATCTTCTCACTGAGATTGGTGATATAAATTGTGTGGTTGGGACAGGTCTCGGAAACTGTCATGAAGTGAGATGCTGAGGTAGGGCAACCCAGCTGCAGCTCTGGCAAGTGGCACCTCCACTTTTTCTTCTAATGACAGTCTAATGTTCCATCCTGGAGAATTTCTATACTCTGACTTTGTAATAGATAACCAATTATTTAGAAGAGCTATTGCCTCCATAGTGTTACATAATGTATTTCCCCCTATAGAAGCTCTTTGCAAAATGCTTATTAGTACTGAGAATTTCAAATACCATGGTAAGCTGGATTTTGGATAGGGGGCTTTTTGGTGTTCATCCAAATCATACCGGCAGCTCACCCTTTTGTAAGGCCAATGGTTCTCAGACTTCATGGTCTCAGGATCCTTTTACACTTGAAAATGAGAGAGATGTCTAGTCTAGAAAAAAATGGCATAGACCTATTTCTCCTTGCTTCTTTCTGCTAAGAACAAGTGTAAACTTTCCCTGGAAATAATGCAAGAGACAACCAAGGGAGAACACTGAAAGATGATTAAAAACAAAAAAAGGCTTGGGAGCCAGGGAACAATAGAGAAGGGGGGTTTCTTATGTCTCTTCACCCAACAGAAGTGAACCCAGTCCTAGCATTTCTTGATTATAACCTAGCAGTAGAAGGCAGCCCAGAGGAAGGGTCATTCTTCCCCCACATGGAATGGGAGTCCCTCTGACATCAGATAAGCTCTATGCCACTGGCAAGGGGGAATCATCAGGAGTTCCACCAACAACAGCAGACAAAGGAAGCATTTTCCTGCCCCACTGGGCCTGAGACGCCCTATTGACATGTGGAAATACTGGGGTGGCGGGGAGGGTGGAACAGACAAGAAGGATAAAGCCACAGCAGTGCCTGTTTCTAGAAGGCTATTTGTGTCTGTGGGTCTGAGACCCTCCTCTCACCTACTGGGAGTATCCCACCATACTGATCCTTCACTGAGAGATGCCCAGCAGCCTGACCTGGAGAAACACTTCCATCCCCTCAGGCAATAGGATCAGAAACAGAGGGAAGCCCTAGGGACACCAGATAAACCGAACAGACCAAAATAACACCATGAATACCAGGGGTATATCTCTCATTGCTAGTCCTTGAAGATGAGGTGCTCGATGGGGTACAAACACTTAGCCCCTTAGGTAGAAGCTCTGGGTTTAGATTTCTTTCCTGATTGTAGGTCACTGTGCTGAGGGTGGAGTTTACAGCCATATTAGCTTTTCCTAATGGCTTCAATGTGGTTTCCTCTGGTTTGCCCAATGTGAAGTTGTCATTCTGGTTTTTAGTTATTTAGAGGAAATTGTAGTTTTTAGTTATTCAGAGGAAATTGTTCCTTATAGAGCTGCAGGTTCAGTGTGTCCATGGTAGGAAGTGAGTTTAAAATCTTCCTATATCATCATTTTGAACTGGAACCCCTGGAAACTTTTGAAATGGCAGGTCACAGGTTATGATGGTTGCACCAGCGTGGTGGTTAGAGGGTGCTGTGGTAGGAGAAATCCAAATCTCTGATGTACTTTGAAGGTGAAGCTCACAGCATTTGCTGATAGACTCCAGTTAGAGTGTAAGAGAAAGAAAAATCAAAATTGGTTGCAGGATTAATGAAGATGTTATTGATTGATTTAAGAAAAACTGCAAAAGGAACTGAGTTAAAAGACAATCTTAAAAGCTTCATTGGAATATGTTATAATTGAGATATCTGAGTGGCAATATGTGGCAGGCAGTTGGCCATGAGCCTGGAGTAGAAGGAAAAGGCCTTGACTGACAATGTAGAATTGGGAGTCATTAGCATATAGCTACCAAGAGGATAAGTGAATTTTGCCGAAGTGGCTTTATTAATCAAGATTATAAAAGTGTGTTTTCAAGTCCATGAGAGATTAAATAAACAAAAGGACAATGGCAAGACCATATATAAAACCAGAAATCTGACCCATAATCTGTGGTGACCAGCCTAGGAAGCCATCCTGCTATCTATAGGTCAGACTTAGGATGTTAGACCACTATCTCCAGTAATGATCCAGGAAGTCAATGAATAATCCCTGTAATAATCAGCCCCAAATGGCCAGGACTTGATTAACAACTGGTAGCTTTTCTAATTTTTGTTCTTACTGCACCTTAAGACTAACCAGAGAAACTACAATGCACCGCAAACTGATCACATAAGATCTCTGCTTCTAGTTAGCCCACCTACAGGTTTCCCATGCCAAGAGCATCCAGTCAGGGCACATATGAAGTCTTCCCTTTTTTCCACTATAAAGCTTTCCTCCCTCTGACTAACTTTAAGTCTCTGCCAAATGCTAGTGATGGTGGCTTACTTACAGCAAGTTTAGAATAAATAGGCTTTTCTTGTTCTCATTTGCTTGAATGTTTTTTTTCCCCCACATCCTCTATCATGTCTATATATTACAGAAAAATGACTACTTTAGTAAAAAGATTTTATAGGATAAATATGGATATAGTTGCGACTACTCGATGTATTAGACTCCTTCTGTAGGAAATGCCCTAATATCCTCTTTTGGCTTTCTATAAATTTCCTTAAATATATATATATATATTTAAAATTCACTGTCTATGCCCTTGTGTGCAACAGAAAATAATTGTAATATTAAATTGGCTCTTTACTGCTGTGAAACATCTGAGCCCAAACAATTAATTACATGGTCAAGCAGTTGACTTAATTTGGTTATTTGTACAGAAATAACCAAAACAGTAATGGTCTATTTATTTTGTACTAATAAAGAGTTGAATTTGAGTTGGTCTAAATACTTTGTTTGTTTTTTAAAAATCAGGACAGCAGATATGTTTTTAACTGAAATACATTGACAGCATTTTTATAATGAAAAGTCTGTAAATATTATAGGCAAAAGTCTTGAATAGAACAGTTTGAACATTTACATATTTAAAAATGTGTTTTTTTCGAATAGTTATCTAAATTATTTGACTTATAATTATTTTTCATACCAGATTCTAAAATTGAAAAGAAGCTGAATTTTTATGACCATTGGAAAGAAATCTTAGCTTGAAATCGGATGGAACAAAAGATATTTTATATTTGGTTTTATGAAACTCGGGTTCAAGTCTTGGTATTCCTAGAGGCAAATTCTCTTTGGGCTAATATCATAATTGTTCTGTCAATTTCCTCATTCCTGAAGCAGAGGTATTATCTGCCTCAGGTAACTCACAGGATTGAATTACAGATCTAGTAAGGCAATGTATTTGAAATAATTTTACAAGCTTTGTGCTCAAAGCAATAGAATTTATTATTACAATTAGTTTATACATATATTTAGTACCTCAAAACACCTTAGATATATTTTAAACATGTCTTCACATAGAGTAAGAGGTGCCTGAATACCTTTGCTAGAGGCAAGTGCGTCACGTCTTCTTTCGTTTGGGTTGCTGGTCTGGAGCATCTGAACCACCAGAGATTTTCCATTTTCCCAGGAAACATACAGAGTTTTTATTGAACTAGACTAATGAAGTCTGAGAACACTAAACATACTAACATAGCTGCACGAGTCTGTTATGAGCTACATACAAAATAATGTTCAAAAATAAAATGCTAGGAATGAAGCCACCACATTTATAAATGACTACATTTTATTTCCAGAGCCTTCTCCTAGCCCCCACACTCCATCCCAGCATTCACAGTGTGTATGCAATATATGCCCTCTGGGAGAAAATAGCCTCCCTCTTAGTGAAAGGAATGCAGATAATGGGAGATTACTCAGGATTTCTTTATGTGTAAAAACAATTGTGAATCACTAAAATAAAGAAAGTTTTCCCCTCGATTAGAGCTTACTTTGCTAAAATTTTTGCAAAGCTGGGGACCTTGTTTTTCTTCTAATTAGTGGCATTCGACTGTGTTTGTAATTGGAACTTTCAGAGTTGTGTAGAGGAGTTGGTTGCCCACTTTCTTCGTGTCTCTCTGGAGGCACACTGGGAGTCAAGAGTGCCCTGGTCACTTCTCTCTCAGAGCTGTGTGGACTTCATTGTGAACACAAACAAATCAAGAGAAAGAAATTCTTCAGCATTTTACAAGATCTTTAAATGATAATGTCTAACTTATTCCCCAAATGAGTCAACAATGCTACTAAGTGTTCACTATAAAATTATATAAAAATTTGACTAGATCTCACAAGTAACACTCAAGTAGCCTATAATTCTTAATCACTCTTGCCCAGGAGCAGATCTGAATGCATAATCTGGACAATATAGTCTCTAAACTAGTTTTGTAAATCTTAGCTTTAAGTTACATCATCACATACAACGCAGATTTTAGTTTAGCATTGTGCTGCTAAATATCTTTTGCTATGTAGGGGAACAAAACTTTTTCCTTCTTGCTTTCTAGGCTTTTTTTTGGATGGTCTAACAATTAAACTGACATAAATTAACAGAAGAAAAACAAATTTTGTACATATGGGAGCTCCATAAAAATATGACTTCCTGGCAGTCAAGTAATTGAGGCTTACGGGACTAAGGACAGGGTCTGGGGCTTCAAAAAAGGAGGAAGATAATTCACAGGAAGAGAAGAACAAATATTTGGTAAATAAATGTCTGCCAAGTCATGCAGTAAAATCTTTCTTACATAAAAGTTATCATTAGTAATAACTTTCTTTCTGGTACCGGTCTCCTATCTAAATTCTTTTAGGTGAAAACTTTTGGGTGAAAACTTTTTCCTGAGTCTACTGGGTCCAGATTGTCTTTAGTTCAAAATAATATACATGGCATAGGGCCACTTTCTGAGATGGAATATTCTATTCCACTTTAGTTACATAGATTACATACATACATACATAGAACATAGATTGTTCTTAGAAATGATAAATTTACTTCAAAAGGCAATAAATAAAATGTTAAAATAAAATTATAACAAGTCTTTGGTTCAAAGTGATATTTTACTTTTTAAAAAAATCAAAGTAAATTCTAGATATATTGCATTATCTCTCATCATAATTCACAAATATAATGCACTCATTAAGATATTGAATACCACACATTTCGTATGATACTGGTGAAGCAGCTATGATATCACATTTTTTAAAAAATCTTTTTACCTGATAGGCTGGGGAAGTAAATTGTGAGTAGTTTTGGATCTCCAGAATTATGATTGTTCCGATAATTCAACTAGAACAGGCTTAATAAAAATATCAAGTGGGGTTTGGAAGTTAAATATTCTCTAAACTTTAAACTATACTTTAAAATTAAGTTTGTATAATTACTTTTTTATTTTACAGTTATTTTAATATTTTTCACCTTTTACTTTGTAGGCACTGACCATATCAAACAATTTAAAGGACTCCCAGTGCTTTTTTATGTTGTTATCAAATCCTCAGTTGTCACAAAACAGAAGAGAATGAAAGACTGAGTATTCAAATAGACAATGGCCAGACAATATGTAAAAATAGAACTTTGACTCACAACCTGTAGCAACCTATGCAGGAAACTAACATTTTATCTACAATAAACAACCCAGGAAACCAGCCTTCTATAAATCATGAAGGAATCAGAATATGCCACCCTGAAGTATGCCACTTTGTCATGAGGATTATTTTGAGCTATGTCAATTGGAAAAGCAGCAGGCATGCAAAGAGCTTTCTATCCTCTCCCTGAAAGCAGGACATAAATTTTCTTTGTGAAGAGTTCCCCATACCCTCTCCTGTAGCAGAAAGAAGAGGACAGTACTTAATCAATGGCGGTGACCCTTGTCATTGGAGATTGGAGTTCATACTTTAGTAAAGTATGAACCAACTTTACTAAAATAACCAAAGTGGCCTACGATAGATGATTGGCAAAGAAGATGTAGTACATATATACAAAGGAATATTACTCAGCCATAAAAAGAGATGAAATACTGTCATTTGAGACAACATGGATGGATCTTGAGATTATCATGTTAAGCTAAATAAGTCAGACAGAAGAAGTTGAGAACCATATAATTTCACTTGTATGTGAGTTATAAAACTGAAAGCAACAAACGAACAAGACAGAGACTCATGGGCACAAACAATAATTTAGTGGTTACCAGAAGGAAGGAATGCAGTGGGAAAGTAGATAGAGATAAAGGGGGTCAAATACATGATGACAGAAGGAAATTTAACTTTGGATGCAATGTACATATGATGTATTATTGAATTGTACCTTTGAAATTTATATAATTGTATTAGCCAATGTCACTTCCAAAAAATTTAATAAAAAAATAACAGTTATGTTCCATTAATTTATGTCATATATTTACCTTCCCCTAATTACTGCTCCCAAAGCCTAAGCACTTTTTTTCTTTGTCTAGATATTTCTCCACAATTTCTTGTGCTTTGCAGAAATGAAATATAAATAAGCTCCCAGGTCTAATTTTTTCTAGTTTTCACTTCTTTTCTGTGAAGCCTCTATATACATATAAAAGAAACTTTTCTCTTATTAATCTTTTTTTTTTCTCTCTCTACAGTTTTGGTGACTCAGGTGGAACAGGTAGGACACCTCATTTTCTCTGGCATCTGTAGTTGAGTCTCAGGACAACTGATAGTACTGGCAAAGGTAAATATTTTTACCAAATTAGCCTTTCAGATTTCTGCAAGGAGTTTGACTGAATGAGGACAGTAGAGCCTCTCCTTGTCAAAATTTAGATTATCAAGAGAAAACATTTGAAGGAACTAGTTCTTTTAGTATTACTCTTGGGTGACTGTTAGTTTTGAGTACCCATTGGTTATTGATCCTTGTCATTCCAGAGATAGCACTGTTTTCCTTTTTGTTTTATGTGTCATTCATCATAAAGAAGAGAATTATAGAACGAGATTCTCTTTTCATCTTGTTTTGTATTCTGAGAGCTTGACTTGGATCTCTCTGATTTTCAACCTGCTGAGGGGTTTGGGCTGTCAGGCCTGCATCTTCAGGCAGCCATCTGTCAAGTTTAGGCCTCTAAAATTTGTAGTTGGCCAGACAGAAATGCACATTGCATCCCATTTACAGCCGATATCCTACTGACTGTTGTCAATTCTCAGAGGGTTTGGCTAAGTTTCTTTAGTTATCTTTGGGAGTGTTTCTGGGTCTTGGCGATAGCATATTTTGCACCCTCTTGATGGGGCTACTTCTAGTGTTAATGGTTAAACAATAATAAGGCTTATTGGTTTTAGTTTTCAGTCACATTTGGAATAAATATACATTTGGAAAAAAGATTAAAGAGCTATTTGGAAACAAATTGTATATTTTATCTACTCATATGGCCTTCAAAAATACCCAGACTTCTATTGGTATTTCTAAAAGTTTCCTCACCTAAAATTTAGTTCATAGTCTCTATAAGATTACATATTAAGGCAAAAGAAAATCTTTAAAATCTTCTCCACAAATAGTAGAACATTTTAGCTCTCACAGAGTGGGAAACTTTAAGTTGTTTCACTTTCTAGAAAAACAATTTGTATCCAACTATTTTAAATAAACTAGTGAGTTTGTATTACTAAGTTTACTTGACTCATAGTTAAAAATTTTAAATCTGTTATAAGATCTTTATTTGCATCTTTCTGTATGTTTTGTACAAATGTTACATATATATAGTATTTTTCTACCTCTGGTTGATATTGCCAAAATTAATTTGTAAAAGACTTATATTTTTTTGGCTTAGGGAAAAAGGTGCTTATATAAATATTGTTAAAACTCTCAGAAATATAGAAATTAATCTGACAGTTTTTTTCTGGGATAATCTTTGGTAAATAAAGATAATTTAATACTGTTAGTTTAATTAAAACATGTATGTCTTCAAAGGCATCTGCATTATTTTAAAGCTTATTTTTCCAGTACTGAGTTGAATAGTTGTGGTCAGAGTATGCGGCCTTGTATTGTTCCTGATCTCAGAAGAAAAACTTTTAACTGTTGACTCTGGGGTATAATGTCAGTTGTGGGTTTGCCACATATAATCTTTATTGTGTTAAGGTATGTTCCTTCATACACAATTCATTGAGAGTTTTTAACATAAAAAAGATGCTGTATTTTTGTCATGATTTATCTTTTATGCTGAATTATTCTTGCATCACAAAGATAAATTCTCCTTGATCATGGTGTATGATTCTTTTAATGTGTTGCTGGATTCAGTTTGTTAGTACTTTGTTCAGCATTTTTGCATCAATATTCATCAGGGATGTTAACTCTAAATTTCTTTTCTTGTAGTGTCTTTATCTGGCTTTAGTATTAAGGTAACTCTGGACATAAAAATTAGTTTAGCTGTGTTACCTCCCTTTTAATATTTTAAAAATTAAATTTATTAGAGTGACATTGGTTAATAAAATTATGTAGGTTTCAAGTGTATAATTCAATAACAGGTCAACTGTATATTGCATTATGTATTCACTAGCTGAAGTCAAATCTTCTGTTATCATATATTTAACTCCCTTTACCTTTATCCTACCTCCTCCCTTTCTCTCTGGTAACCACTGAACTGTTATTTCTGTCTATGAATTTTTGTTTGTCTTATCTGTTTGCTGCTTTCAGTTTTATATTCTACATATGAGTGAAATCTTATGGTTCTCAACTTTTTCTGTCTTATTTTGCTTAGCATGATAATCTCAAGATTCATCCATGTTGTTGCAAATGGCAGTATTTTATCTTTTCTTATGGCTGAATAAGATTCCATTGTATATATGTACCATATCTTCTTTATCTAATCAACTATTGAAAGACACTGGTGGTTTTCATGTTTTGAGAATTATTTCCTTTTCAGAAGATGATAGATTTTGCTCATGAAGGTGATCATTTTAAATGGGAAATGATTTCACCTAATATCTGAATGAAATAAAATATCTGTTAGAGGATTGTTGTTAAGGCCTAAGATTCTTTCATTTCTTGACAAATTATCTCTAAAAACTGATAGGTAATTATAAAATCACAGTGACAGAGATGGGAGAAACCTGCTACTCTTTTTAATTTTTTGGAAGAGTTTGAGAAGGACTGACATTCATTCTTTTTTACATGATTTGTATAATTCATCAGTGAAACCACCTGATCCTGTTTTTTTTTAATATATAGGTGGTTTTTGATTATTGTTTCAATATCCTTATTCTTTATGGTCTGTTCTGATTTTCTACTTCTTTATGATTTAATCTTGGTAGATTTTGTTTCTAGGAATTTATTCATTTCTTCTAGTTTACCCAGTTTGTTGGTGGATAATTGTTCATAGCAGTCTCTCAGTATTCACTGTATTTCAGTGGTAACAGCATAATGTCTCTTCTTTCATTTTGATTTGATAATCTTTTTTTTTTCTGAGTTAGTCTATCTACAGGTTTGTTCGTTTTGTTCATCTTTTCAAAAAAATGGCTCGGTTTTATTGATCTTTTGTAATGTTTTTCTTTGTATGTGTCTATTCATTTATTTTTGGTCTGACCTTTATCTCTTTCCTTCTGTTACCTTTGGACGTAGTTTATTCTTTTTCTAATGCCTTGCTGTTTCTCTTTTTCATAACAGTACTTTTTGCTATGAACTTGCCTCTTAGAAGTGCTTTTGCAGCATCCCATAGGTTTTGATATGTTGTGCTCTATTTTTATTCATTTTGTTATTTATTTTATTCTTTGACTTATTGGTTGTTTAACAGCATGTTGTTTACTTTTTACTGTCTTTTCCAGTTTCCAGTTTTCTTCCTGTTATTAATTTCAAATTTCATATCATTGTTGTTGAAAAAGATTCTGAGTATGACTTTATTCTTACATTTTGCCAAGACTATTTTTGGAACCTGTTATATGATTTATCCTTCTAATATTCTATGTGCACTTGAGAAGAATGTGTATTCTGCTGCTGTTGGATGGAATGTTCTGTATATGTCTGTTAATTCTATTTTATCTAAATTATGGTGCAAGTCCAGTTTTTTCTTAATGATTCTGTCTGGATAATTTATCTATTATTGAAAATGTAGAAGTCTCTTACTGTTATTATATTATTGTCTATTTCTGCCTTCATATATGTTAGCTTTTGTTTAATATATTTATGTGCTTCAATATTGAGTTCATATATATTTATACTTGTTATATCTTTTTGATGAACTGAAACCATTATTACAAAAAAATCATCTTTATCTCTTGTTAACATTTTTGGTTTAATGTCTACTTTGTGTGATATAAGTAGAGTTATCCCTAATCTCTTTGGTTTCTACTCATGTAAACTATCTTTTACCATTCCTTTACTTTGAGCATATGTGTGTCTTTAAAACTCAAGTAAGTTTCATATAGGCCGCCTATAGTTGGGTCTTATATGTTAACCTTCTAGTCTCTAAGTTTTTTTTTAATTGGAGAATTCAATTCATTTACATTTAAAGTAATTATTGTTAGGTTAGTAATTACTAATTTCATCTTATTTTTTTTTCTGGCTCTTTTTTTGATATCTTGTTGCATTCCTTTTGAATTGTGATTTTTCATAGTGGCATACTTTGATCCATTCTCTTGATTTTTTAATGACTATTGTAAGTTCTTTATTTCTTGTACCATAAAGTTTACATAAAATATTTTATTTATAGAACAATCTTGTTATGTTGATAATTTCAGTTTGATCACAGACAAAAACTCTGTCCTTTTACTCACTCTCTTTTATAGTTGATATCATCATTTGCATCTTTTTATATTATGTATCCATTAACAAATTGAGCTATATCTATTTTCAATACTTTGGTTTTAACCTTTATACTAGAGTTAAGTAGTTAACGCAACACCATATTACAGTATTAGGGTATTTGAATCTGGTTATATGCTTACCTTTAACAGTGTGTTGTATGTTTTCATATGTTCTTCTGTTACTAATTGTATCCTTTGTGTCAGGTTGAAGAACTTCTTTTAATATACCATGTAAGGCAGGTTTAGTGGTGATTAATCCCTGGACTTTTGTTTATTAGAGAAAGTCTTTATCTAATTATCATAATTTCTGAAGGACAACCTCTGAATAACAGAAAAATACTGGTTAAAGTATTCATCATTGTCAGCATCTTTATTTCAGCACTTTAAATACATTATCTCATTCTTTCTCAGCCTGCAAGTCCTCTCCTTAGAAATCTGATGAGACTTTTAAGGGGCTTCCCTTGTATGAGAGTATTGTTTTTCTCTTACTGCTTTTTAAAATTCTCTCATCTTTGACTTGAGACAGTTTTATTATTATGGATTATTTTGAATTGAAATTTTGAGATTATAAACTCAAATTGCGCAAATTTTGAGATTTTGAACTAGATGCTAAAATCTCTCCCTAGGTTTGGGAAGCTATTATTTCTTTAAGTTAACTTTCTACTGCTTTCGTCCTCTCTTCTTCTTCTGGTACTCCAATGATGCATGTTATTTTGTTTAATAAATCTCATAAATCCTGTAAGTTTTTTCATCCTTTTTTTCTTTTTACCCTTTTAATTGGATTATTTCAATTGGTATGTCATCTATGTCCCTGATTCTTTTGCTTTTAACACATATAATAATGGCAGCCAGGGCAGGCAGCAAGGGCCGAATTCAACTAAAGGCTTACTATCAGCTGCAGAGGCCCTGATTGTCAACGTGCTTTCTTGTGGCTACACACTCTTCCCTCAAGTGTGCACACTGCAGTGGAGGCCATTGATGTGGATCAGGCTGGGAGTATGCAAGTGCATAGCTTCATGAGCTAGCTATAGGTGGGCGTGGTGATGCTGGACAGAAACAGAAGGCAGGGCTTGATCCAGGCCAACAAGCATATATGGTGACCCTTGCTTTTCACACACTCTCTAGTGTCTGTACACTCCCTGTAAGCATGCATATTACTGTGAAGGCCAATGGAAGGTGTTAGGCCAATGGCATGAGGGTGCACAACTAGAGAAGCTAATCCTGAGTGTGGGCATTGTGGCAGGGGTCAGCCTGGGGTACTTAGGCTGGTGTCATGCTCTTGTGCAGCCACAGTAGCCTAGAATGGCTGTTGGTGTGTTTCCCAAGCTCTGGCAGAAACAGTGGGTATGTGGAAGTGGGGAGGAACCCAGGTGGCAGGTATTCTGTATTCAGGCAGCTGTAGAGGCTGGAGTGTGAAAGCCTGTGGCCTGAGCACTGGTGAAATCTTCAGGGCGTCTGTGACAGCTGTAATAACTGTTGCTTCTTCAGTGATGACATCTACTGAGTTTTTTTCTGCAGAGCAAATCTTTATGAACTATAAATGCCCTCACTGTGTATCTGCTAATAATGTTCCCTGCTTTTCTTTCTTGTTTCTAGCTGGCTCTTATATCTTAGTTTACCCTGTCTGGGTGGGGCAAAAATGAAGTAGGACAATTTAAACAGTGCCCCCAAAGCTCGTCACTCACCTAGTTGTTTCCTTCCTGGTGAGGAGAATTTCTTCCAGCTGAGAAGTTCCTTTTTGTGCTAAATAATGCTGGTTTAGGGATGAGACAGTACAGGCAGAATAAAGATATCTTCTCTTATTCTTCAATTTTCTCAGGTTTTTTGTTCCATTCTGTTGCTAAAACTTTCTAAGTGAACTCTAGATAGCTCCCAGATCTGTTTTTGTTTATAGATAATTGTCCAGTTGTTGATTTTTGTTGGAGAATAAAGAAACTGGGTTCTTCTACATTGCCATTTTTCTGATGACTGTAAAAGTATAAGCTTTGAAATATTTTATTGTCATTGTGGTTAAAATGTATAACTAAATATTGTTTCACAGTAATCTGTGATCTTATTTAATCAACTGTTCAAATCTTTTGGCATTTTTAACAACTTTCCAAAATTAAATTCTAAATAAAATCTTCTTGACGTCAAACTGACTTTGAGATTTCTCAGGGGTCTTCTGGAAAAATTCAAAGCATTTGTTTTCTCATCTTTTAAAAAGAAAAATGTAAAACTCATTATGATTAATATGTTAAATTACATAGGAACTATTGTCAAATTACAAACATGTTTAAACCTTTTTTAGGTTATATTTGCATGGGTATGTGTTATTAATATTAGTATTTTAAATATTATATAAAGCTCCTAAAATTGTCAATGTTTTTGTAGTCTATGCTATGTTCTGGCATAATATTATTTGTTATAATATTAGTTATTACATTAAATGTATTAGTTATTACATTAAAATGAAGCAAATATTTCTCTCAGTTACATTATAATAAACTCTTATGAAATCTTTAACCATGGCCATTTTGAATCTTTTATCATTATCAAAACAAGTTGTATTACTCTGATGATTTCCTGAAAGCTTTTGTAATTAGCTATAGGCCAAAGAGCTTCACCTTCAACAGAAAAGAAGGATTTACACAACCCTAACAGAGAAGTTAATGAGTTCATGAAACTGCTAACTCAAGACCAATTAAAACAAGAAATAATTGTATAGCACTGAATGAACTGATTAGAATTATAATTTTATGAACTTCCATTTAAAACTTTACAGATCTCTTACCTAGCAACTTTTAACTTGAATTTCTCTCTACATTTACCAACTTGGCTTTTGAACTGTGAAACTTCTTGGGAAAAAAAGGGGTTAAAATGGAAATTAAGAGGATTAAATATGTTACCCCAAAGTATGTCACTTTATAAGAATTACTTTGACTGGAAAGCAATTGAGGAAAAGCAGATGTAAAACAAGCTCTTTATCCTCCCTCTACCCGCCTAAAAGCAGGGCATAAATATTCCTTTTTGAAACTGTGCTCTCGCATCTCTCCTGTATGAAGAAGAGTAAAATAACTCTTAACCACCAGTGATGACTTTTTTACTGGAGATGGCACTGACTTGAGTCTACACAAACCAACCTTACTAAAATAACCCTCATTTCCAATAGTTCACTCTGTGTATTTAACTTCTCACAAGTTACGGCTCCAAAAGCAAATCCTTTTTTCCTTTGTCTAGTTACTTTACAATTACATCACCCACTGTTAAAATGGTATAGAAGTTCATGTCTAGTTATCTTTTTGGAATTTTACTTCTGTGAAGCCTATTTATGCATGCAAAACAAAACTCTTCTCCCATTAATCTGTCTTTTTTCAGTTCAATTTTCATGATTTGGCCACTAACCCCAAAAGGGCAAAATTTTTTCTCACTTACAGTCAGATTTGTAGGAAGCCAATTGTTATTTCTTATGAAAAGCCAGAAAGTTAAACAATAACCTAATAGTGTGATGTCAGCAAAATAATAATATAGAGATTTCTAGTGTTCATTTTTACCCCAGAAACAACAATTTGTTTAACTATCCATGCACAAAAATATCTTAACGAGGGTAAAGTTTTCTAGATAAGGGTTGACAGTACATGAGTGAAACACAAACATTGAGGAGGGTAGGAAAGATACATTTATACTTCCTCCATCACTTCTCCCTCAAGTCAACTTTTGCAGCCTTGGGCATCTCCCATGGCTCCAGACATCATACTTGGCATCACGCTGATGGAGAGCTTATATGAACTGAGGCTATTGGATCACCCAGTGCAGGTTAGCTCCTGCAGCCCTAGGTGGCTCTCATGGCACCCAGTGGGCTCAGGTATTTCAGGTTTCATGCTGACTCTTATGGCACCAGACAATAGACTGGCCCTAGTGTCAGGAGGCCCTCATGGCCCTAATCTCCAGGCCAACTCCCATGAAACTGAAGAATTCAATAGAGAACTCAACAGCAAGTCAACCAAGCCGAAGAAATACTTAATGTACTAGAAGATAGGTCATTTGAAACCGTCCAGTCAGAGGAACAAAAAGAAAAACAAATGAAAAAAGAGTGAAGAAAATAGATATAAATTATGGCAAAACCATTAAATGAACCAACTAACACACTATTGTTGTCGCAGAAGGAGAAAAGAGGGAGAAAGGCACAGAAAGTTTACTTAAAGAAAAGAAATGGCTGAAAAGATCCAAAATGTGTGAAGAGATTTGCATATCTAGGCTTATGAAGTTAATAGTTACCTAAAATTTCATCACAAAACTATATTCCTTAGTCACATTGTAACAAAGTTATATACAGACAAAGACAGAGAACAATTTAAAAGCAGTATAAGAAAACATATATATGTAAGAGAATCCCCCAAAGGCTATCATCAGATTATTTAGGAGAAACTTTGAGGGCTGAAGAGAATGAGATGATATATTCCAAGTGAAGAAAAAAAATAAAGCCAACAAAAATACATTATGTGACAAAGCTGTCTTTGGGTATAAAGGGTGAGATAAAGACTTTCCCAAGCAAAAAAAACTGAATGAGTTTATCACCACTAGACCTGCATTGAAAGAAATGCTAAAAGATGTTCTTTGTGTTGAAATTAAGTGATGTTAATTAGTAACATAAAATATAGAGCATACCGATAAAGGTTAGTATATAGTCAAATTCAGGGTACACTAGTAGTTTAACATATTGCTGTATTAATTACTCTAGTATAAAGTTTTAAAGACAAAGTATTAAATTAACTATAGCTATACTAATTTGTTAATGGATACACAATATAAACAAGGTAAATTATGACATCAAAAATAAAATATCGAGAAGGTGTAAAAAGATAGTGATTTTGTATGTGATAAACTTTAAGTTACTCTCAGCTTTAAATTGACTATTATATCAATAAGATATTCTGTTAAGCCCCAGGGTTTTTACAAAGTAGTTTTAATTCATCACGATGTCCCAGACCACAGCTCCACAGAGCTGAGCAACCAGAGTTTAGTAAACATTTTTTCCAATTATTTACAAAGTTTAGAGACAGCAGCATTTATTTTGCTCTTTAAAGCACCAACTAAATGGTTCTGCTTTTATGATCTCTGTCTCATTGTTCTATTTTTTTACTTTCAAATATAACTTTGTTCAACAAGTATCTGCCGAAGTTCTTCTTTTCTGAAGCATTGAGTAGATAAAAGAGTAGAACCTTGCTCTTGGTTAGAATTCAGGAAGGAAAATACCCAGTGATCCTATATTTTTAGGCATACCTGCTTTTAACATGAACTCATGGAATTTTAGGGATGAAAAAATATATTATCTAAACCAACTTCAATATATTTGAAAATATTTAAAAAATACTTTGTTCAAGTCTTCCAATAAACAGTATAGCCTGGGCTCCGAACCAGACCCCTTGTTCCCGTTCCAGTGCTCTTTCCATCAGGAAATGCTGGCCTTGTGTCACTATGTTAAGTGAGTCACAGTGTTGTCTTCCATTTACATTTTTCCTAACTGTGTATCAGATTATTGATTTGCAATAGAATTAGCGATGTTATTTTATATTTTATGTTAGTGATGGTTTGTTCTTCTGTTTTGCTTTTGGAGCTATTAGATCTTTATTTAGCTGAATTATCCAGTTGCTTTTATTTCTTAATTGCTCTTCAGCAGCTCTTAATTTTGTTCGTTTCTTCATAATATAAAATTGTATCTCATTAAGCTTTGCAGAGGTTAAGATTTACTTTCTCATGAGTACAGAACATGTGTACCCTTGATAAGGACCTACTTAGACAGGACTATGTAAAATAACTGGAAAATTAAAGAATTTCTTAATTTGACAAGCTAAAAAAGTGAGCAAATTATCTGTCAGTCTGTCTATCTATCTGTCTATAATCTATCATTTATCATCTATCATCTATCAATCTATCTACTTACCTAAGTGGTTTTCAGCCAAGAACTATTTTGCACTACCCCCAACCTCTGGGAATATTTAGTAATGTCTGGAAACAATTTTGATTATTACAACTAGAATGTGCTACTGGCATCTAGTGGATAGAGGCCAAGAATGTTTCTAAACATTCTACAGTGCACAAACAGCCCCTCCCCCCAACAAAAGATTACTTGCCCCAAATTGTCAATAGTGCCAAAAGTGATAAATTGAGTAATTATACATATTTCTCTCTCATTATTTATCGTCTATCTGCCTGCACTCCCACCCACACCCCTGTCTCTCTCTCTTTCTCAAATTTGTTCAATTATATTGACCTGAATATAGTAAAGCAAAGAATGGTAAGTAAAGTAGATGGTATATGAGAAAAGTGTCATTCTATCAGGAAACAGGTTGGATTTGTTTTAAATAAATAAATGAGGAAACAGAATTTTATTTTTAAATAATTCCAGTTAATGATCACAAGGGAATGAAGGAAATAGAAAATGATCTTTAGAACAGCACCATGATTATTGTTGCAGTTGAGATCCAGTGACAGAGACTAAAATCAGTGGACAAAAGTTTGTGCAGAAACAGGATACTTAAATAGTATCAAAGTGTCTTTCCCCAAATATTTAATTACAAAGAAAAAGGTAGTATATATATTTGTTTTCTATTTCTGCATAACACATTACCACAAGTTTTATGGCTTAAAATAGTATCTATTTATTATTACAGTTTCTGTGGGTCCAAAGTCTAAGAAAGGGTCTTTAGCTCAGTATCACAGGTTAAAATAAAGGTGTCAGTAGGTTATGTTTTCATTTGCAGCTCAGGTTTCTCTTCCAAGCTCATCCAAATTGTTAGCAGGTCTCAGTTATTGCACTATGAAACTAAAGCCTCTGAGTTTTTGATGACTCAACCAGGGCCCTTCTTAGCTCTTAGATGCAAACTTCTGTTCCCTACTATGGGGCTTTCTTCACAACCAGCAGTTTTCTCCTTGCAGGCCAGCAGAATCTCTTTGACTTCAAATTACTTCTACCTTTTTTGAGGTCTCATCTCATTACCACCCAGAACCACCCAGGATAATCTCTCTTTTGATTATCCCCAAATTAACTGTTCAGGACCTTAATTTAATCTGTAAAATTTCTTCTGTAGTACAATGTAACATAATCACAGGAACTCTTCTATTTTTTGCAACTCTTCTGTAAAGTCTAAAATTATTTCAAAATAAAAAGTTTAAAAAATCAATAGTCTTCCATGTCAGTTGGTTAAATTCAGAGAGTTACTGATTTGGAACTAAATGTCCCCACTGGGATGGTATAAATTCTTGAAGAATAATGAAATTTATCACTTGTTCTTTATAGAAAATGGCAGGAAATCTAGTAAGGTGGGTAAAGCCAGGTGTAGAAGGATATGGTCACAGACATTGGGAATTAGCAAGAAATCTACACAGAGGAGAGAAGGAGATCATGACATATCAAGCATCTACAATGTGTTTAGCACTATGCTAGATCCCTTTGTGCCCTTTAACTTATGAGGACAATTGTGATAATGATTTTACTGATCAAAAAATGAGGCTCAAAATTGTTAAGAACATATAGGAGTGAAGCTCAAAACTTGAACAAAGACCATTTTAGCTCAGGTTCTTTTATGTTATGCTATATCACCAATATATGGTTCAAAGGCATCAGAATATTGAAACAATATAGACAGGAAATAAAGACCACTGAGCATCCTGATTATTTGAGTATAAAACTGAGCTGAAACTGGGATTCTTCAAGGAAAAAAGGTGGTCTTGAGGTATAGCAAACTCATGCATAATTCAAAAAACCATTATTTAAAAAAATATCACACCAGGAGATAGGGCGAGCAGAGACAATTTAATACCCACTGTTCAATTATGAACAAAGGCAAGATGCTTGTGCTAGGAACTCTGTTTCTTTGTGGCAGTGAGCTATGGACACAAAGACCAGGATCCAGTGAAGGGCAGAGGCATAGGAGAAGCTGAACAGGTTGCCATATTTCCTGCTCAAGGAAGAAACAGATAGAAGCAGCTGAATGAGTTACGGTAGCTGGAGCAATAAGGAGAAATTTTGGCAGAACCTAACATCGGGAATGGGAAGGAGATAGTGTGGGTGACTCATGGACGGACTTTGTCTTCAAGGCTCAGCAGCTGTAAGGTCTGTTTGGAAGCAAAGATATTTAGACCATGTTAGTGGGAGGACAGCAGATAAGGCTTCCTGCCTCTCTTAGAGTTTGCTCGGGATTGTGCACATGTGTAGTGTTAGCAAAATACTCTAAGTAAAGAACAGGAGGAAACTGAGGCAGAGGAAATGTTGCTGAGATGTCCACTAGGAAAGAGTCATGTCTAACCGATTCTATCTCTTCTTTGAACTAGAGAAGATTGAGAGGTATTTCTTACATCAGCAAGGACTTTGACTAAGTCCCCTTTCATATTCTTGCATATAATTAATTCATTTGATATTAATTGAGTGCTATGGATCAATGTTAAAACAATTATATGAATTAAATATTGTTAATCAATTGGTCCTGGTCAATGCCAAGAAGAGTGCCAACAGTCTCTATTCCTATTCAATCTTTCCCCCAATGACAGAAGCAAGAGAGGGACCATTTCTAGGGTTACAAACCTGCAGAAAAAGCTAGGACTCAGTTCTGTTATTAACAGAGGACCACCATTAACTGTTTACAGAGGAGGAGACATGACCAAATGAGATTTGGAATTGCATTAGAGAGTTGTATACTGAAGGAAACAGATTGGTTTGCATTCTTCTTTCTGGTAATGAGACTCTTGCATAGATATTTCATTAGCTCTGTTTTTCTTAACCTCATTTCAGAAATTTATTTTAAAAGCTGATTGCATTTGTAAAAATTTTAGTCATAGTCTTCTCTAACACATTGAGACAATTTACATATAAACTGCATTTTGAGTGTAGAATATTGGCGTCATGTAAAAGTTAACAATGACCTATTGCATTATGGGGTCGAAAAGATTAACATCTAATTATTTAACCAATTTTATCATCTTGTCTCTATCTTTAAAATCATTTTTTAAATAAAAGCTTTATTGAGATATAATTCTTATACCATACAATTCAATAATTTTTAGTGTATTTCCAGAATTGTGTATCCAGCACTACAATACATTTTAGAACATTTTTATTACCCCCAAAAGAAATCCCATACTTATTATTTATGCCTACACCACTTGGTCGTCCTATGTGGTCTCCCATCCAAGTACTAAGCAGGCCCAATCTTGATTAGTTTTTGAGAGCAGACATCAGATTTGTTCAGAGTGGCATGGCCATAGACCGTGGCTCTACTGGGGCATAAACCCAAGACCTTCTGCATGTAAAGCTGATGTGCTAACTGCTACACTATGGAACCACATCCAAGAAATCCCATACTCTTTAGCTATCACTGCCTCATCTCAGTTTTTTTTTTTATCTCCACCAACCCTAAGTGACATCTAATCTACATTCTTTCTCAAAAGATGTGCCTGTTCCGATCATTTCACATAAAGGGAATCTTATGATATTTAGTCTTTTGTGATGGGCTATTTTTATTTAGATTTATCCATGCTTTCATATGAGTACTTCTTTTTTATTGATAAATAGAAGTTTATTATATAGATGTACCATATTTTATACACCCATTCATCTGGCTGTTGTGCATAATGTGGCTATGAACATTTATGTGCAAGTTTTTGTGTGGACGTGTTGCCATTTCTTTAGGGTATATACCTAAGAGTTGAATTGCTGGGTCATATGGTAACTCTGTTTAATTTCTTGAGAAATAGGCTGTTTTCCAAAGTGGCTGCACCCTTGTACATGCCCACCAATGTTTATGAGGGTCCTAACTTCTCCACATCATTACCAACACTTGTTATTATCTGCCTTTTCGATTGTAACCATCTTAGAGAATGTGAGATGGTATCTCATTATAGTTTTGATTTGTATTTCCCTAATGACTAATAATGTTGAACATCTCTTATTGTGCTTTTTGGCCACTGTTTGATACTCTTTGGAAAAATGTTTATTCAGATTCTTTGCTTATTTTCCAATCAGATTATTTGTCCTTTTTATTACTGAGTTGTAGGAGTTCTTTATATATTGTAGATACATATTCCTTATTGGTACATGATTTGCAAAATTTTTCTCTCATTCTATGAGTTGTCTTTTTATTTTGGGGTAGTTATTTGTATGTCAGAGGTTTTCATTTTTATAATGTCCAATTTGTCTCTTTTTAATTTTGTTGTGCTTTAGTGTCATATCCAAGAAATAATTGCTTAGCGAAAGGTCACTGAGATTTAAGTCTATGTTTTCTTTTTAGACTTTTGTAATATTACATGTAGTAATAGTACATATAATCTTACATGTAGTTTATGATCCATTTTGAGTTAAATTTTCCAACCTAATTCTTTTGCATGTGAATATCTATTTGTCCTAGAACCATTTGTTGAAAAGACTATTTTTTCCCTGTTGAATTATCCTGACACACTTAATAAAAAGCAGTTACCAATAAATGTAAATGTGAAAGTTATTTCTGGATTCTCAGTCTTATTCTTTTGATCTATATGTCTATCTTCATACGATCACCACACTGTTTTGATTATTGTACCTTTATGATAAGTTTTGTGATTGGAAAGTACGAGTTCTGTAACTTTCTGTTTCTAATTTTATTAAACTGATTGGGGTGACATTGGTTAATAAGATTATTTAGGTTTCAAGTGTACTTTATAATACATTATCTGTATATTGCATTATGTGTTCACTGCCCAAAGCCACATCTTCTTTTGTCAACATATATTTGACCCTTTTACTATATTCTATGAAACCATTAACAAAATAAAAAGGCAATTAACCAAATAGGAAAAGATATTTGCAAAATATACCTCTGATAAGGGGATAATATCTAAAATATATAAAGAATTTATACAGCTCAACAGAAAAAAAAATCCAATTAAAAAATGGGTGGAGGACCTGAACAGACATTTCTCCCAAGAAGACATACAAATGGCCAACAGACCTATAAAAAGATGCTCAACTTCATTAGCTATTAGGGGAATGCAAATCAAAACCAAAATGAGATACCATTCCACACCTGTTAGAATGGCTGTCATCAATAGGACAAGTAATAACAAGTGTTGGAGAAGTTGTGGAGAAAAAGGAACCCTCACACACTGCTAGTGGGAATGTAAATTGATATAGCTGCTATGGAAAATGGTATGGAGTTTCCTCAAAAAATTAAAAATAGAATTATCATATGACCCAGAAATACTTCTTCTGGGTAGCTACATGAAAAATTTAAAAACATTCATTCATAAAGATATATGTATCCCTATGTTCACTGCAGCATTATTAATGGTGGCCAAACATGGAAACAACATAAATGAGCCTTGTAACTTTATTCTTTTTTTTCAACATTGTTTTGATTATTTGAAATTTCTTGAATTTTCATGTGAATTTTATAATTATCTCATCAATTTCTAGAAAGAAGCTACTTAAGATTTTGGCAAAGATTGCATTAAATCTACAGATCAATTTGTCATTCTAACAATACAAAGTCTTTTGATCCATAAAGATGAAATGTCTCCACATTTTTTTAGGTCTCCTTTAATTTCTTTCAACAATGTTTTATACTTTTTAGAGTAAGCTTTGCAGTTTTTTAAAATATATATTCTTAAATATTTTATTCTAGAGCCTATTTTAAATAAAATTTTTACTCTTTTTTGTTAGTACATTGTTGCACAGAAATACAATTGATTTTTGTATATTGATTATATATTCTACAAATCTGCTGAATTCATTTATTAACATTCTAATAGTGGTTGTGTTATGATTTTCTATATACAAGATTCTGTTATCTGCAAATAGATGTAGTTTTACTTCTTGCTTTCTAATCTTTTATTTCTTTTCTTATCTAATTGCCCTGGCTAGAACCTTCAGTATAATGTTGGACAGAGGTGATTAGAGCAAACATCTACCTTATTTCTGATAATAAGGAGAAAGAATATAGTCTTTTATTATTAAATATGATCATAGTTGAGGTTTTTCATAGATGCCCTTTAGCAAGTTGAGGAAATTTCCTTCTATTCCTAGTTTGTTGAGTATAGCCTTAAAATCTAATGGGGAGTAAAAAACAAATTATATTTATTTAAACTTTACTCCTTAAAATTTATTTTAATGGCCAGGAAATGATTCTAACCTCCTATATTTACTACAAGTTGCTTTTCACCAAAAATATGGAAAAAATTGCCAGGGGAGGAGGTTGAAGAATTGTGAAGTCTGTGTAAGTAGAAAGCACCAGATAGGGGAACAGGAGCAGCCTACAGACTAAGATCTGCTAATTCCAGGAGAGAAGAAGGGGAGCCAGAACTGGGTCTGTGGGGATCAAATGATGGGAGGGTATATTTAGGATGCCAAAACCCAGTCCCCGATGCATGTGGAGGGATGGTAAATTTATCTTACTTGGGAGAAGCAGCCTGTCATTCATTGTCTCCAGCATAACCCTAACTTAATACTGGTTCCTTCCAATGGATAACTATAAATGAGGAAATAAGCTTTGTAGTATACTTTGGGAAAATTGTTATTATGTGTGGGTTCTTTAATTTGTTTTGTTTATTCTGAAATTTGTTTTTCTTCCCTCTTTTTCTTCTTTAATTGTAATAGAGCATTTTAAAAGCTTGTTAATTTGAAAATGGAGCAACTGAAAAGAAGTGCATAAGCAAGTTATAACATTGGATCAGCCCAATGCATCACTACTTGAGCTAATTTAAGAAAACAAAAGCAAAGCTTTGTCAGGGCCAAAGTTAACACAGGAGAATGTGTCAAACCTGAGAGAGGAACAAAAAACAGCTCAAGAGAAACTTTAGCACTAGCATTGAAAGGAATTAAAGAAACTAAAAGTCACCAAATACCAAGCAAGAGTAAAGCAGGTCCATACAGCTTCCAGCACTAACTTTCAGGTCACAGAGATTCTCCTGGCTTTTTTCGGGCCTTCCCTCATGGGCATACCTAGGTCAGTCTTCCAGGCATAACTAGCAGCTGAGAACCCACTGATTGATACCAAGAAAATGTGGTCTTTGAAGGCATCCTGTGTGGGAATCATTACAGAGAACAGCAGTCTACAAGACCCTCTAACTGAGGGAAGGTGATTACGGCTTTTGGGGGTAAAGCCTTTGGGTAAAAAATGATTAATGACATCTAGTAACAAATCTAAACAGCTACAAACCTCTTCTCTAATAAAACAGAACACAGATTGAAAAGCAAGAGAAAGATTTAACGAGCATTTTTATAGGTAGATCTGTTTACACTTTAAAACATTTATGTGCCTCAATGTAGGTTAGTTTGTACATAACTATAAACTTTCAGAGCAATCTCCCAAAGGGTAGATATTAATTTTTTCTGTTTTGTAGCTTACTTTTATAAGGTAGCTCAATTTAAAAGTGTAACCGTTTTGAGAATTACTTATTTTTTAGAGTATAATTGCTTTTGCTCATGAAAGTGATTATTTTGAATGGGAAATAATTTCACCTAATATTTAAATGAAATAAAATATCTGTTTGAGTGATGTTGCTAAGGCCTATAATTCTTCTATTTTTTGAAAATCATCTTCCAAAACTCTAGGTAATTGTAAAATCACAGAGAAAGAGGTAAGAGAAAACTGCTACTCTTCTTATTTTAATTACTGTGTAAGTTCAAAAATAAAATGCTATTATTCTAACAAGTTTCCATTGTAATATGAAACAGATAAAATATAATAAAAATTGATCATGGTCCCAAATCAGACTGAGAAATTGTTGATTGTCTTTCAATGGAAGTGAAAATATTCAGGTCTTAGAATTTTCATCTAACTTTCACAATAATGAAAGCTCATTTTATTATTTTTAAATGATTGCCATAGGATGTCATCTATGTTTGCCCATGAAGCTGATGTATGTGTACACAAAAAAGTAAAATTTTATTTTTTATCTAGGTTGTGCTGATATGTACAGCAAGTGGCAGTTGAAACTTCAGACAACTGCAATCAATGATATTTGATTAAACAGTTCTTATTTTCATATATACCTGTTTCTATTTTCTTCTATCCCTGTGATGTTTTGTATATTAAATTAGCAAGAGTTGGTGAATGTTAAGATGCTAGCTTGGAAGAATGCATCAGATTCACCTAAGGCGCTTGTTAAAAATAATTATTTCAGGCACTTTTCCTCCCCTACTCCACCCCCAAACTCTTAGACCTATCAATTCAGAATCTCTACTTGTCACTCAAGGAATCTGTGTCTTTAATAAGCACTCTTGGATGAGTCTAAAGGGTAGATCAGTTTTGGAACTACTAATCTCATCCAGTCTCTTTTACAGAAGAGGAAATGAGACAGAACCAGCACTAAGCCATAAGCAGCATTATAACTAGACTATCAGAAATGGGACAGAGATTATCAGTGAAGTGTTACGACCTTGATTAAGAGCTTATCCCATTCCCACTGCCCAGGGGTGACTGAGGCCTATGCTTGTTACATCATACTTTAGCTACTTTCTCCACCCAATTTGGCTTTCCTCACACCCTAGAGGTGCTAATCATGAGCAAATCCCCAGGAAACCAACCTCCTGTACACAAATTTTCCCAGAAACAGTTTCCCGGGAAACTCAATTTAAGACAGAGGTCAGCTAACAGATGCACAAAATTCTGCTCTGCTCAAGAGTCTATTACTATGTTTTTCCAGCATGCAACCAATGACATTAATTCCACCTTTTCTTAAGTTTTGAGACAAAACTCAGGAGGAGAGGAAAAAGAAGAGATGGGGCAGTTACATGGAGGGTAACCTGATTTTTACAATTTTCAACTAATAGGTGATCTACCTTATCCAGCTTTACTTCTCGGCCTAATCTGAAAGCAATGAACAGTCATGATAAAAATAATCTAACAATAATTCCAATGTTTTACGTTAAGATTATTAATTGCATTAACATTACACATTTTCAGGTAGAGAATTTATTTTTTAATCTGGTTCATGTCGAGCAATTTTGAGAAAATGACTCTATTGACAGTGTAAAAAATTTAATTTTTCCACATGTAATCAATACACATTTGGAGAATGATTTAATCAAGTGATTTTATTAAGTAAATTTCCTAGAAAAAATATTCTAGAAATGCTTGAAAATGTTTTGAATATTCAGTATCTACCCAATATAAATAAGTACAGTTAGAAAAAAGGCTATCAAGGTATTATAGAAAAAAAAAACTTTATTCTTTCAGCCTATTTGTCAGAAAAAATATTAGAGGCAGCTTTTCTAACTGCAAAATTCTGTGTTTCACTTGAGAAGAACTGCTGCATTTTGCATTTATGCAACTAAATAAAAAATGATTGTAAGGAAAAAAAAGTTTACATGTATTCACCTATGAGTCAGCTATTTTAATTGTGAGAGCTTATTTAAGTTGAAAGATCGTATGGCACTTTGTAAATATATTTATATAGATTTACATTGCATTGGAATTTTCAATTTCCCTATATTAATTTTAAATAAATATGACTTTTATTATATGAACTCAGTAGTGGATACTGAAAATAACTATGTATGCTAGCTCATTAAATTTTTTGGATAGTTTTCTTCAAGTTTTAGATTTCTTTTTAATCTCAGTGTTAGATTTCATTCTCCACATATTTCAAAATTTTAACTGCAAATAAAAGATTAACTTTAGTGAATCTAATTTCAGTGAATCTGAAGCAATGTAGTTATTGATTAAAATGAGATTACTATTTAGGTAAAATGGGAAAAATATATCAAAGTAACTTTTTAAAGAAAACATTAAAATATATCTCAAGATGACTGTTAATTGTACTTTAGAAGAACACTATGCATAACTAAAACTTATTTCTACTTACAATTTTATTCAGTTTTAATTCTATTTAAGGCAAAAACAACATGTAAACTATTATGTAGAATTTATAATTCTAGATACTTTAAGGGAAATCATTTATTCATTTAATAAACTAACTGAATGCTCGAAATATGCCAATTTAAGGTTTAGGTATGAGGTAAATATGATTTGATTTCTTCTATTAAAAACTTATGGTCTGTAGCAAGAGGCAGATATTTAAGCAGATAAATACATTATTTAATAAGCACTACAATATTAGCAACTTTATTGTCATTTTAACATTATTATAGTTGTTAACTGTTAGATGTAATATAAGCACTGAAAACTTTTAGTCATCCTTAGTTAAAATTATAGTTGACTCCATAGCCTCAAGTTTTTATTGCAGTTAATGAGAAACTTTGAGTGACAAAGTTGTTGACATGAGTATTCTGAAATTTTAAGACACCTTTTTATCCGGAATTTTTTGAATTGGGGTGAAATTCATAGGACAAAATTAACCATTAAGGTGAATAATTCAGTGGCATTTAATACATTCACTATGTTTTACAACCTATTATATCTAGTTCCAAAACTTTTTCATGACCACAAATGGCAATCCCATACTCATTAATTACTTGCTCCTCTGTAAACCACCACTGTGCATTCTATCACTATAGATTTACTTATTTTAGATGTTTAATATAAAAGAAATCAGATAATATGTGACTTTGGGTCTGTCTTATGTGATTTCAATTATGTGATACTTGTTAATTATTATTTTAAAGTATGCAAAAGGTTGACTTTCATTTGGTGTGTTGTGTTTATAATTTTTGTTTAAAGAATGCACAGGGCACTCTGATGTCTGCTATGTTCCACTTGTGACCTTGATCCCTTAAGGCAATTTTTTTTCCAATTGGTAAATACTAGCTTAGAATACAGTTTAAATTATTTAGAATTTTTCAGTGGTTGAGTACTCAAATGAAAATCCTGAGGTCAATTTTGAGTCTGAACTTTGGGTCCTTAGATAAGTAGTTTGCACTCTCTGTGTCAGTATCAATTTGAATAAAATAGTGCCCTTCCACTGATTGCTATAACTTCTCCTCTCTTCAGAATTTGTGATTCCATGTCATTATGCACCTGATTATGTGGTCTGTTTTAGTAATTTATTTCTGACTTTTTTTGTAGTATCTAGATTTTGATAGTCTTTTGTAGTAGATCAAAATATTCTCAATGTGTGGACCCTGCCTCTTTTTCTTTTTCTTTACCTTTTGATAAAACCCAATTCATTGCTGGACAGAGTAGTTGCTGGTAAAGTTTGTTGAATAAATAGTATGGAGAATTAAAAATACCAAAAAGCAACATTTTTTTAGCACTAGAGTTATGTAGTTACAGAAATGACTTTATTTAAGAAATTTATATAGGGGCCATCTAAACTCTATTAGATATATCACTGCCACTAGAAATCCAGATTAAGATTTTCATGAGCTCAGTAACTTCTCTTGAGCTTCTAATTCCCTCTATCTCTTTTCTTACATCAGAATATATTCTTTCTTATGGGCATTAGAATCTCAATTCAAATATGTGTCCTCTTAGTACATTGCTCATTAGCTGATTAAAATTAAAGAAAAACTAGGTTAGAAAGAAACATTTTTTAAAAAGAAAAATTTGGTTAAAGGCAAAGCAAAAGTAAAGGATTTTCCAAATTTGGCTTTTGTAAAAATAATGTGGATTCAAGGGAGGTAAAACTTGAATTGTATTTCTTATGCATTAGTGAGGAAGTGGACTAGAAGATTCTGGAGAATTTATCTCCAAATTCTCTGGCATAAAAGATTCTAATGTGGATTGAGAGAGAAATGTATTTGGAGGGGCTGAAATAGAGGCATATCGCTTGGGTCTCTCCATCATTGGCAAAATAAAATTGCCCAAAGCTCCATACCTCTCAAACATTCAAGTTATTGTGTATCTTTGGCATTGTAATGGGATTAGGAAAGTAGAAGTCAATAACTGAGTCATAATATTCTAATGGATAGAAGGTCAAATAGTATTCTTAGATTCATATTGTCTATCTTAATCATACTTCTGGGACTAGTAATTTTCCAACATTTATAATTAACAAGAGATGCTAAATGGAAACTAATTATATAATATCCATTATTATTGTTTTCAAATGTGCAAAATGTTGTTAATATTTTGTTGTTGTTGTTCTATGTGTTCCATTTACCACTTTGTTTCACTAAGGTATAAGGACTTTCTTATATTCATTTGAGACATATTCCTTAAGGTTATTTTTCCCCCAGACCACCAATTCTCTTTCTATAATGCGATTTTTAGGTTAAGTTTTTAGGAACATAAATCTGAAGATTGTCAAAGAAATGGAATGTCCCTGTTGTTTTTGAATGTCTCGTATTCTAAAATAAGTTGCCTGGTCTCTGAGTGTCAGTGGTTCTGTTCATGATGGTGGAAGGTGTGTGGAGTGCTATAATGCTTCATTGCCCTAGAAACACAACCTCCTGCCCTCAAGCTCCAGTACTCAGGGGGAACCAGGGTGGCTCCCATTGAACTTTGAGTTCCTATAGTTCTAAGATCTGCAAGCAGCTCAGTAGTTTGTAGAAATCTTCAGCTGATTGTAACCTTCCATTTTTCTCTAGAACTGGAATGTCAGCCACAAATGTTGATAGTTTCACTGAAGGAGAGAGACTAAGGAACTCAGATTCATGAAGACAGAAGCACATGAGAGGTCTTGTTTAGAATATGTGTTTATATGGCAGGAACTGTTTTTGTGAATTAAAGTCACAGAAGAGAAAGTTATAAAAAAGAATGGAAAATTGGATTGGATTTTTTGATGTTGTCATTGAGTCATATGAGTTCTTTGTATATTTTGGATATTAAGCCTTTATCGAAAGTGTTGCTTACAGATATATTTTCCCATTCGGATGGTTGTCACTTTACCTTGTTGATGATTTCTTTTGCTGAACAGAAGCTTTTTAGTTTGATGTACTCCCATTAATTTATTTAAGCTTTACATCCCTTGCTTTTGAGGTCAACTTTATATTATCGTCTTTAAGTCCAAGATCTTTGAGTCTAGTTCTTATGTTTTCTTCTATGCGTTTTATTGTTTTAGGTCTTATATTCGAGTTCTTAATTCATTTTAATTTAATTTTGGTGTGTGGTGATAAACAAGTCTAGTTTCATTTTTTTTGCAGGTGGCTTTCCAGTTTTCTCAGCACCATTTATCAAAGAAGCTTTCCTTTCTAACTGTATGTTTTCAGCTTTTTTGTCAAAAATTATTTGCTCATATAAATATGGGTTCACTTCTGTACTCTTGATTCTGTTCCATTGGTTCGTATGTCTGTTTTGCTGACAATATCATGCCAATTACATTATGGTTGCTTCGTAGTATAATTTGAAGTTTGGCAGAGTGATGCCTCCAGCCTCATTCTTTTTTCTCAGGGTGTTTTTGGCAATTGGGGTTTTTTGTGCTTCTATACAAATCTAACGATTTTTTGTTCTATTTCTTTAAATAATGCCAACAGGATTTTGATGGGGATTGCATTCAGTCTGTATAATGCTTTAGGTAATAAGGTTATTTTAACTATGTAGATTCTTCCAATCCAAGAACACAGAATATATTTTCATTTCTTTGTATCCTCTTAGATTTATTTTAATAGGTCTTGTAGTTTTCACTATATAGGTCCTTCACATGTTTTGTTAAATTTATTCCTAGGTATTTTATTCTTTTTGTTGCAATTGCAAAAGGAATTATATTTTCCAATTTCTTTTCTGACACTTCATTATTAAATATAGGAAAGCCATGGATTTTTGAACGTTGATTTTGTACAGAAACTATACTGTATTTACTTATTGTTTCTAACAGTGTTCTCATAGAGTCCTTAAGATTTTCTATATAGAGAATCGTGTCATCCACAAATAGTGACAGTTTGACTTCCTTGTTTTCTGTTTGGATGTCTTTTATATCTTTCTCTTGCCTGATTGAACTTGCTAGGATCTCCAATGTTAAATTAAGTAAGAATGGCAATAGTGGACAACCTTGCCTTTTTCCTGATCTTAGAGGGAAGGCGTTTAGTTTTTCACCATTAAGTATACTGTTGGCTGAGGGGTTGTCATATATGGCCTTTACTATGTTAAGGTATTTTTCTTCTCTACTGATTTTGTGAAGTGTTTTGATCATAAATGGATGCTGTATCTTGTCAAAGGCTATTGATATGATCATATGATCTTATTTTTTAATTTATGTGGGGTATCACATTAATTGATTTGCATATGTTGAACCATTCCTGTGTCTCTGGGATGAAGCCCACTTGTTCGTGGTATATAATCTTTTTAATTTAATATGTTGCTGTATTCGGTTTGTTAGTATCTTATTTAGGATTTTTGCATCTGTGTTCATAAGAGATATTGGTCTGTAGTTTTCCTTTTTTATGTTATCCTTACCAGGTTTTGGTATCAGAGTAATATTAGTTTTATAAAATGAGTTGGGAAGTATTGCCTCCTCTTTGATTTTTGGAAGAGTTTGAGTAGAATAGGTATTAAATCTTCTTTGATATTTGGTAGAATTCACTGGTGACGCCATCTGGTCCTAGACTTTTACTTTTGGTATGTTTTTAATGATTGTTTCAATTTCCACACTGCTGATTGGTCTATTTAGATTTTCATTCTTGATTCAGTCTAGAAAGGTTGTATTTTCTAAGTAGTGGTCCATTTCTTCTAGGTTATTAAATTTGGTGTTATATACCTTTTTATAGTATACTTGTATGATCCTTTGTATCTCTGCAGTGTCTGTTGTAATTTCCCCTCTTTCATCCTTGATTTTATTTGTGTTCTTTCTTTTTTTTTCTTTAGTGAGTGTAGCCAGGTGTTTTATATTAAACTTCTCAAAAAACCAGCTTTTTGTTGTATTTATTTTTTCTATTTTTTTATTGTTTTCAATTTTATTTATTCCTGCTCTAATTTTGATTATTTCTTTTCTTCATTTGCTCTTCCTTTTCTAGTTTTTTAAGATAAAGCGTTAGGTTGTTTATTTGTGCTTACTCTTATTTTTGGAGGTAGGCCTGTAATCATATGAACTTTCATCTTATGATCACTTTTGCCGTGTCTCAAAAGTTTTGATATGTTGTACTATCATTATCATTCATTTCTATGTATTTCTTGATCTCTCTTTTTATTTCTTCTCTGATCCAGTTATTCTTCAGTAGTATATGTTGTTTAATCTCCATTTATTTGTGGTTCTTTCTGCTTTATTTTTACAGTTGTTTTCTAGTTTCAGAGAGCTTTGATCAGAGAATATATTTGGTATGATTTCAACCCTCTTATTGAGGCCATCAACCCTTTGTTGAGGCCATCTCTTTGTCCCAGTATGTGGTCAATCCTTGAGAATATCCCATGTGCACTAGAGAAAAATGTATAAGTGATTGTTTTGGGATGGAAGGCTCTGTAAATGTCAGTTATGTCCAATTGCTCTAATATGTCATTTAAGGATGTTATTTCCATATTAATTTTTTGTTTGAATGATCTGTCCATATCCAACAGTGGGGTATTTAGGTCCCCTACTACAATATTGTTTTTGTCTGTTTCTTCTTTTAGTTCTGTAAGTCATCGCTTTACATATTTTGGGGCTTCCTGATTGGGAGCATAGAAATTAATAAGTGTTATGTCTTCTTGGTGCATGATTCCCTTAATCATTATGAAGTGTCCCCTAGTATCTTTTTTTACTTTTTTTATTTTGAAGTCTATTTCATCTGATATTAGTACTGCTAATCCCACTTTTCTCTGAATGCCATTTGCTTGAAATATCATCTTCACTTTTCACTTTGAGTCTATAGTTATCTTTAGAGCTGAGATGTGTCTCCTGGAGGCAGTATATGATTGAGTTTTGTTTTTTGATCCATTCTGCAACTCTGTGTCTTTTTATTGGTAAATTCAATTCATTTAGGGTGACTATTAAAATATGACATCTTCTTATAGCCATTTTATCTTTTGCTCTCTGGTAGCTCTGTGTTTCCATTGCTTCCTTGTCCTTGTGTTTCTGTTTTCTTTATTTTGGTTGTTTTTTGTGAGGTTTTCCCTCTGGTTCTTCTTGCTTTATGTTATATACTTCAGTTCTGAATCTTTGGTGTGTGGTCACCATTACCAATACATAAAGAAAAGTTCTCTCTCTCTCTCTCTCTCTCTCTCTCTCTCTCTCTCTCTCTCCACACACACACACACACACACACACACACACACACACACACACACACACACACTTGTCCATTTTCTTCTGCACATGCCTTATCTCCATTCCCTTTTGCGTATTTTGATTTTTGAATCTTACCCTTTTTAGTCATTGTTGTCTCAATTTGTTTCTATGCATGCTGAACATTCATTACTAACTTAGTATAGCAATTCTCCTCTTATTGTTTAAGCATTTAATGCCCTGTTTTCAGTAAGGGTTGCACTCCTCTGCTTCTATTTACCTGATAGTCACCTTACTCCTAATTATGAATTCTTTTTTTTTGTCATTTTGTTTTAGGTGAACTGACTCCTTTCAGTATTTCCTGTAGTACAGGCCTTATAGTAGAGAATTCCCTCTTTTTTTTATATGTCGGGAAATGTCTTTATTTCTCCTTCATATCTAGAGGAGAACTTTGTTAGATACATTAGTCTAAGCTGTTAGTTCCTTTTATTAAACAGTTTGAATATTTAATTATATTTTTTTCTGGCTTGTAAGGTTTGTGCTGAGAATTCTGACAATAATCTAATGTTTGTTTTTTTTATATAAGTTACCATTTTCTTCTCCTTGGCTTCTCTGAGATTTTTCTTTGTCATTGATTTTTGATAATTGTAATCAATGTGTCTAGGTGAAGGCCTTTTTGGGTTGAGATAATTCGGTGTTTTGTTGACTTCTTAAATTCCAAGCTCCAGCTATTCCTTAGATTTGAGAAATTCTCATCCACTATTTGTCTGAAAATGCTTTTTAGTCCCTGCTCCTTTTCCTCGTCTTCAAGAATGCCCATTATTTTTATGTTTCCTCTCCTGATGGTATCAGCTCTTTCTTGTATATCTCTTTTATTATTTTTCATTCTTCTTTTTCTCTCTTCTTTCTTCTGATTTATTTGTAAATTTCTGTCTTCAATATCACTGGTCCTTTCTTCTATTTGCTCAACTCTATCCAGGCTTGCTATTTTATTTTTCATCTCTTGCAGTGTGTTCTTCTTTATCTCCAGAAGTTCTATTTGGTTCCTTTTGAGGGTTTGAGTCTCCTTGCTAAAAAACTCATTCTGTTCATCTAGTGATTTTTTCAATTTCTGAAATTGTTATGACTCATTTTGGAGTTCACTGAGTTTTTTAAGAAGTATCATCCTGAATTCTCTGTCATTTAAATAGCATATTTCTATGTCTGTAAGTTTTTTTTCTGGAGATTTTTCTCTTTCTTTCTGAGATGACTTGTCATTTTTGTTGTTCATGGTGTTTAATATACTATTTCTCCACCTGGGCATTAATGTAAGCATATTCTGCTCAGAAAGATTTATTATATAAAGTTTTCTCATTTATTATATAAAGTTTTATTATATAAAGTTTTCTCATTTATTATATAAAGTTTTCTCATTAGCCTGCAAAGAATGCACGTTTTTTGTTTGTTTTCAGTAGGTGGCATATAAGCCTCTTGTATCCCTGCTTTATATAAAGCCTTACTAATGCTCTTTTTTTATTATAGATATTTAATTGTGCTCACTACTCTCAATATCAATCCTTGTCATTTTTAGCAACAGTTTCAATAGTGTTTGCTCAGATACCCCTGGATTCCACGGTGTTCGGCCTAAGAGATTATGGGGGAAGGGCCCTCTGGGCTGAGGGTTTTGCAATGAAGGCTGGTAAAAATCAACTGCTGTTTCTCTGCCATCTTGCTTCTCTGCTCTCTGCCTTTTTCCCTGAAAATTGGGCCCTGCTGCTGCCTGTGTGGAACTCACAGCACTCCCAGGCAGGAATGTTCAGGGAACTTGCCATTTTTTTCCCCCTCTCCCTTCTCCTATAGGGAGTTCCAGTGGCTGCGAAAGGCAGCTTCTTTATTTCTCCCAGTCACCACCTGACACCTGGGATTCAGATCCCATGTTTGGACATGCGGGTGTGTAGTTTGGGTGTTTTTTGTTGAGTTTTAGCTTATTGTTGTTTCAAGGAGAGATATCTGAGTAAGTCTCTCACTCCGCTTTGTTTCTCCAATCTCTCTCCTGCTCGTGTTTTTTAAATATGATCTAAAACAATATTTCTTGATCAGGAGACTTACTGATCTTAGGAATCTTAAAAATGCAGAGGCTCTTTACTTGTGCAATATTTAGTACAAATATTTTATCATAAAATAACTTTAACAACCTTGAGTCATGGGTAGGGAGATGGTTTGAACTGGAAAATTTAGCTCTCCCTGAATTTGCTACTGATTATCAGGTAAATTAATTTGAATTTCAAGATAAGATACAACTGATATATCTAGTCTCTCTTAGTTGCCCACTGAATATACAAATGGATAAAAATATACATTGTAATAGTCATAAAATCACCAAATGGTAAAATAGAACAGGCCTTAGAAATACTCTGGTCCAGTCCCCTCATTACTACTATGAGTGTGACTTACCTAAGATCACCTAGGATATAATGTAGAAGGAAGATTTCAGCCTATGTTCTATAATCATATACCATTGCCTTTCAAATAACCAAAAATATTAGTAGCATAAACATTATACCAATAAAAATGGGAGAATTTGTTTAATTTTTTTGTTATTTTATCAGTATCATTCAAATAAGTGATATATTTTTTATTTTATAATGTTTATGTTTTTAATTAATATTTTTATTTTGTTCTTTAAATATCATATGATTATGACAAAATATCAACAACATGCTTCACTCAGACTATGAAGTAGCAGGCAATGTACAAAAGGAGACCACTGATAGAATCAAAGGGTAAGTTCTAGCAGCGATGTATAATATAATAAGAGACTTTTTTTTTTTAACCATGCCTGAAGGTGAGCATGCTCATGTGCTTTAGTGTCTCACACTTTGGTCAGCATCATTGTATGCTGAGGGCTGCTGTACCTATGAGGTCAACCCAAGGCTGAGGGCTGCTGTACCTATGAGGTCAACCCAAGGCTGAGGGCAATTCCTAGACCATTGTGATGACTCCACAGCATCTCTTCTGGTATCCTTATACCAGCACACCAGGAACCAAAAGCTGAGAAACACTATGCTGCCTTTGGCTCCCTGAAGATGATTCCCCATCTTCTGCTGGACACTTACAATAGGAACATGATTTCAGAATCACTCATGTGACTCTTCTTGACAAAACCATTGGCTAAAAAAGGTGCTAAATTTTTAGTTAACATATCGTTCAAATGACCTGTCTCAATGAAATGGTGTTATAGACAAGTACTCAACTAAAGCTCTAGGACACTGGTTTCCTCAATAAGGAGACAAATGTGATAATAGTGTTAAACTTAAAAACAGTCTAATACACATTTCTAAGCACTGCCACACTTGCTAGAAAAAGCGATTGATATAGACTCAAATAGAGAAAACAGAAAAGTCAAAATTGAAAAGTAATCTATGACTTTTTATTAATGTACACATATATTTCTTAACTATAATTTTGTTTGGCATTTTTCAGAAGAGAATAGTAAATTTTGTTTTCTTGAGTTATTTTTGGTTCAGCTTCACAATCTTTAGGGTTAACTCTCAGATAATATTCTAAAAATATTCTCTGAGTTCTTTGGCTTTAAAAATCTGGTATTTTAAACAAAAACTTGTTTGTAATTAATGTGGGAAAGAAAATATTCACTCAAGTATAAAAAAGACCTGTTGCACTGAAAGACCAAATATACCCTTCATTAACTCTGTGAACTTTGGTCTCAGTTTATCCATCTAAAAAATTAAGATGCTTATAATATTGTTATAATTGGATTACAATGAAGATTAACATTCTTAATGTAAAGAATTTACTACATAATAGGTATTTAATTCATTTTACATTGCAGAGCTTTGTTCATGAAGGCAGGGGATATGAAAGGAAGAGAAGAATTGGAGGCATGCCTCTGTGTATATTAGCCCTCTAGATCCAGCCCCTGCTGGCTGAAAGGTAAGGATACTGGAGGAAAGGCAGAATTTACCCATACACATTCTCTGTGCTTCCTGATCATCTCTTTGTTTTAGAATCCCAAAGGGTGTGGAGTGTATTTAACATAATGCTGTGCATCTTTACTCTCCTGACATCAGCCCAACAGGGTAAAGAAGGACATGAGTCCTGACAGTGTTGTGTCCCTAGGACCAAGGGATTCTCTTCTTGTGATGATCCTCACAGCTAGAGATCCTCAGAGACAAACCCTGATGACAAAAGTAAGGCTCTGTCCTAGGTACCTGCACGTCCATAGTAACTGGAGCAACATGAGTGTATTTCACAGAGATTTAGGGTTGTTTTCTGATATTTGATCTTTAAAGACAGATATTGCACTGAAAACTACAGACAAGTCCAAGCATAGTGTCCCTTTATTGCACTTTCTCACAATGTAATTTAACAACTTTAAATATTTTCCATTGGGAAGTTAAAGCAGCAAATTCAACTTTGATGCCTACTGTGTTATTCTACTTAGATTCCTTATGGTCTTATGTTTAATTCTTGCCAGCATAAAATTTATCATCACTTTACATATGTTATTATTTTCAGGTTTATTTAATAACCATTCTCCCATGATACCAGGGATGTACTACAAAGTCTCTTGCCAAAGCCAAACTGGCCTTCCTAAAGGGTTGTCCTGAAACAGCCCTATCTGGATTTCTTGTTGAATTAAAGGTTATAAAATTGTTGAACAGCCTGAATGGTGTCACATCACATATATAAGTCAAATACCTCCTTCTACCTCTCTTTTCTTACTTATTCTTTTTATCTCTCACCTTTTCTCTCTCTATCTCATTTAATATTTATTAAGCATCTACTTAGTACTAAAAATACTAAGACAAATAAGATATTCTCAGCAGCTCCAATTTAAAATCATGATAGTATTATCAGCACTTCTCCAGGGCTGCATGACTATAAAGAGCTGAGATACAATCAAATTCTGGTCTCTCTCAGAGAATAATAGCTGGCCAAGGCCCTCAACAACACATTCAAACGTACATTGATAGGGATCCTGAGAGTGCTGATTTGGGGAGACCTTTCTTCCACTACTCTTTGTAAATGACAAACATGCAAGATACTCTTGACATATTAGCTTTAATAAAAACCAAAATTAAATAAAGCAATGACTTATTAAATGATCTGAATAAATGTCTGAATATAGAAGACAATCCATCAGAGCCAATCAAGTTCTAAACAATAAACAAAATGTCTTCTTTGCCAATAGAAAGACGGTTTAATGATTTGATCATCTAGATAATGCTCTCAACTGCCCACTTTACTTTTCCTAAAGAAATATACTCAGAAAAAAATTAACAAATAACTCAAAAACATTTTTTAAGTGGGAGTTTTGAATTATTATCTTCCAGATCACTAAGCCCATGAAATACAATGATAACAAAGGTAAACACTTCAAGATTCAAATTCATGTCCATCTGATTTGCTAAAGTTTCAACACAGAACAAAAACCAAAATAAAGAGCAAATTCAATGATAAATTATTTGGAAACTAAAAAATTTTTCCTCCAGAGTTTTGTTACAGACCTAAAAAAACATTGATGGAATCATTCAAATTTCAGTTTCAGTTTTTATCTTGCTATGAGCCACAATGATCTGTTAGGGAGAGTAGCTGTACAGAGTAGCTTCAGGCAATGAAAGGGAATTAGAAAAATGCTGAGTGACATTAATACAATCTATCACATCCTGATTGTTTTTTGTATATATGTTGCAAATTCTCTAGAATCTTTAATTATCACCCACTCATTCCACAAATATTTAATGAATCATACCATGTACTAGGCATATTAGGAACAATAAAGAAATAAAAGTCATGCTCTCTGGCTTAAGGAAATTAAACTATGGGTATGGATGAAAGCACCCAAATTTGCTGAGACAACTGGGCAAGGTCAAGTTGCTGCCCTCTCTAAAGAAGTAATAATGAAATTTACTGAAGGAGGAATTGCTGAGGTTCTGCAGAGCTTCCTAATAGATGGGGTAGAGTTTGTGTAAAGGGGAAATGTGGACAGTCCTGATTGTGTAATATTTTCTAGTGGAAAAATAAAGTCAATTTTGTTTTGAATGATTATATTTATATGCAATCTTCTTGAAGATAGAGTCAAGAATATGGATGCCAGAAATGCTCTAAAACACTTATTTCATGAATGGTTTTTACTTACTTATCTTTCATATTTCATGTAAAAACTCGAACCAAAGCAGAACAAAACAAAAGTCATTTATTTTTAGCTTGAATTATTTAGATTGTTGCTCATTCTGTCCTTTGGTTGCCATGTAAATTTGCCACAGAGTGTACTTATTTATACTGACTGGAGTTTTGCTTGACAACATAAATATTATACATGTCAATTTGTAAATGCTTGTTTAACTTTAGGTAATGATTTTAACTTTAAGTAAAAAATTATTTAAATTCTGTTTCAAATAAGTTTTTTTCCTAATTTCTAAAATACAATCATAATAAATCTCTTAGTTACCTACTACAAGTACTAGTCTCTGAATGAACCATCAAACTATAGTATATATAAATCTAAAACTAAAATCTTTTATCCTAAAATCAGCGATAAATAGGTTGATTTGGAAGCAAAAGAGCTATACCGATTCTCATTATCTAAGGAAAAAAGAACATTATATTAGTACTATAACTTAACAAATGGTTTTTTACTCCAGAGAATATTGCATTTATATGGATAGGTGACATGGTGTTAGGAGGTAAGAATAAACAAACCAGCAGGTAAGAGCATATATGACTCTAGATTACTATTGTTATTCATTTATTCAGAACAACTAATATTTCTGATCATTAATCTGCGGAGTCTCATAATATTTCTCTGAAGTAGGAATGGAGCAAGTTATTTTTAAAGATTTAAAAAATATAACTAACAAAAATTATTAGTTTTAGGTGTACATCATAGTTATTCAATATTTATGTACCTAAAGAAGTGATGACCATGATAAGTCCAGCATGGAGCAAGTTGTATAAATAAAAAATGTACAATTTACAATCACTGACTATCAGAGGAATATACTATGTGTCTCTATTTTTATTCCTATTTACTATTTCTGCTTACATTCTTTGCTAAACTGCAAAAAGTTATGTGTAATTCAGAAATGTCCAGAAATACAAATAAAATTTTGATATGTGCTTCTCCACTTTGCTAACTGTCTATTACAGTCAGTTAGGGCTTCAAAATATAATGTAAAGAAAAGATGAAATGAATAGGATAACATAATTGGTAATAAATATTTTACCCATTTTGAGTGTTCTCATAAAAATTATTTAAAAATAATTTATAATGTTTCTATAGAAATAAATCTTTCACACATTAGTGGTCAATAAAAGTAGTTCAGACCTACAATCAAATCACATGACAGCCAAGAAAATGAAGGGTGCACTAGAAGAGAAATTAGTTGACAGTAACTTTAACATGTTCATTGTGGTATCTCTAGAGCTCTAAGTAATGGCTCATATATAGTAAGTGAACAAAATATTTTTTAATATTATGGTTAATATAATCATTATAGTTTAATTTATCTTTCAGGTCTTTTAAAAAATATAGAAGTCTAAAAGAGCAGCTTATGTCCTTAGGAAAATTGTATGCAAATGAGCTTGCTAGAACTATGCACAACCCTATATGAAGATACTGAGCATTCATCAGAAATCCAAATTGTTTTTAATTTTTTGTTTTCCTTTCTCTCTTCTTAGATTAAAAACAAAACAAAACAAAACAAAAATCCTTAGGAACAAGAGACACTGACTCTGAAGCATTTACAGCTTTAGAGGGTAGAGAAACATGAACAAATAACTATGCCCTGATGTGCAAATGATTTCAGAACACACTGGAGGAAATTACCTGATGGCTTTAGGTAGTTAGCCTGAGTGACAGGAGCAAAGGCCTAGCTCTGTAACCATAGAAACCTCCCTTGAAGACCTTCCTTAAGGATCTCCCAGAAACACCTTGCTTTTAGGGTTATAAATTGCCCAAATCCTAGAGCACAAAGACCATAAAAGCTGCTAGTTGAACCAGCTACAAATGCATGCACAGAGAGTACTGCTCATAACTTCAGCCTCATTATAAGGCAGCCTGATCCTGCTTGGCCATTTTCTGCTAGAACGAGTTTGTTCCTGACTGCCCTCTCCCACCTCAAGGACTCTCCAGCTCACATCAGTTGTTTCATAGCTTGCCAACTAATGGATGTTCTTCTTTATATCTGTAACTGTATAGGGATAACAAGACTGTATAAAACTGCCCGTTAAGTTACAATTGGGGCTCAGCCTTTGGATAAGAGTTCACTGAGCTAGTGTCAGCATCAATAAATGCTGCTTCCTACTTATAGCCTTAATGTCCCGTCTCTCCATTCGAGAATCCTGCAACATTTCTACCATCATTATATATGAATATGCCTGGAAGTTCATGAATCTAATTATAAGGGACTGAATTCTGGATAAGCACAGGTGCAGTATGCAAAGCGTTATATAGCAGCCCCCTATCAGTCAAGGTAGCCTTACCTACAGATCATCTAGGACCTACTATCATGGCCCAAATATAAACAGACCTTCCCATTTCTGCATTGTTCCAGCTCTCCTTGCTGAAAACCTACTCCTCCCTTTGGGGTATACTGCTTTATCTTTTCACCTCACAAATTCCACATGGATGCAGCCTTCCATAGTGCAGCTTGTCTCCTTCTAAAATGTATTTTCAATAAATCTTACTTTTCCTAAATCTTGCTGACCTATAATTCTTTGCTGCAGTGATGGGAAAGAATCGAGGGACAACACACAACCCTACCTTTCTCCTCCTTTTCTTCTTCCTTCCCCATGCCACTGGGGCAATGCCGGATTTCACAATGGCAAATAAGAAGCAATGATTTCTCTTCAGACAAATAAAAATGGAAACTGTAATAACTCAAAATAAACACTGCACATATTTAAATATTGTTATGTGATATAAGATTATCAACTCGGAGTGAGGGGCAGGTGGTTTTCAGGATCCCATGAGGCGCTTCCTCTTCACCCATTCTTCCAGTTTTCTCTTAGCAAAGCCAGAGGTGAGTGAGGTGGTTGGAGCAAGGGACTGATGTGGTGGTCGGAGTAGAGGGCACTGAGGATGATGTGGGGGTCAAGAGTATGGTGTAATAAGGAGTGAGGTGGGAAGTTGGACCACAGCGTAGACGGTTCATATACATACTACAAACTGGCCAGGTCCATCTGCATGTGTATTTTCCTTTCTGAAATTTTTATTGCTAAATTTTGCTTTGTCTTATCTCTGAACTGCTCTGAGTACAACCCAATATAAACTATGCACAACCGTTGGATGCATACCAGGACCAACTGATATTATTCAATTTGTTATACTATTTCCTATTTCACAGATTTCTTAATTAAATCTCTACAAATACACTGCTTTGCCAGCAACAATTTGCAATGACAAGAAGCTCAATTTTATCTCTGTACAAAAAGCAGTTAGCTTTTTCTTAGAAAAATAACTGCTGGGAAACAGTGGTAGCTGGATTTTATTTTATATAACTAAGGACAGTGAAGTTCACACTCCTGATATATATTTGACTCTCAGTCACTTAAAGTAAGTTTGCATGTGATTCCTATGAAAACCAAAGATGGATATAATGGCTCTATTCAGGAGAAAATAAAAATGATTATTTGTCACTAGCATTTTGTATATTTTCAACATCCTGTTGAACTATTTACTCCAAAGCTAACTACCTAAAAGAAGTATAGTTTTGTGTACGTATATAATAAAATCACAAAATCATGTGTAGAAATGATAGGCACATACCAAAATATAGTGATAATCTGGAGAAAGTTAAAGAGAAAGAGAAGAAATGAATTTGATAGAATTACTAACTTTTGTTTAGTGTTTTCTTTCTAAAAAAAAAGAAAAAGAGAGAGATTTAATTAATGTAACAAAATGCTGCTATCATAGGTCTCAGAAATATTATTTTAAGATCTTTCAGCACATTTTATTTATTTCATAATTAAAACAAAACTTTGAATTTAAAGAAACAAAACCAATGGGTAGTGGTATGGAACATTATTTTTAAGAAGATTTTTATCTATCATTTAAAAATGATCATTTGTAAATTCATCACAGGCTGATATCTGAAGAATGCAATATAAGAAGAAAAGACAAAACATTAAAAGAAGCAGCATAATGATTTGAGTCATAAATTTTTAACTAATGTAAACATTTATTTGCAAATTATAAAGACTAGAACACTTTGTTCAGATAGGCCTCCATAATGTTCTTCCTGATTTGTTTAAAGACAAAAAGAGATACTATTTTAAGTAACAGTTTGTGTCCCAATTAATTTCTTTCTAGTATAGACATAAGTCATATCCTCATATATCAGGACTTCATTGGTAGATCCTTGAACTATTAGAGGCTGAAAGGCCTGTTTCATATAGTATACCTGTATATGCTTGCCAAGCTAAATTATATTTAATCTATAATTAACACAGGAAAGTTTTGGCATTAATTCTTCAAGGTCTTATGTGAATTATGCAGTTTTTAAAAATTATACTGTGGCTTTATCATGAAACTGAAGTGAGTGTATGGCAGAAACTTTCAAAAAAAAAAAAAGAGTTAATGGCATTTGGGTAGCCCTCTGCTCCCTCTGAAGAAGGCCAATGCGGCATTCCCTCACCAGAAGAAGCAGTGATTTTTTTTTTCTGCAGTTGATTGGCCTGCTGAGGAACATTACAGTTAAGACAATTATTCACATTTCTGTGTGAGACACAGGGTTCCACTCAATTATAATTTTAAGATTATACAGCTGAGGGTCCATAGACCAGTAAAGATTTGTGTGAGTTGAAAATTGAAATAAAATTGATCTGGACACTGAATAGAGTTTAAAAGTTAATACGTCTTTTGCATAAAAATAGTATTATGTATTTAACTAAGTTGTAAAGTAGTTGTTAATAAATAGAAAATCCTAAGGGGGTTTAGAAAACAAGAATAGAAATTCTCTTTTAATAGTATTTCATAACAATTAAAAATAAATATATTAAAAATAAATATCTCATTTTATAATATATAAATTATATTTTATAACAAACTTGATTCTTTTAAACTTTGGACATTATAATTTTTCTTTCATTTCTCAATATTTAGAAAAGTCTTAGAAAGTTTTACTGTTTTAATTACATAATTTCTCCTCCATCTATTCCAAAGTAAACCTTACAGATTATCTCAAGTTAAATTCTTATTCTAGTTATTTGGTAAAGAAGCAATGCTGTGTGTGTATGTGTGTATATATATGTGTGTGTATATATATATATATATATATATATATATATATATATATATATATGTATATACACACACATGCACACTAGTAAGTATGATATATTGATGTTAACAATAAAAACTGTTAATTAAAAATGCTCAAAACTTCTATAGAGAATTTTTTTAAATTAAATTTTACCTATGACCAATTAAATGTTATGGAACTTACCTTCTCTCTATAAAAAAAAAAACTAAAAAAATCATGAAAGGAATATGAAATAAATGCTTTCAGATTTTGGACAAGAGGCAGTAGAGGACTAAGAGAAGGAAAACAAGCAAGATTCACCCTATGATCACTCCAAATTACTTCCAAGAGTCTCTAGGCTTCCGTGCGTGAGAGAAAACCTAGACAGAGTCCAGAAGTTTTACAGAGTTGAGAAGAAAGAGGTCAAGTGTTCAAAAATGCTGAGGTTGCTAGAATTTGAAGTGAAGAATATGGGACAGGTAAAAGCTAAAGAGGGAGAAAGCTTTGGAGAGCTAGAGTTATCTTTTAAGTCTTTGACGAGTATTTAAAGAACAAAAGAGTAATGACAGGTCAGAGCTCTCAGAGGCCACACACCACTGGAAAGAGTTTCTGTTCACATCATCTGGAGTGAATATGAATAAACTTCGTAAAACATGGGTATTGAGTAGAATCCTCAGAAGCGTATTGCTATAGTGTATTAGTCAGCTCAAGCTGTCATAACAAAGAAAATAGATTGGGTGCCTTAATAACAGAAATTAGTTTTCTTACAATTCTGGAGGCTACAAGTTCATGATCAAAAATCTGTGAAGTTTGACTTTGAATGAGAGCTCTCGCCCTGGCTTGCTTATGGTTTCCTTCTTGCTTTGGCCTCACATGCCCTTTCTTTAGTGTTGGTACCTGAAGAGAGATCACTCTCTTTTCCTCTTCTTATAAGGCCACCAGTCTTATTGGTTTAGGACTTCACCCTTATGATCTCATTTAGCTTAATTACCTCCTACAAGCCCTACCTCCAAATACAGTCATAGTGAGAGTTAGGGATTCTTTATATGAATCTGGGAGGGGAGGAAAACACAATTCAGTCTATAGTTCTTAGTATTGAAACTAATTAATTCTGAACTAGTTTAGACTGCTCTGAAATGTCTAAACAAGCCTCAAATGAATCAAACTGTTTTCTAAGTAAAATACCTGTATGACATTAAATTTTAATACTTTTAAAAGGAATAAAACAATCAAGCATTTGAAAGTGTCAAATTCACAATATCTGCACTTTATCTAAAAGAAACAGGAAAATAATTATTCTTAACCAGCAGAAAAAAATAATAATTAAAAGTAGATTCATAAATAATAAAGATAATGAAACTCATAGATGAGGATGTTAAAACTGGTTTAGTAAATCTGATTAATATATGGTCATTGACCTAAATGAAAACATAAATGTGGTAAGGAAAGAAATGTAAATACCCAAATGGAACTTCTACAAATTAAACAAACAAACAAACAAACAAAGAAACAAAAAAGCCTAAAATAAAAAATACAGTAGATGGAACTAGAACTAAAGGTCAGAGATCTTGAAGAAATAGCACTAGAATGTATCTAAAATTTATTTAAAAGGAAGTACAGAGAAGAAACAAAATTTTATTTATAATAATCAGAAGATATGACCTGTTGAAAAATATCAAGCAGCCTAACACACCTGTGACTGGAGTCCTAGAAAGAGAAGAGTGTGTTTGTGTGTGTGTGTGTGTGTGTGTGTGTGTGTGTGTGTAGGGGTAAACTTATTTGTGAAAAAAAGCCACAGTAGTAAGTGTAGGAAGGATATGGAACAACTGGAACTCACATGTTGGTGGGTGGGAATGTAAAATGATACAGCTATTTTGAAAAACATTTTGGCAATTTATTATAATGTAAACCACTCATTTATCATACAATCCAGCAATTGATCTTAGTTATTTACTCAAGAAAAATGAAAATACATGTTATATAAAGACAAGTAAAAAATAACATTTATAGCAATTTAAAAAATAATAATGAAAAACTGGAAACAAAATTAATGTTCATTAAGTTGCAAACGGATAAGTAAATTTTGATATATTCATACAATGGATTACTATTGTGTGATATAAATGAATAAACTATTGATATACTAAGCAACATGGATGAATCTCACATTCTGTTTACCAAATAAGCCAAACACAAAAGTTTAAAAAAATCAAAATGATAGTGAAGATCAGTGTTTTCTAGGGAAAGATCTAGACGTCAAAACTGCAGTCAATTAATATTTTCAGAATAGCATGAGAAAACTACTGTTTTTTAATACACACCAGTCTGCTTGATAAATACACTCAAGGATTCAATTAAAATTTTTTTAAATACATTTTTTAAAATTGAGCAAGACAAACAGTGATTTTAAGAATTTGAAATCCATGGGAAAAATTAATTCTTTAATGATTTGAATATCTAGGGGAATAAAACTTTTTCTTTACCCTCCCAGGTTCTTCAGCCAGGGCCCTGAAAATTAAACTGACAAAAGGAAGATTAACAAGATAAAAACATAAATTTCTTAACTCAAGCATACCGCAAAAAACAAGGGAAATCTCAGGGTGGTTAGAATTTGAGCTTATTGTAGCATCTTAACAAAAAACTCTACATTTATAAAGAAGTGACAAGAGAAAGGAAAAGTTGTAGGCTTCCAAGGGTAGCAAATTGTGGGAAGATAAATATATATAGGGAAAATTAATAGATTAAGATTTGTTTGTGCAGGTCTATCTCAGCTCCAACTCCCCATCTTCTTCATGGACATAAACAATCTCTAGAGGGATTTATGTCAATTCTTGTTGCTCAGAAGTTTCTTCTTTTCATCAGATAAAGGGAAGCTCCAGAAAGGCATCTTTCTGTTTCCATTGACTCTCAAATGTCTTCAGCTAAAAATAATACTTATGCCAAAGGGATAGACTTTGGAATGGTATATTTGATTTTTTTTTTAAATTCATTTAAATTTCTTTAAACTCTAACATTGACCTTAATGCCCAATATTAACCCTAACTCTATAAAATAATATTTACATATTATTACACTTTCTTATGTATTTGCTTACTTTCCTATTTCCTCCCAGAGGTGACCAAAAGCTGTTACTGAACTCAAGGGGTTTGTTTTGCCTGCACACATGTCAATAGCCAAAAAATATGGACAGGAATTTGCAGCAAAGAAAGTAGAGGTTTATTTAAGAAAACGGAGGCAAGCCCGGAGGCATAGGTTAACTAAGGCTCAAAGATCTGGCTCCTTGATGGTCTCTAGGGGATAGGTTATATAGGGAAAAACTCTTTAGTTATGGTAGCTAAGGGAGTTGGGGTTGTAGGCTCTACTGATTGGTCAGGGTTAGGGTAAGATGCAGCCTATCATTGCATCAGGTCCTGATGTCAGTCATAGCCTCTTTCTGTCTAGTTTCAAGGGGATGCAGATATGGTCCTTTGGCCTTCATGGGTATGGAGCTGCAAGATGTTATCTTTAGTTTGAAGGAAACTCTGTTTCTGTGGTCAACAGACCTGAGGCTTTGCTCCTAAGACTGTTTGATTCTGACCTAAGAGCTTAATGATTATGAGAGTGGTTGTGCAGTCTGCAGAAGCAAGTGAGTTCAAGACCAATTTGAATCAAAGAGAAAGAGAAAAAGTCATTTTAAAAAGTAAAGATTCGCATAGTTACAATGCCTCTAGGTAAGGAGCCTCTTACAATTTTTATAATGTATATTTATTCAACCAAAAGAGCTTAAAAATAGAACTACTTTACTATAATGTGTGGTGGTTACAAAATCTTTTGGTATTAATCCAAAATATTGCAATCACTCTGGTGGTCAAGTACATGTTTATTGGAAGGAGTTGGCACTCTCATATAAAGAGCAGATATTTGGGAGAAGTTGAGATTTCTAACAATGACCCCAAAGAGTTTTCTCTCAAAAAATGAGCCTCTCACTGACCCTTCTATTTTTGTACCACCATGTATTTTTAAAATGGCACTGTAGCCCTGTCACTAATTTCAGTGGGTTTCAGAAAGCAGAAATGGTCCTCCACAGAAGAGATCATGTTAGGCAAGTAGAACACTGGATGACAGCTACAATTATGCCACAGTAGGCAGCTTCCCACTTTCCCTATAAATATTGTTTGCAAAATGAACACATTCTTATTTGGAACGTCTCAAGAGGTGATTCGACAAGTCTGAAACAGTAATAATAGTTTTCAATTTTGTCTATTTATTTGAGGATTGACACTTCAAAGCCCTGGCCCATAGTTTCTAGGATATTTTAAAGTAATGCTTTTACATGCAATCAATAGAACTATCTTTTCCTTAAAACCCGGTCTTTAGTAGCTCTTGGTAGTCTTTGATCATGAAGTGCCTGGTGATGGCTGCTGACCACTGATCAGTTACTCGGTCTAAAATGCCCACCATCTGTACTAGCAAGTGCCCTTCACTTGTGCTGGAAACCATTAGTTAAGTGAGACTGAAACTGGAGAGCAATGGAGTCCAAGCCTCATGCTGCCTGTGACACTCAGTCAATAGACTGACACAGGAGTTGTGCTACTTAGAATAAGCATTTATGGCAGAGCACTGGTGATCTGAGAAGGAAGAAGGCTAACAAATTTAAAAACTCCTTCACTTCTCAGTCCAACTTAAAGTATTTAAGAAAAAATCTGGGCATTATTTCAGGGGCTACTTGATGGTTTGGGGGTGAGGGGGATTTTGTGATTCACAGAACTTTCTCTCTGGCAATGTGGTACTACAGTGGCATTAGCTACTTGGGAACAAAGATGGAAGTAGTCTAGAAAGGAATGCTAGACCATAAAGATTGTGATCAGTAAGCATAAGGGCATTAATCATAAGTTTCAGGGCAACTTTCTACTGCGGAGGAATTTCCAGGTTCTGGGTCAAGCTGCAGGGGACAGTTGATTGTTAAGCTATAGGGCAAAGAAAAGTGAAGCTGGAGACATTTTGAGGTGTCTTCTACAGGGGTCCTAACTGGTCCTTTCTTTGATTGCCCATTGTAATAAAGTAGAGTCTCTATCTACAAGACTAGTTTAAAGTGAAATTGTTCACTGTGACATTAAAGAAAGGCTTGGGCTTCAGGTGTCCACTGGGCCTTCAGCAACTGGCTGGAGATGGACCTACAGGATGGAGCACATTTACTGCAGCAGCCATACACAATCCCTATAATCATAAACAGAAGAAAAATAAGACATGCTTCTCTTAAACCAGTAAAGCTGGGGAGCCAAGAGATAACTTGGGATAGATCAAGGCTTAAAAAACCATCTCTCTGTTTGATATTGGATATTATGAATTTGTTTGACCTTGCCCTCGATCGGTTGGGAGTTATCAGTAAGGTTAAAGCGACAAAGTACTTTAAATTCCTCACATCCATGTGTACTACTTAGTAAAAAATCATCTATAGTGATCCTATTCTCAAGGACAGCCTCTCTGACTTGTCCTAATTCATCCCCGATGCATGGATGGCCTGACTGGTGGCATTCAGGGCTTTTACCATAGGGAAAGCTGTTCTACTGATTTCCACATTCAGGGCAAGAGTCATGGCCGGCATCACAAACAGGGACAAGGCTACATATTCAGTTGGACTAAACAGGTGTGGCTCATATTACAGTCGGGACCTAAAGTAAGTTCTCTGCAATGTTGAATCAGGTGAAGTCTCTGTGGCATAGAAACAGTTAGTTTTCCAAGGGAGCAAGGTCCTCCAGCACTATTGGCTGGCACATAAGAATAGACAATTTTCCCAGATATGAGGAAGTACCCTACAGGTAACTTAATCCAATTGCATAACTCATTGAGGTGGTAGAACTGAATTTCAGGTCTTTTTTGGCTGTAACAACAAAACAAGTAGTACAACTGGTAAATGTCACACATTCTTCTACCAGGATCACCACAGAGATCTTAAGGGAAACCATAGCTATGTCCTTCCTGGTGACAATAGGACCCCAGTTATAGATGTCAGAGTATGAAATAGGCTTGTCAATAATTTGGAAAATGGTGTGATTTCTAATAGTCTCTATGAAGTATGAACTCTTATTAAACAGGAGGTTTAATAGGAGTTTATACTTCATAAACTGTTCCACATATGTCCCTCCTGAAAGGCAAAAGTCAGAGACATTAAGTACATGTTTGGCTAGATAAACCCAGACATTTTCATCTCTTTGGAACAGTACTGGTCCTTCCGAGAAGTATTTAGAAGGATTGCTGAGAGATCAAGTATATGAGGTCCTCTTAATGGTGTTGCTTTCCATGTTGTAGTATCTTTTCTTCTATCCTCATGTTCTGTCTTTTTTACTCTAGTGTAGTGAATCCATGACCAGATTTCTTCAAGTCTGACAGCTGAGTCAGTGGTCAGGAATACTGTCTAAGTTCCTGCCCACCGTTTGTTCAGCTAGTCGATGAGTCCTTGGTGTTTCCAAGTTTTAAGTAGCACTTTGTCCCCCTTCTTGAAAGGATGGTACTGTCCCACTGATGGGGCTGGTTTCCTGTTAAGGGAAAGTTTATATATGGTTTCTAGCACCTGAGTAAGTTCTCTAAGATAGTTTCTAACATGTAAATCTTGGCTAAACTCAGACAGAGCCCTGTCTTTCAAGGCCTGGAATGGTCTCCCGTAAATGATTTCAAATGGGATTAATTTAAGCCTGCTTTGGGGAGCCCCTCAGACTCTCCCCAGGGCAAATAGTAGTATCTGAGTCCAGGGCAGCTGAGTTTCTTGGAAGAGTTTGCTATCATCTTCTTAAGGGCATGATTCATTTTTTTTTCTATTTTCCTTGAGGACTGGGGCCTCCATGGCATGTGAAGCCTCCAGGTAATGTTAAGATGAGTACTCACGTTCTGAGTTATGGCTGAGATAAACGATGGTCCGTTGTAACTTTGCAGACTTTATGGGAGTTTGTAACTGGGGATGATCTCTCCAAGTAGTGCCTTGACTACTTCAATTGCCTTTTCTGTTCAAGTGGAAAATGTTTCTCCCCACCCTGAGAAAGTAACTATGCACACAAATAGGTACCCGTAATTTCCCTGTGTCCTGGGCATTTGAGTATAGTTGATTTGCTAGTCATCAAAGCATAGCTGACCTTTGTACAGTCAACCCTGGCCCCTAGAGTCTGAATGTGTCTTTGGATTTTTTTTTTCTGTCAAACTGAGCATTTACTGATGACATCCTGAATCATGTATACCAAATGCATTCCAGAGATCCAGGGAGTTATATAATTGAGCAAAGCATCTCACCCAAAATATGTAGCCTGACCTATCTCTTGAAGTATTAATGGAAGAAGTGAAGAATGGAAAAAAGACTTTTTCTTTAAAATTGATCTTGTATTCCCCTATCAACTCATTTGGTTGCTCCTTGTAGATCTGTCTCTGAATAGGTAGATTGATGCTTCTGAAGATTTATTATGGAGACCAGGTCCATACTATATCTAAATGGGCTGCCTCTTTAGCCACAAAGTCAGTCCTCTTGTTACCTGTCACTAATTGATCTCTACATTTTTGATGGTCTGGGAAATGCATTATGGCCACTTGGGTGGGTTTCTGGACAGCCTTGAGTAGTTGTAAAATTTCTGAGGTGCACTTTATTTCTTTCTTCCCTGCTGTAAAGAGGCCAAGTTCTTTCTAAATAGCTGCATGTGCATGTGGTACTAAGAAAGCATACTTAGAGTCAGTGTAAAAGTTGACTTTTCTTTTTGCTAATTTAAGTGTATAAGTTAGTGTGATGAGTTCAGCCTTTTGGGGGGACGTACCTGCATATAACAGCTGAACCTCTATCATTTGGTCCATAGTAACCACTGTATGCTACACTTTTTGCTTTCTGTTGTCAACAAAGGTACTTTCATCCATAAAGAGTGTCCAGTTTGGGTCCTGGTTCTGTAGGTCAGGTCAACTGGAATAGACTGATTCTACAGTTTCTATACAGTAATGTATTAATGATTCATGGGGAAGGGGTAACAGTGTTGTGAGGTTCAAGACAAAGACTTTCTGAAGCTGAAGGTGTGGATTATCTATCAGGATGGCTTGGTATTTGCCCATCCTTTTGGCTGCCTTTTTGTTCTAATATACTGCAGTTCTGGTGTGACTGCAGTATAATTATATGCTGTCCAAGAATGAATGTTCCCGCCTCTTGTACCAGTTCCCAGGTGGCAGCTATAGTCCATAGCAGCAGGGCCATCCCTGCACCATATTACCCAGTCTCTTAAGGAGGTAAGCTATGGGTTTTTGTACAGTCCTGATCATTTGGGTTAGCATCTCCATAGCAAAACTTTGCTTCTCATGAACACATAGTTAGAATGGCTTTGACACATTAGGCAGCCCCAGAGTAGGAGCAGAGCTTTAGAGCTCTTTTGGTTTCTGAGAGGCCTGCTGACATTTGGAAGCCAAGTCAAGTCAAGGGGCAATGTTTCCTCCTCCTTTAGGGCCTCATATAAAGGTTTGGTAATGAGGCAAAAATTAGGAATCAAAATTCTGCAAAATCCAGCCATTTCTAAAATTTCCCATAGCTACCTCCTTCTTATAGGAGCTTTAATATCTGTTATTAGATTCTTTCGATCTTTATGGAGGCTTCTCTTCTCAGGCTTGAGGAGAAGTCCTAAGAAGGGGACTCAGACTTTATAAATCTAAGCCTTTTCCCAGGAGATCTTATACCCACATTCTGCCAGGTGACTTAAGGAAGGTTTTTATTGTATTTAAAGAATCTTGTTCTGAGTCACTGGTGATTAACAAATCATCTACATATTGCAGAAGCACTTTGTTTTCTAGTTCATATTTTTTCAAAGTCATGAGCCAAGTCTTCCCCAGTATAGGGGAATTCTTAAAACCTCATGGTAACACAGTCCAGCAATAATTGAGTCCTTACTAACGAGTCTGGATCTTGCTATTCAAAGGCAAACAATTCTTGTGATTGTGGGTCCAAAGGTATACAGAAAAAGACATCCTTTATATCTAGTACAATATAGTACTGGGAAGTCCCCAGAATGCCAGATTAGGCATTGTAGGGAGAATATCCTTTGTTATTTCACTGTGCCTCATGAAGAACACTGGTGCCTTCTTCCCAGGCTCTTTCCATTTTTCTGCCTGGATTGTGGATTTTCCAGGCTCGGGGTCTAGCCTTTGGGCGAGGGGCAGGAGGCAGCCAAGGTGTTAGAGATCTTCAAGGGACTTCCAGCCACAGGTAGAACTGTCTCCTTGGCCCCATCATGCCCATAGGGGGAGAAGGGGTTATTGGGGGAAGGTATTTGCATCAAAAAGAAAAAAAGAAATTGCCCACAGGTCTTGGACAAATGGATATTCCTGAGGTTTGTTTTTCTGAACAGGTAAGATGGGAATGTTATATGGAGATGGGCAGGGCCAAGTGAGGCCTAGGTCCTTGAATTTCTGAATCAGAGGTTGAATACCTTTTCAGGTTTCCTTCTTAAAAAAGGTATTGCCTTTTCCGGGGAGTGAACGTCACCCTTTCAGCCTTATTTTTATGGATTCAGTGTTATTAGCCCTGCCGGGGTTCCCATCGCCCAGACGAAGGGATTAAACCGTGATGAAAAAGCAGAAACTCCTAAAGTGTTTTCCAGCCTTGAGCTCAGGAGCATCTGGAGTTGGTATGCGTTCTCAGCTGGGACCTGTAGGCGGAGCTGATTCTCCTCAGGAGGAAAGGTTATATGGGCATGTAGTTTTGAAAGTCGGGCCCAGCAAAGGTGTTGTCAATCAGGCATGTATAAAAGCTTATGTTACAAGTATGTATCTCCTATGATGCATTGTAGTGGTTGCAGAAAATGTTGATTCTCTGGTCTGCCATTTCATAACTCATTGAGGTGGTAGAACTGCATTTCGGGTCTTTGTTAGCTCTAATGACAAAATGGTTTTTACGAAACAGTTTATTGCAAAAGTCCAGTGATTTTTCTCATTTAAAACAGAGTAAATAGTGCCAGTATCAAGGGGAAAGTTTACTTTCCTGCTCCTCACTGTCAGTTGTACTCAAGGTGCTTTAGGGGTAATTGCTAAGGCCTGTTTGAGGAATAGAGCATAACCCAGGTCCTGTCATTCTCGGGGATCAATATCAGTATACCTATAGGCATGATCAATCCTCTCCAAAAACTGAAGGATCTTCATTTGTTTTTTGCTAAACAACCTGTACCATGTTTAAGCTCTTTTATTTTGGCACCCCTTTATGTAACCACTCCACAAGACATTACTGGTAAAGTTCTAATCTGGACTGATGTTCTTGTCATCAGAATCCCAGTCCAGTTAAACAAGAGGGTTTGTCCCATTGAGTGCTAAGGTCTCATTGGGATCTTCCTGGTGCAGCCTCTCAGCTTTCTCTTTAGCTTTGCCTGTTACCAGCCTTTGCTCATTAGTGGTTGGTAGCATGTTGAGCAAGGTACATCTGCCCAGGTGGGCCAGTGAGTGGCAAACACCAAGGAGATTAGATCAGTCATCTTTTGGGGGTTGTCATGGTAAGAAGGGTTAAAATTTTTCTAATTTGGTAAAAGTTGAATTGGAAAAAAAGAGTATGTGCCCAGCAATATCCAGCGGGCTATCCTCTAGGGCAAATTCTGACAGCAAGCTACATCAAAGGATATTGCCCTGTTATGGCCCCTTGTCTCCCTATCTCTGCTCTGAATTGTGTACCTTGTCGGGTATTGGAGGGGGAGACCATTCCATCAACTCTCTCTGCCTCAGGCACCCCTGGTGGTGGAAGAGTAATCAGGGGTCCTGGGTACTGACTTCCAACTGCTTGGATATTGTTAGAATCAGGTATTAGGACAGTTGCTGGTTCCGGTGCTGAGGCAGTTTGCCTCTGAACCATCAGCTTCTCTTTTTGCTAGCTTCAAATTATTTGAACTCATAAACATGTGTACCTAAGGTATTTAATCCCATTTCTCAGACCTTTGACAAAACATTTCCAATTGCAGAATAGTATAATTCAGTGAATCATTGAATGACTAGTGCTCCCCTGAATCTAATATGTACATTGGGTAAGCTGTATTACAATAAAACATTAATTTCTTTTTAGTCAGTGTCCCTTAGCCATAGGTTTGTCAATGACCTAATATTATTAACAGGCTTCCAGCCAGGACTAAAACCTTAGGTCTCATTGTTGAGTTGGAACAAATGTGGTGGCCCTTAGTACAGACTGAAACACATAGACACAGATCCAAGCATTCCCTGGATCAAACAAACAAAATTAGAGCTAGCTGCAGACTTGGACGCAAATACCAGATACAGTAACCAGACCTGCCAGGTGACAGATTTAAATGTGACATCGTCTTACTCCATATGTGGTCCATTGACCATGAGACAATCAGCCAGTGGGCTAAAACTAGAAACCAAATATGGTCTTAAGACTACCAGATGCCCAAAGGCTAAAACCAGAAATGGTGGCTTTTACAGGGCAATAGATATTGCCAGTCACAAGCATGCTTCCAGGACCAGAACAGGCTCACAAACTGTGGGGCTGCGGGATACTAGGCATTACCAGGTATTGCGGTCTCATTTTTTTGACGCCAATGTGTCAGTTTGACCCACAGATGGCCCTCAAAGTAGAGCCTCAGATGATGAGTCCAAAATCCTCCAGCTATGGTGAGGGGGCACTCCACCCACTGAGACCAGATTTAAAGAGTTTGAACTGAAGGGAAGAAAAGGACCAGAGACAGGGAAAATGCTTATTCTAGTCCAACGGGGCAGAAGGGCATCTGTGATGGGTGGGCCTTGCTGCAACTCTGACCTTGGTGAGCATAATCCTTTCACAGCTGCTTCCAGTGCCAAGGAATCCACCTTATCCCAAGCAGCCCCCGAGATCTCCTGCAAGCTGAGAGACATACCAGAGGAAATCCAAGGCTGTCTGTGGAGTCACCAGACTGAAAGTCTAGACCTCATGCTCCCTATAATGTTCACTCACAAGACTGACAAAGGAGTTGGGCTACTTAGAACAGGCATTTATTGCAGGGCACTGGTGACCTAAGAAGGCAGCAGGTTAACAAATTTAAAAACTGCCTTCTCTTCTCAGTCTAACTTAAGGTATTTAAGAGAAAATCTGGGCTTTATTCCAGGAGTCTGTTGTGCTTCACAGAGCTTTCACTCTGGCAATGTGGTCTTCCAGTGGCATTAGCTACCCAGGAACAAAGATGGGAGTAGTTGGAAAAGAATGCTAGACCATAAAGATTATGATCAATAAGCATAAGGGCATTAATCATAAGTTTCAGGACAACTTTCTATGGCAGGAGATGTTCTAAGCTCTGTGTCAAGCCACAGGGGACAACCTATTGTTAAGCTTAAGCTACAGGGCAAGGAAAAGTGAAGCTGGGGATGCTGTGAGACCTCTACTACGAGGGTCCCAACTGGACCCTTCTTTAAAATAAATTAGTTTTCTACATAATTGACCTGAAACATATTGCATTTTCATTCAGCATTTCATTTAATAGAAATAAATTACTTCTTTCTGTGCATCACAAACCTTTATTTTTATTCATTTATTTTATAGCTTTTCTGTCATTCTTAAATCATATCAAGTTGTTTGCAGACAATTAGAATTTCACAATTAGAATTTCAATTCCTCCAGAGTAGGTATATTTCTTGTTCACTATAATATCTAACATTTAGCACATGGTGCCTAGTACATATCAAATGTTGTGCATTGTAGATGAAATAACTTTGAACTTATAAAAGGGAAGGATAATTTGAGGAACTTGTGTGTGCATATAGTGCTATATGGAGATGTATTTAAAATTTTATACATTGCTAGAATAAAATTAAAAGGTGCCATTAATGCCCATAAATGAGAGGAAGGATTAGAGTGAGACAAGCTATCAGTGGGAAGCCAGGAAAAGACTTGTCTGATTAGTCCCTACTCTGGCATGAAAAAGAGCTGGAAACATGTGTTCCAGCAAGAGTAACTTAGTGGATAACCCAAGTAGAGCTGCTTTGGTTTTCTGTTAGGTTGACTAGAGCCTCTGAAAAGCTCCAGGTAGCAAGCCCTTTGGGTTTACCTGAAGGAACTAGGACAAAATGCTAGCTTGTAATAGAGAATTGGCTGAGCACTTCTATAATTAGACACAGCCTATATAAATGCTAACTCAGCAGCTCAGAGCAGAGGGTAAAAATGACATGTCAGCATTTCTGATTTATAGTTTATGGCAATACTTCTCCAAATATCTGTCTTCTTCCCCCAATTTCTTTTCTTTTTTCTTTTTGCAGAGCTTCTCAAAAAAGAAATAAAAATAAAGAATATAAATTAATTTAAAAGTTCCAAATCTCTCTAAAGCCTCCTTTTTATTCTTTGTGTCTTCTTCTACACATTTTTTTTTCCGCTTAAGTAAAAACAATCTCTGCCATTTCTCAGACCTTTTTTGTCTCTTTATTGTGTTTGACAAAAAGCTCAGGATAAGAGTTGGAAAGAATAAAAACTACTTAATGGGTGAGAGCACTTGTTAAGATTTTCTAATCATCATGACATGAAAAGCTGTCTGATGTCAGAGACTAATTATAAGTACACATTTGCCTGAATAGTTTGTGCCTCTCAGATCAGAAACTAGAAGATAAATGTTATATCTTTTCTAAAGTATCAATTATATGTGATGAAAGACTGTTTTTATGGAACATGGTAGAAACTTCTGGTTATTTATGTGATATAAATTCTTCTTTTCTTCTTTATAGATCCCCAAGTTTATTTCAAATGGCAATATATCCAGCTAAAAACGTCTAAATTACCCAGCTAACATTATAAGCTAAAGCTACCATGGGAATCTTTCCAGAAAACTTTTAAAAGAGGCCTAATTTGACTACTTAAGGCCTGTTTTGTTCTTTCATTTTTACCTTCTTTTTTTCTTGCATGGATCATGATGTTTGATCTATAGCAATCATTTGGCTACAAAGTGACCTTGAGAAGGAAAGCCAGGTTCTGAGGATGAAAGATCAGAATCATGATAAAAATCTGAGTTCAGATTCTAGGGTTGCCAACAAAAATATAAGACATCCCACTTCAATTTGTATTTCAGACAAACAACAAAATTTTTTTACTATAATATGTTCCAAATATTGCATGGAACAAATAAATATACTTAAATAAACAAATATTTATTTTAAAATAAAAGTTTACCTGAAATTCAAATTTAACTGAACACTTTTATTTTTTATTTGTTTAAAATGATGTCAATTATTTAATGAAATTAACAACAAGAAAATGAAAATATGGCAAAGTTAGTATTCTTTTAGCCTGTGTATACTTGAAGTGAGTTTTTTGCAAAAGGCATATAATTATAGATTTTAAAAAAGGCTTTAAAAAAATTTAGAACAGTTTTAAAGAAAATTTGGAAAGATAGTACAGAGAGTTCTCATTTACCCTATACCAAATTTCCCCCCATATTACATTAGTATGTTACCTTTGTTACAATTAATGAACCAATATCAATAAATTTTTGTTAACTAAAGTCCTGAATTTATTCAAATTTTCTTTTTTTTAAATTTAATGCCCCTTTCCATTTAAAGAATACCATCCAGGATACCACCTTACATTTAGTCAGCATGTTTCCATAGGCACCTCTTGCCTCAGACATATATATGATGAATGTGAGTGACATATGAATATGATATAACACATAAATATAATTTTTAAAAATCATTTTTTCTTTATTCATGTATTTGTATATGGACACAGGTTGTTTCCATCTATTGGCTGTTGAAATAATGCTAAAATGAACATGAGGGCAAAGGTATCTCTTCAAGATAGTGATTTCATTTTCTTCAGATATACACCAAGAAATAGGATTGCTGGACAAAATTGTAGTTTTATTTTTAATTTTTAAGGAAGCTCCATACTCTTTTCCATAATGATAGCACCAATTTACATTCTCACCAACAATGAACAAGGGTTCCCTTTTCTCCACATTCTCGCCAAATTTTATATCGATATATGCATAATTTTTTAATCTCTTAATTTTTTGTTAGCCATTCTAATAGTGTCAAGTGATCATTCATTGTGGTTTTGACTTAATAGTGCTTGGTGATTATTGATATTGAGCACTTTTTAATGTATATGCGCTGTTGACCTTTTGCGTGTATTTATTGGAAAAATATTCAACTCCTTTGTTAATTTTTCTAAATAAAATTTTTAAATTTTTTTATATTTTAGGTACTGAGTTGTATGAGTTTCTTATGGATTCTGGATATTAACTCCTTATCATGAAAATGCTTTAAAAATATTTTTTATCATTTTTATAGATTGTCTTTTTATTATTCTGAGTGTTTTTTTTTTTTTGCAGAAGCTTTTAGTTTGTTGTAGTCCCATGTGTTTATTTTTGTTTTTGTTGTCTGTATTTCTTTTTATATCCAAAATTTGTCAAGGAGATTTTTTACTGTTTTCTTCTAGCAGTTTTACAGTTTCAGGTCTTGCATTTAAATCTTTAATCCATTTTGAGTTAATTTTGGTGAGTGGTGTAAGGTAGAATCTGGATTCTGTTACGTTGGTCTTTGTGTCTGTTTTCATTCTGTTACCATACTGTTTTGATATTATAGGTTTGTAATAAAGTTGGAATTATTATAACTTTAAAATAAAATTTAACATCAGGAATCATGATGCATTCAGCTTTCTTCTCAGAATTTCTTTGGCTACTTGAGGTCTTTTGTGGTTGCATAAGAATTTAGGATTTTTTTTTCGATTTCTGTGAGAAAATGCCATTGGAATTTTGATACTGATTGAATTGTATTAGTAGATATATTTGGGTAGTATGTACATACATTTTAACAATATTAACTTCTCAGATCTATGAACATGAAATATCTTTCCATTAATTTGTGACTTATTTAATTTCTTTTATCAATATCTTCTAGTTTTTAGTGTAAAGATTTTTACCTCCTTTGTTAAATTTATTCCTAGTTTATTATTTTTGATGCTATTTTAAATGGCAATTTTTTAAATTTCTTTTTCCGATTGACAGTTTTAGTGTATAAAATGCAACTTATTTCGTATACTAATTTTGTATCAACAACTTTACTGAGTTCATTTATTATGTTAACATTTTGGGGGGTGCAGTCTTTAGGATTTTCTATGAATGAGATCATATTATCTATAAACAAAGACAATTTTACTTTTTTTCTTTCTGAATCAAATGCCCTTTATTTCTTCTTTGCTAAAACTTCCAGTACTTTGCTGAGTAAGAATGGTGAGTGTGTGCACTCTTGTCTTGTTCCTGATCTTAGTGGGAAATCTTTTAATCTTTCACCATTTAGTGTGATATAAGTTGCTGTTTTGTCATACATAGTCTTTATTATATTGAGGTACATTCTTTTTTTTTTAATTATTACTTATGCCTAACCAGGCCCAACCCTGCTTAGCTTCCGAGATCAGACGCCAGGCTTATTCACAGTGGCGTGGCCATAGACTATGGACCATGGCTCCACTGGGGCGTGAACGCAGGACCTTCTGCATGTAAAGCAGACGTGAAACCATGTCTGAGGTACATTCTTTTTATACTCAATTTGTTGAAATTTGTCACATGTTTTTTTTGGCATCTATTAAGAGGATTATATGATTTTTATCTTTTATTTTATTAATGTGGTATATCACATTTATTGATTGGCATATATTAAACCACACTTACATCCAAGGAATAAATCTCACTGGATTGTGATATATAATACTTTCATATGCTATTGCATTTAGTTAGCTAGTATTTTGCTGAGAATTTAAAAATCTATATTCATAGGGGATATTGGTCTATAGTTTTTCTTTCGTGCAGTATCCTTATCTGGCTTTGGTACTGGGGTAATGCTAGCTTCATAAGATTAGTTTGAGATTACTCCTTCCCTATCGATTTTCTTTAGGATTTTCAGAAGGATTAATGTTAATTCTTCTTTAAATGTTTTGTGAAATTCACTCATGAAGTCACTTGGTCCTCAGCTTTTCTTTGTTGGGAGATTTTTGGTCTCTTCATATTTCCTATCTTTTCATGATTCATTCTTGGTAGATTGAATGTTTCTAGGAATTTAATTTCTTCTAAGTTATCTAATTGGTTAGCATATAATTGTTCATAGAAGTGTCTTATGAGCCTTTGTATTTTTGTGGCATTAATTGTAATGTCATCTCTTTTATTTCTAATTTTTCTGAGCCTTCTCTTCATTTTCCTTAATTTAGATAAAGGTGTGTCAAAATTGTTTACCCTTTAAAGAAACAAACCTGAGTTTTATTTTTTTTTTCTGGTTTCTATTTCATTTATTTCTGCTCTGATATTTATTATTTCCTTCTTTCTACTAACATTGGTCTTAGTTTTTTTTTCTTTTTCTAGTTCCTTAAGATGCAAAATTAAGTTGTTTATTTGCAATATTTTTTCTTAATTTAGGCATTTCTCACTATACACTTTGCTCGTAGAACTACTCCTTCTGCATCACATAAGTTTTGGTATGTTGCTTTCATTTTTGTTTCATGAGATTTTTAAATTTTGTTTTAGTTAAGTGTTCTGCTGATAAATTTGCTGATAGCTTTATGGGTTTCCTTTATAAGTCAGATTTTTTTTCTTTATGCTGTTAAAATTCTTTCTTTGTATTTGATTTTAGATAGTTTTATTATAATGTGTTTTGGAGAAGACCATTTTGGGTTGAAAGTTAGGAACAATCTAATGGCTTCATGAACATGGGTGTCCAAATGGCTCCCCAGACTTGAAAAGTTCACAGCCATTTTTTTTTCAAATAAGCTTTCTGCTCCTTTCTTTCTTTCTTCTCCTTCTGTGTCTCCAGTAATGTATAGATTGTTTCTTTTAAATATATATAATAATTCACATAGTTATTCACTCTTTTTCATTCTTTTTTTCTCCTCTGCTTGGATAATTTTAAATGATTGTATCCTAGTTTACTAATTCATTAGTCTACATAAGCAAATCTGATGTTGAAATTCTCTATTGAATTTCTCAGATCAGTCACTGTATTCTTCAACTTTAGGGTTTCTTTTTATTTTTTTTTAATGGTTTTCATTTCTTTGTTGAACTTCTAATTTTGTTCATGTATTGTGTTTCCCTATTCATTTAGTTATCAATCTGTGTGTTCTTGTAGTTCAGTAAATTTTATTAAGAGAATTTTTTGGATTCATAGATCTCCATTTCTTTTGGGTTAGTCTTTGAAGTTTTATTAGTTTCCATTGATAATGTTATGTTTTATTGGCTATTCATGATTCTTGTGACCCCGGATGACTTTTGAATAAGTAGGCACCTCTTCTAGTTTTTATAGACTAGCTTTGGCAGATTAAGTCCTTCACCCATTGTCCTGTCCAGAATTCTGGATGGATCATATGGTGGTGTCTAAAGACATGTTTGCTGTTGGAATTCTTGGTTGGAAAGGTCTGATGTCTGGGTCAGCAAGTGGGCAAGCCTGATATCTGGTACATGAAGATCAGTCTGCTGCCTGGGTCCACTAAGGCAGGCCTGGAGCCTGGATTTACTGGGACAGTTCTGATGTTTGAGTCTGAAGAGTTGGTGTGAGACCTGTGTCTTTAATGGCAAACCTATATCCTAGGTCCACAGGGGCCAATCAGGCTCCAGAAATCACTGGGTTAGGCCATAAAAGCATATCTGGTATTGGGATGGACTGAAATCCTGGTTTTATGGCTGCTGGCCTAGAGGCTGGGACCATAGGAAATGGCCTGGAGCTTGGATAAGCTGGGAGTCTATGCTGAAGGAGTCAGTCTATAACATGGGGCCTTGAGAATCAGCCTGGTGTTTGGATCTGAAGAGGTCAGTCTGTTGTTAGAGCAGGCTAGAAGTGTAAGTCCATGGGAATTGACCTTAAAGCTAGGCCATGGGGGTTGGCTTGGTAATGGGGCAAGTTGAGAATTTGGGTTTTTTGGAGCTGGGCTGGAGTATAGGTCCACAGGGGCTGACCTGATACTAAGGTGGACTGGGGGTTAGTGCTAGGATAGATTGGAATCCTTGATCTGTAATAATTGACTTGGTTGGGGCCTATCCAACATTCTGTTTGCAGGTACTCACCTGGTGCCTGGTGGCATGGGAGCTGGCTGGCACTAGGGTGGTTTGGGAGCCTGGGTTCACTGGAGCCTGTCAGTAGCCTGATGATGCAGGAGCAGCTTGGGGAGATAGAAGCCACCTGGGGCTGCTGAAGTTGTCTGGAATTCAGGTGGGTTGGGGGCCTGAGTGTGCAGAGATTCTCTGGGAGCCTAAAGCCTAGGAAATCTTTTGGATTCTGGTGGCACTAGAGCTATCTATGGCTTTGAGAGCCTTCTGAAACTGCAGGAATCACCTGACCTGACAGGCTAAAGGTGAATTGGGGCCCTGAATTCATGGCAGTCTGCAGGGAGTCACGTAGAGCCACAAAGTTGGCCTGATTCTAGGGCATACTATTTCTAGGTTTGGTGGTGAAGTTCAATACCCACTTTATTCTCCTTCCGTATTATGGATGTACTCTCTCCACACTGGGCTGCCAAGACTACAGGGAAAGCTGATGGGAGTAGTGTGAGTTTATCTTTGCTATCCTCCTCATTGTGTCCTTTCTTATTGTGCTTCTCCCAGGTGCTGTAATCTTTCACCTAGAATTCTTGGTTCTTGTGAAGGTATTTTATGTGCATATAGGTGTTTAAATTGATATTTCTGAATTGAAGACAAGTACCAGAAAGTTTGATACTGCCATTTTGCTTATGGAACACTCTTGATATTTCAAACTCCTATTGAAGGGTAGCAGATTAGGCCACCCCAAAGTATGCACCTTTGGCATAAGGATTATTTCGAGCTGAAGGCAATAAAGGAAAAGCAGGTAGAAGAAAAGCTCTCTGAAATCTTATTTGCCTATAAGCAGGACATAAAACAAAGGTTTTCTTCCTCTATCTACCAGGAAAGACAAAGGTTAATTCCAGAGACATTTTTAGACTCCATCAGTCTGAAGAAGGCACCAGAAGTACATAAATAAGAAACTTTACTAACTTTTGTCTCTGCTCTTGGAATTTTAAAACTACTTTCCTTTGTGTTGTCAATTCTCTGTAAATCTTATTGTTCTTTGCTGAAGATGTTATATAAACTGGAATTCTAAGCCACTTTGGAAAGTGGCCCATTTTTTTATGGGTATTTCCTGTGTGTACCTGTGTTCTACATGTTAATAAATTTCTGTTTGTTATCTCTTGTTAATCTGTCTTTTATTACAGGGATCTCAGCTAAGAAACTCAGAAGAGTAGAGATGAAATTATTTTTCTTCCCTTATACTATGCTTCTATTAACAGTTAACTTGGTGGGGTGATGTTTTTTGTTTTTTCATTTGTTTCCTATAATGTTTCTGTCAGTTTTCTATATCCATACAACTCTCAGAATAGTGTTAGTATTCTTGATAGGTTTTGTAAATATTTGTTTATTGAATTGTTGGTTTATTGGTTGATTAAAATAACCATTTTTTTCCCTCTACAAGGATTGTTTTGATTTTACAAGGAGAACATAAAATACATCAAACTCTCATTTTTTTTTCATTGATGGCTGGGAAATTAGAAATTGAATATTCTAATTTAGTAAATGTCTAATTAAACAATTTTTAAAGCACTGTAATTTATTACATATGTTTTACTCTGTAACTATCCTGAACATAATTTAAGTTTTCTTTTTGAGTTAAAGTGAAATGACATTCTGAATGTCTTTTATCAATATATAGTATTATAAGTAAATGCTTTGTTGTGTTAACTTCCAAGTTTTGTGAATAGTGAAAGTTTACTATTAGAAATAAATATTTTGTTAGTCTTATACCATAGATCTTTTGCACATTTAGCTGATGGAAAGGAGAGAAGTTTGCAAGTGTTTGGTTATATTTGACAAAGCTTTTAGAGAAACTTTAAGTGTTAATTTAAATCTAGCTTTTGTATAAAACTTTTTCCAGTTTTATTATATTTTACTTCATTCCTGACAAGTGAGATAATTTTCTACACTTTCTATGGACTAAAAACTCAGCTTCAATTTTTATGAGAACATTATTTTCTTGAAAGTGCCAAGGTCAGGAAGATGTAAAAAGTTTTCTTGTCTCTCTCTCTCTAATTAACTTGACCATATATATGTTCTCCTTTTTTCCAGTCCAAATAAACTGAATGATTGTTTGTAAATGGTATTTGTTTTACAAACTGACCACATAATTGTTATGAGCAAATATTTACAAACCAAATCTGCATCTTTTTAAGAGTTGATTTTAGACTGTTAATTTTATATTTTTTTCCTGAATTTTGATAAACTAGGGGCAACTAGCTCAAAAAGAGAAAACTGTTTTAAAAAGTTTTGATGTGGGAGGTTTATGACTCCTGGTTATAGAAGAGACATCTTCTCTGGTGCCCAAGGTGGTTTTGTCAAAGATAAACAACCTTAAACATTAAAGGGGCGAGAAATTTTATTCAGTAACTACTGACAGTAGAGGAAAGAGCTGCTCTCCCTTTAGATTTGTGCAAAGGTGACTGATCTGGGCATTTTAAAGAGAATGTGAGCGAGTAGGGAGTTGGAGCAAGCAGAGCCTCAAGAGAGTTGGGGAAGTCAAAAATTACAAAGAATTTGTCAAAGTAAATGCAATTAGTTTGGCTATATCTGCTAGCTGGCAATTATGAAAGTTAGGATTTTATTTTCCCATAGAGATTGGGAGATAGAGGCTCTATCTTTCCCGATGATTACATTTCAAAAGAATGGCTTTCAAGTCCTTGAGAAAGACATTTTAAGTTTTAGGATATAACCTGTGTATCTCAAAAGGACAAAGGAAAAATTCACAATTGTAACCCTTTTTAGTAAATGCTCAAATAAAGAGAGGTCAAAGGCCTATCCTTAGGTGTTAGCTAGAACAAACAATAAATGCTTCAACAACCCTTAGATTTTTCTAGACAGGAACTAAGGAGTATGTGGCCTTAAGCTGCTAGAAGCCATGCTAAAGTTTGGTCAAATGTTTCAGTGGCAGGTTTTCCACAAGGGCTATATGTTAAGAGTTCTACAGTTCTGTTTCACCCAGAGAGACTCACTCCTTGGTTTAGAAGCAAAGCTTTCTATAGTATTATAAATCTAAGCTTCTTATTTTTGAATGGCATGAATGTCCTTTAGTTACCTTAATATTGTAAACAAAATAAAAAGAAGTGGTATCCTGGTATCTGCCTAGTTTAATACTTTTATAAACTTCCTCTAAAAAAGTATCTGATTAGAAGCTACAAGCTCTGAGGGAAAAATTTAGGTAAAAGAGAATGTTTTGCTCAACAAATTTCACCTATTTCAGTCACATTTGCTTTCTATGAATAGTAATCAAAGTATTGATTTAAAATGTAAGGTTTTTATATTTTTCATAATTTTAGCAATTTCTTCAAAATTTTTTTATTCATTATTATCTCATTATACTCTTTTAAACCATCTTTTGAAAATGTTTTTGTTTTCTGATTTATGTTAATCCAGAATAGGTTTTTAAACTTTCTTTGATTAGTTTTGTAGAAAGTCATTCACAGCTGGAAAAGCAAGATGATGGTGTCAGGAAATGTCATTCTTGCCTTCTCTCATGGCCACACCAAAATTACAACTAAACTACTGAACAACCATCATGGAGAATCACTTGAAGTCTAGCTGAACAGAAGTTTTACAACTGAGGACACACAGAAGAGGGCACCTTGAGACTGATAGAAGGGACAACAATGCAGAATAAACTGGTCTCACACCCCCATGTGACAGATAAATATTGGGAGGGATATTATGGCTGCAGAAGTCTCATCCATGAACTAGGTTCCTCAGCACAGGGTTTCAGTGCTGGGAAAAGAAGTCCTCACAACTTTCCAGCAGATTATAGTTGAGTGAGAGTGCAGGCAGCTAGATTCCCAAGCATTCCACTTAAAAGGCCTACATAAAGACTTAATTGCTGTCGGACTTATTCACTCTGTACTCCAGTGCTAGGGCAGCAGCTCAAAATGTGTCAGGAACTTAAAGGGAGGAACTGAATTGTCTGGCTTCAGGATGAAGAATGGAGGGGAAGCTTTCTCCCAGACAGAAATGCTGGTAGAATCCATTGTATCTTTGTTAAGCCCTCCTCCATCTTGATGTGCAGACACAGGCAGCTTCCATATCTAAGTTTCCATCAACTTGGCAAACACAGGTTGCTCCCACATTGGTGATTCCTTGAGACACTATTCCACCCAACTTGTAGGCCTACCCAAGCCACTTTCTGCAATGTTTTCATGCAAAGGACCTGTTTTGGCTCATGCTGCAGGCTTTCCTAAAATCTTTCAAAGGTTTATAAAACCTAAACAAGCAGTATCTGGTCTTGGCCTTCCCATACCTCGAGCTGAGCAGCTCTAAGCCTAGCACTAGTAGCAGCCAGCCTCTGTTAGTGGCTTCTCAAGGCACCTCCAAGTACAGTGTGAGTGGTAGCCATCTGTGTATTGCTTTGTGGCTCATGCCAGCTGGCTCTAGGCAGGCACAGGCTGCAGCTGAACTTGGCCTGCAGTGGGGCCTATCCCAGGAGGTCCTAGACTAGCACACCTAGTGACCAGCTTCATAATGAGCCAGAGCATAACCCAAGATTATATCCAAGGACAATACACTCAAAGTATCCTGTGGCCACTTCAGACCAAATAAGAGCACTATCTGACTATCTTGAAGGATGGCACATCCAAAGAGCAGATTAATTAGACACCAGAGCTCTAAGAAAGCAAATCCTACTTTGTTGGGACAACCCCTGCACAATAATTTTACCCCTGTAGTCAAGACAAGTCCTCACAACCAATCAGACTGAGAGTCAATTCTTCTCACTGAAGTATAAACAGCATTCAAGGCTCAACTACAACAAGAGGGTATACACAACCCACACAAGAAACACTCTTGGAGCACCTGACTCACTTGACCAAGGGAACTGCACCGCTAGGCCCCACAGGACACTTCCAACATTAGGCCACTCTACTAAGACTGAGAAACAGAGCAGCTTTATCTAATATATAGAAACAAACACAGAGAGACAGCCAAAATGGGGAAACAAAGGAACACATCCTAAATAAGAGAAAAGAAGAAAGCTCCAGAAAAAGAACTAAACAAAATGGACGAGTAATACTGGTAATCTACTAGTAATACTGATAATAAAGATGTTCAGTGATTTCAGTGAGAATTTCAACAATTTCAGCAATGGTATAGGAAACATAAAAATAAAGATAGAACACATAAAAAAGAACCAGTCAGAAATAAAGAATATAATGACTGAAATAAAAAATACATTAGAGGGAATCAATACTAGATTAGATGAAGCTGTGATAGAATCAGCAATTTAGAAGATAAGGTAGCAGAAAACACCCATGCAGAACAGCAAATCAAAAAAAGATTCCTCAAAATGCTGACAGTTAAAGCAACCTCTGGGACTACATCAAGCATATCATCACAGGGGTACCAGAAAGAGAAGAGAAAGAGTAAGGACTTGAAAACCTATTTGACATAATGAAGAAATAATGACAGAAAACTTTCTTAACCTGGCAAAAGAAATAGACATACAAGATCATGAAGCTGAGAGAATTTCAAACAAGATGAACCCAAAGAGGCCCACATCAAGACATATCATAATTAAAATGCCAGAAGTTAAAAATAAAGAGAGAATCTTGAAAGCAGCAAGAGAAAAGTAACTAGTTACTTACAAGGGAGCTCCCATGAGACTGTCAGCTGATTTCTCAACAGAAACTTTGCAAACCAGAAGGGGCTGGCACAAAATAGTCAAAATGATGAAAAGCAAGGACCTAAAACCAAGATTACTCTACCCAGCAAAGCTATCATTTAGTATTTAAGGACAGATAAAGAGCTTACCAGACTACAAAAAAAAAAAAAAAAAAAAAGCTAAAGTAGTTTATAAACACCAAATTGGAACTACAAGAAATGTTAAAGGGATTTGTTTAAGAAGAGGAAAGAAAAAAATGTGAATAAGAAAATGGCAATAACTATATATCTATCAATAATTACTTTAAATGTAAATGAATTAAATGATTCAATCAAAGACAAAGAGTGCCTAAATAAATAAGAAAACAAGACATTTACTGCCTACAAGAGACTCACTTCTGATTGAAAGACACACAGACTGAAAGTAAAGGAATGAGAAAAGATACTTCAAAAAAATAAAAACAAACAAAAAGCTGGGGTAGCAATATTTATACTAGACAAAATAGACTTTTTTAAAAAAAGCTATAACAAAAGAACTCAAAGACAAAAGACAAAGAACTCAGTAATTCCACTTCTGAGTATTTAACCGAAGAAGCTCAAAATACCACCTCAAAAGGACATGTGCATCCATATGTTCATTGCAACATTATTTACAGTAGTCAAGATATGGAGGCAATCTGGGTGTTAATCAATGCTAAATGGATAAAAAGAGGTGATACGTATATACAATAGAATATTATTCAGCCATAAAAAGAATGAAATCTTACCATCTGCAAGAACATGGAGGGATTGAGAGGGCATTGTGCTGAGTGGAATGTCAGCACAGAAGAACAAAGGCTATATAATTTCACTTACATGTGGAATAAAGAATAAAACAAACAAACAAACAAAATAGAAACAAACACATAGATACAGAGAACATTTTGATGGTTGCCAGTTAGGAGGGAGATTGAGGGTTGGGTAACAAAGGAAAAAGGATTAAAAAGTATAAATTGGTAGTTACAAAACAGTCATGGAGATGTAAAGTATATCACAAGGAATATAGTCAATAATACTATAACTATGTACAGTGTAAGATGGATACTAGATTTATCAGTGTGATCACTTTGTAAGTTATATAAATGTCTAATCACTATGTTGTATATCTAAAACTAATATAATATTGTATGCCAACTGTAATAGAAAAATTTTAAAAAGTTAGTAAAAAAAAAGACAAAATCAATCACCTCTGGAGTCAACTCAACCCTTAGCCCAATGCCTCAAAATTATTTATTATTCAATTAAAAGATTCTGAAACAAATGTATATGGCTGTCTAATTTTAAAACGTGTTGATGATGATAATGTCTCCTCATAAGACAAGCTGTCAAAGGAATGACAGTCACCTAAAATAAATGCTTCCCCATGGGCATTTCAAATTACTAGAGTGAGGCACTGAATTTCAGACTCTGACTGCTCCAAAGTGCAATGTTTTGGAAAAACAAATTTCCTTTTTAGACAGCTACGAACTCTACATGATTTTCAGAAGAGCCGTATTTGAGGGCACTGTTAATGATCCTTAAAAGTCCATTTGCAATCACAGAAGGCAACGAATAACATTTATCTTGTAAATTAACATGATACTGTTACTGCTCATTCATACATGGATGTCTGTGTGTTTGTGTGTGTGTGTGTGTGTGTGTGTGTGTGTGTGTGAGAGAGAGAGAGAGAGAGAGAGAGAGAGAGAGAGAGAGAGAGAGAACATGCAGGGCAAGGGAAGTAAAGAAATAGAGGTAAAAATGTAAATCTCATCTATCTCTTCTTCTGGATAATCGTCATTGGTCTCTGCAGATCCACTTTCCATCTTTCTGAACAATATTCTATAACACTGGCATGAACCCCACTTGCTTCCTCTGGCTTTCAGCTGTGAAACATTGACTGACTGGAGGGTCATAGAAGAGAGACATCAGAGTCTTTATGTCCCAGCTTCCTCCCTGCTGGGGTATAGATTGGCTGCATTCTTAATAAAGGTCACAGCACTCATTGGATGGCTCTTTCCTGCTTCACAATTTCTCCCTTAATCACATCTAGCGTCTCAAGGAAAGTTCATTATAATTAATTAACAGAAAAGAACACAGGCCTATTTATAAATAAATAAGTTTATAAATAAACTGATCCCAGCCAGAAGAGGATGACAATCTTTCTACATCACCATTCTAAAATGTCTCTCAAAGGAAATCATGAACAGGAATAGTCCCAGTAGGCAGAACTTTAGACAGTACATATAGTTGGCCACTCTATATATAAGAGATGATCTGATGTATGGATCTATAGTAATTTATGGACAGTGGCTAATGAGATGTCAGGTTAAGTAAGAGACATGAGAGGAACAAAGACATTTGAAATGAATATTTATGGCTAGCCCTTTTGGAATAGGCACAGAATGTGAGAATAGTTAAGTAATTCTATCCAGCTGGCATGTACTGTGCAGGTAGCCTCAATAGTCAGGGTAATAAAATGATCATCCTAGGGATGTCAGGCAGCCTTTTTCTGCCACCCTTGGGTTTGCTTCCTGGGCCCATGCACAAAGAAGTCTTGATGTCAGGAATGAAGTTCATGCATCTATCAACAACTCAGCATGGACTACCCCTTACTTACATTAATCCGACCACTGACACTACTGAGTGCCAGCCTGCAAACAGTAGAGGATATGCTGAGCCTTCAATATGATTCCATTGCTCCAAGGAATTGGCTGACTCATTGAATACTTGCATACTTCAGATCTGAGTTTACCTTCCCTGTCTACAGCACTGTTTGTGAACTTACAGAAGGCCTTCCTCATCAACATATCTGAATCAAAATTGTCTTTGATCAAAAAAATTTTTTTTCAGATAAGCTTGTGCTGCAAAGATCCATTATAGGGCCCTGACTCATGTCTACACAGTGTCTCTTGCCTCTTGCTTGGCATCTCTTTGTTTAGTACTTGCACATATAAAACTTAGAAGTCTAGGTTTTTTTAGAATAAACTTTGACTAATGGAGGCTTAAAGAGAAATCCTTCTCTTTCCTTCTGGTTGGACTTGGTGAAGTACAGTTGTTCATGTGGCTTTATGGAGGGAGATTCTGTGAATTCCAGCAGTCAGATGCACTTGAGACCAAGTGACGCCCGTTCAGTCCTCTACCTTCTGTGTTTGCTATTTTCTTTTCCTGCCTCACTCCTTTGTGCTCACTCCTCCTTTTCTGGATTTGCACACCTTACTTACATATTAATGCATACATTTTTGTTTCAGACTCTCTTTCTTTTCCTCCTTTTTCAAAAGAAATCTGATTTAAGACAACAATGGAACTGGACTGGGAATAGATATGAAGTGAAAGGCATGAGATTAATAATTTAGAGAAATTTGGGATAATAGAAAGGTAACTGTATCAACGTTGAAGTTAATCATGAAGATGAAAAGATTGTTATAAATAGGACAGTTTTAAATCAGATTTTAAAAGGTCTTTGAGGAATGTGTTTCTGTAACAATGGAAAAGATGGTTTTACCCAATGGTAAAGAGGAGGAATAACGGGCCAGAAGTGGCAAAGGGCTCTAGAAGGTTCTGGTGCACTGGCGGAGCCTGTGGTAGGTGAGACAACACTTGTGCCAGGGAGGATATTATCATATATTGGAGATATACAAATAATACAAAGCTTAATTTAAATTTTACAAGGAGTTTAAAATTATTTTTCTTTTCTGTATTTTTTGTCTTTTTACTGTGGATTCATTTTAGATGTATTCTTTGGCCCTCTGCCCTTCCGATTCCCTTCAAAAATGCATCTGGAAGGAGCACATAAAACAGGATTTATATCTTCAGTGAACTCTTAACCACTGACTACAATAATCAAAGTGATAAGGAGCTTTTTATTAAGGTACTTTTCAAAAAATGTGCGTACCATATCTAAAGGCCTCTTGCCCGAGAGGAGACATTTCATTTCTTCTGGTAGAGACATGAGCTTGCTAGGGTAGAGTCAAGTTGCCCCAAACTAAGCTCCCAATACTGTGACAAGAAAGAGCCCTATTCTCACTATGGAAAACCACAATTATTTGAATTAGTGCCACTACCCATTCATGGTCCTAGGAACTGAGCAGCAGTTGTTTGCAAGAGCAGTATGACGATAAACTTGGACTAAATGTGTAACAGTGATAAGGCCTGCTTCATGTTCAGGCACCAGAGGGAGCTGAGTAGAGATAGGGACAGCAAGAGGAGGCTATGTTATGGTAACAGCAGAGACAGTGATAAGCAGTGTTGTTACAGCAAAGTGTCAGGCTTAGTACTTCAAGGGACTCAGTGCACTATGGAAACTGTAGTGATGTCCAATGTTGAGGGCTAGTGTGTCCATCCCCCTTAGCAGCCCATCCTAACACATGACAATTACATAAAGGGGACTCATGGACTACAAGCCACTAAGCTACTGAGAGCTTAATAGGAAATTTCTTACCTTTTTTTGTGTTGATCTATTCCCTCAATTGCCCATGGTCTAACAAACACCATCATGACACATTTATTAAATAATTTCTGACTGCAGCTCCCATGAACTAGAATTTTACTATATTTTTATTTTCCTAGTATTATCTAAATTTATCTTGTTCTCCACTCCTGGCTTCGCCTAGCTGTTTATCTATATTTTCCTGTGTCTGGTAACTATAGCACCCACCATTCTAGTTAACTCGGACCAAAATATAAGGTCATCATTTTTATCTCTTATATCCAGGCAGTCAAAAAGTTCTCCTCATAGCCCCTCCATCTTGTCAATTGCCAGTGTTATCATCTACAATAAAATAAACCCTTGAATTGAATAAACAATTTAATCAATTTAATATAATAAACCAATTTAATAATTTAAAATAATTATTTTATTACCTTATATTGGAAATATCTCTCACTCTAATCTGACAACACTTCATATGTCTCTTTTCAAAGAACGCATTCATTTGGAAACCTTTGGGTTTCTGTTTATCAGTGGAGTCTCTTTGATCTAGCTTAAGTCTATAATCTTGTATTAAGGAGACAGAGTCAAATCTTGGCTTTACCCCTGACTATTTGTGGAACCTTGGACTAATTACTTAATCTTTTAGTCTCCATATAACTTTGTTCATGAAGGTATACAATTTCTACCCTGTAACATTATAGTGTTGTGATGATAAATACCTAGTATATATCTTGTGAAATATTTTTCTAACTGCTTTATGAGATTTTCCAAATTAATCTTAACAGAATAAATCTAGGCAGGTATGAACTATTATTCCTATTTTACAGATAAAATGTGAACTGAGATCTGAGGGATTTTTGTTTCCTTGATGATCTAATCTTCTGTATATTTAAGATAATTCAATTATTTCATTTACAAGAGAAAGAAATGGACTTTCAGAAATCATGCTTAATTTGTAATTTTTTTTGTGGAAAGAACTTTCTCTTTATATATTATCTCATTTTAATCACTCAGTAATCCTACCTAGCAGGTATTTTTAATAATGCTACAGATTTAACAATGTTTTGTTTTTAACAAAACTACAGCAAAGCTTGAAAAGCTTAAGTAACTTTTCCAAATTCCTATAGGAGATCTAGATTTCCAATTCAGGTTCAAATTCAAAGTGCTGCTATTCCCACTAACTTAATTTACTTGCTTACTAAGTATTTTTTAATATGGGCCAGGCACACTTTTGATAATGTCCCAAACTCCAAGAATTTAGAGTGTCTATGGGAAACAGATTAGTAAACAGACCATTACAACATAAAGTGTTAAATATAATGATTGAGCTATAGACCACGTAGAGGAGGATTTACCTTGAAGTTAATAAAATTTAAGCTGTCAAAGTACTAAAAAGGTTTTTAAATATGATGTTCATATGATTGTTTTGTTGGTTTTTAATTTGCAAAAATTAGATATTTTAACTGCATTTGATAAAGACATCTATCTCTCATACTCTACCTTTTTTCTTGTAATAGGATAAATAATGACCCCAGAGATATTCAGATCCTTGTGAATGTGACCTTACATGGCAAAAAGACTCTGCAAATGTGACTAAGCTAAGGATCTTGAGACAGGGAAGTTATCTTCAATTACCCAGGTGGGACTTAACTACAATCCCAAGGAGGTTTGAAATGAAGGCAATATGATCAGTGAAGCAAGATGCTTTGAGAATAAGGAGAAAATACATGGACCATGGGATACAAGAATATAATGTGAAGCAAGAAATGAATCTCTCTTAGAACCTCTGGATGGTACATGGCCTTGCTGACATCTTCCTTGACTTGCCTCAGGAAAACTGATTTTGAATTTATGACTTCCAGAACTATAGAAGAATAAATGTTTATTGTTTTAGGCCACCATATTTGTGGTAATTTTTTACAGCAACCATTTTAAACTAACTCAGGGTGAAATATTCCAGGAATATTGCTACTATCCACTGGTTGGTATATTTAGTACAAGAGAAGAGGATGGAATCTACAGGTCAGTATAGCAATAAGAATGCACCCTATAGTGCCTAAAAATTTGAAATATAAGAAACCAAAAGCTACTCTCTGGAAAATTCTTTCAATAATCAGATTGTAAAATTGTAATCAGAGAATGGTTGATATAAATGTATCATATATTTATTTTCCTTATCTGAATTATTTAAAATCAAATTAATTGGAATTCTTGTGTTTGAGGATATAAATCAATAGCAGTAGTGTAACTGTACATGAAGTTCCATGTTTTACGCATTAACTTAAGAAAAGTTTTATATTCTATGCAACCCAACTATCAAATATAAAAACAAGTTTTGATCAAATATGATAGTGGAAGAATTATATTATCTTTTTGATCTCTAGAGAACATTACTACAAAAATTCTAGGTATTAAAGAGACAAGCAGAGATCACTGTTAAATGTAGGCAGTTAACAAAATTGTTACATTTTTTTTTGTCTGGATTTATGATGTTTGTGGTCCTTTGATTTACTTTCTCATTCTAAATATTTATTCTTATACCTAATTTTATATTTGTATTTTTTTTCAATTGGGCATTCATGATTCATAAGCTTTAGGCCGCACAAAACCTGGTCTACTCATGGCACCAAGTGATTTGAAATGCAACAGAGGAACTCAGCCCAGTGCCTGGTGGAAGTCAGAATGAGGTTCTGGGGGTTGGGGAGGATGCCTGAGATTACTTCTAAAGGTGTACAGAGGAAATTGAGCTGTAGAGGAGGGAGGTCAAAGAGGAAGCAGTGGTCAAATTATGAAGAACTTTATTTATTTCCTTTTATTAGAAAATAATATAATTTACATAAGTGAGAGATTTAACAAGCAGGTAGGTTTTCAATATAATCTACTTTTATCAATCTTACAGAATTATCAGTCATATTCATTTTTTAAACAACCATGTAGCTGCATACTAACACTGAAGCCTAACACACACACTGGGAAAAAACACAACCCCCAGGCATTGGTGTAGAAGGTCTCTGATATTTTCTAGCCTTAAAAAAAGAAAGCAATAACTTTTCAAACCAACAAGAAAATAATGAAGGTGAGCTAGACATTATGAAGTTCTTTCCATAGCCCATGTATTAGCCTTAGAAATGCCTAAAATAGACCTGAACAAGGCTATCCCTGAGGTCAGCTTGGTCAATAAAAGGAGAAGGTCCAAGGAATGGACTGAAACTCATCCAGCAATGACCTAGAACATACAGTTTGTCTAGTCCAAAGTTACATTATGTAGGAGCTGGCCGAGAACATATGCATGATTCAGCATAGAAAGAAAAATAATTTGAGAATTTTAGTAGCATTTTTTTCTAAATAAATTATTAATATTTGTGCATTTAGGAACAGTAGTAAAATTTTACAGGAAAATATGTCAACTAAACCCACTTTATAGATAACTATTATAAACGTATATTTTCTTCCAGTAATTTCTTAAGCATCTAACCTCATAATTGGGTTTATTCTACGTAATTTTGTTGAGAAAATTCTATTCTTAGTTTGTTGAGGGTTTCATCATGAAAAATATTTGTTTGGCTGATATTCTGTTGAGTCTTTTTGCCCATATTTATAAAAGATATTGTTCTGTAGTTTTTTATTTCTGTGGTCTGGTTTTGTTATTAGGGTAATACTGGCCCCATAGAATAAATTGAGAAGTGTTGTCTTTTTCTTATCTTTTCTGAAATAGTTTCTGAAGGATTGACATTAATTTTGCTTTAAACATTGATGTAGTGCACTAGTGATGCCATCTGGTCCTGGCTTTACTAAGTGAAAAATATTTTGGTTGCTAATTTGTTTTCATTACTTGCTACATGTCTATTTGAATTTTCTAATTCTTCTTGAGTCAGTTTCAGTAGATCATATCATTCTAGAAATGTATCCATTTCATGTTATTTAATTTCTTGGCATATAATTTTTAAAGTATTTCCTTATGATATTTTTTATTTTTATAAGATTGAGATTAATGTCTCCTCTCTCATTCTAATTTTAGTAATAGATATTTAAGCTGTACATTTCCGTCTAAACACTGCTTTTGCATAAGATTTAGTATATTGTGTTTTCACTTCTTTCATCTCAAACATTTTCTAGTTTCCCTTGTGATTTATTTTTTAGCTCATTAATATTTAAGAATGTGTTGTTTAATTTCCACCTATTTGAAAATTTCCCAAATTTTCTTCTGTTCATTTCTAATTTCATTTCCTTGTGGTCAGAGACTATTTTTTAATTAATTAATTAATGTATTAATTAATTAATGTATTTATTTACTGACTTACTTATTTATAGCTACTCAATTTCTTGTTTTCCTTCAGGTACCCCTATTACATGGATATTTTTACATTTAATTGTGTCCTAAATTATTATTGTCTTTAAATCACTATTATAGTCTTGGCCTCTTATTTTTAATTTATTTTTTAAATTTATTTTTACTTTTTTTTAAGTGACATTGGTTAACAGAATCCAGTTAGTTTCAAGTGTATAATTTAACAATAAGGAATATGTGTATTGCATTGTGTGTTCCCCTCCCATAGTTAGATTTCTTTCTGTCAGCATATATTTGACCCTTTTTACTCCATCTACCTCCTTCCGCTCCCTCTCCCCTACCCTCTGGTAACCACTAGTATATTGTCCATGAGTTTCTGTTTGTTTGTCCTATTTATTTGTTGCTTTTAGGTTTATATTTCACATACAAGTGATAGTATGTGATTTTTATCTTTTCTGTCTGGCTTTTTTCACTTAGCGTGATTATCTCAAGGTCCATCCATGTGTGACAGTATTTCAGCTCTTCTTATGGCTGAGTAATAGTCCATTGTATATATGTACCACAACTTTTTATCCAATCATTGTAGAGCTTTTCAGTTTCTTCCATGTCCTGAACAATGTGAATAATGCTGCATGCAAACATCTTTTCAGATATGAGTTTTCAAGTCTTTGAGGTAAATATCCAGTAGAGAGATTGCTAGATCATATGGTAGATCAATTCTTAGTTTTTTGAAGAACGTCCATACTGTTTTCCATAGTGGCTGTACCAATTTGTAGTCTCACTAGCAGTGTATGAGTCCTGTTGATTATAGCTGGTGTTGATTCTAACAGGTGTGAGATGATATCTTTTTGTGGTTTTGATTTGCATTTTTCTAATAGCTGGCAATGTAGAGCATCTTTTCATATATTTTTTGACCATTTGTATGTTCTCTAGGGAGAAGTATCTATTCAGGTACTCTGCCCAATTTTTGATTGAATCTTTTGTTTTTTGTTGTTGTTATTGAGTCATATGAGTTCTTTGTATATTTTGGATATTAGGCCCTTATTGGAGGCATTGCTTGCGAATATATTTTATCATTTGGATGGTTGTCTCTTTACCTTATTGATGATTTCTTTTCCTGTGCAAAAGCTTTTTAGTTTGATGTAGTCCCATTCATTTATTTTTGCTTTTACTCCCCTTGCTATGAAGTCAGATTCATAAAATCCTTTTTAAGTCCAAGGTCCCTGAGTTTAGTTTCTATGTTTTCTTCAAGCAATTTATTGTTTCAGGTCTTATATTCAAATTCTCAATTCATTTTGAGTTAATTTTGGTATGTGGTGATAGACAACAGTATAGTTTAATTCGTTTGCAGGTGGCATTTCAGTTTTCCCAGAATTATTTATCGGAAGGCTTCTTTTCTAACTGTATGTTTTTGGATTTTTGTCAAAAATTATTTGCTTATAAAAGCATGAGTTCAATTCTATTCCACTGGTCTATGTGTTTGTTTCCCCCTGCCCAGTATCATACTGTTTTGATTACTGTTGCTTTGTAGTATAATTTGAAGTTGGGCAGAGTGATGCCTCCAGTTTGTACTTTTTTCTCAGGATGGCTTTGGCAATTTGGGGTCCTTTGTATTTTCATACAAATCTGATGATTTTGTGTTCCAATTATTTAAAAAATGCCAATGGGTTTTGATGGAGATTGCATTAAATTTGTATAATGCTTTAAGTAATAAGATCATTTTAACTATGTTGATTCTTCCAATCCAAGGACAATATCTTTCCATTTCTTTGTATCTTCTTTGATTTCTTTAATAAGGTCTTATAGTGTTCATTCTATAGGTCCTTCAAATGTTTTATTAGATTAATTTCTAGATTCCTTATTCTTTTTGTTGCAATTGCAAAAGGAATTATTTTTTTCCACTTCTTTTTCTGATGCTTCATTATTAGAGTATAGGAACACTATAAATTTTTGAGCATCGATTTTGTATCCAGAAATCTTACTGTATTTGCTTATTGTTTCTAGTAGTGTTCCTATGGAGATTTTAGGGTTTTCTATACAGAGAATTATATCATATGCAAATAGTGACAGTTTGACTTCGTTTCCTATTTGGATGCCTTTAATATCTTTCTCTTGCCTGATTGCACTCGCTAGGACTTCCAATGCTTTATTGAATAACAGTGGCAATAGTGGACAGCCTTGACCTGTTCCTGATCTTAGAGAAAAGGTTTTTAGTTTTTCACCATTAAGTATGATGTGGCCTGAGGGTTTGTCATATATGAACTTTATTATGTTAAGTTTCTTTCCTTCTATACCAATTTTGGTAAGTGTTTTGATCATAAATGGATGCCGTATATTGTTGAAGGCTTTTTCTGCATCCATTGATATGATCATATGATTCTTATGTCTTAATTTGTTTATCTGGTAAATCACATTAATTGATTTGTGTATGTTGAACCATCCTTGTGTCTCTGGGATAAAGCCCACTTGATCATGGTGTATAATCTTTTTAATATGTTGCTGTATTCGGTTCACTAGTATCTTATTTAGGCTTTTTGCACTTGCATTCATGAGAGATACTGGTCTGTAGTTTTTTTTCTTTGTGTTATCTTTACCAGGTTTTGGTACCAGGGTAATATTGGCTTCATAAAATGTGTTAAAAGTATTGCCTCCTCTTTGAATTTTTGGAAAAATTTGAGGAGAATAGGTATTAAATCTCCTTTGAATGTTTGGTAGAATTCACTGGTGAAGCCGTCTGGTCCTGGACTTTTACTTTTTGGTAGGTTTTTGATGTTTGTTTCAATTTCCATTGTGCTGATCAGTCTATTTGATTTTCCAGTTTTCGTTATTCAGTTTAGGAAAGTTGTATCTTTCTAAGTACTTGTCCATTTCTTCTAGGTTATTAAATTTGGTGTTATATACTTTTTCATAGTATTCTTGTATGACCTTTTGTATTTTTACAGTGTCTGTGGTAATTTCTCCTCTTTCATCACTGATTTTATTTATTTGTGTCCTTTCCTTTTTGTCTTTAGTGAGTCTAGCAAGGGGGTTGTCAATTTTATTAACCTTCTCAGAATATGGTTGGTATGATTTCAATGCTCTTATATTTGTAGAGGCTATCTTTGGGTCCCAGTATGGTCAATCCTTGAGATTGTTCCATGTGCACTAGAGAAGAATGTATAACAGTAGAAAGGCTCTGTAAATGTTGATAATGTTCAATTGCTCTAATGTGTCATTTAAGGATATTATTTCCCTATTGATTTTCTGTTTGGATAATCTGTCCATTTCCAACAGTGAGGTATTTGTGTCCCCTACTATGAGTGTTTTGGTCTGTTTCTCTCTTTAGTTCTGTTAGTAATTGCTTTACATATTTTGGGGCTCCCTGATTGGGAGCATAGATATGAATAAGTGTTATATCTTGGTATATGATTCCCTTTATCATTATGAAGTGTTCCTCAGTATTTTTCTTTACCATTTTTAATTTTAGTCTACTTTGTTTGATATTAGTACTGCTACTCCTGCTTTTCTCTGAATGCCATTTGCTTAAAATGTTTTCCACCCTATCACTTTAAGTCTATATTTGTCTTTGGAACTGAGATGTGTCTCCTGGAGGCAGCATATGGTTGGGATTTGTTTTTTGGTTCATTCTGCAACTATGTGCCCTTTTCTTCTGAGTTCAGTCCATTTACATTTAAGGTGATTATTGAAATATGAGGTTTTCCTATAATCACTTTATGTTTTGCTTTCTGGTAACTCAGTGTTTGCATTGTTTCCTTTTGTTTCTGATTTCTTTATTTTTGTTGAGTTTTGTAGGTTTCCCTCTGGTCCTTGTATTATGTTATATTCTTCATTTCTAAATCTTTGGCATGTGGTTACCTTTAGTAATATGTAGAGGACAATTACATATATATATGGATCTTTGAATCCTCCACGTTTCTGTCATGGTTGCCTCAATTTGTCCCTAAGTATGCTGAACGTTCATTACTCTCTTGCTATAGCAAATCTCCTCTTAGTGTTCAAGCTTATAATGCCCTGTTCTTAATAAGGGTGGCACTCTTCTGCCTCTATCTGCCTGCTAGTCTCCTTACTGTTTGTTATGTATTTTTTTTCTGTCATTTTGTTTTAGGTGAGCTGAGCTCTTTCAGTATTTTCTGTAATTCAGGCCTTATAGTAGAGAATTCCTTCAATTTTTGTATGTCTAAAAAGGTCTTAATTTCTCCTTCATATCTAAAGGAGAACTTTGCTGGATACATTATTCTTGGCTGGTAGTTCTTTTCATTTAATAGTTTGAATATTGGATTCCACTCCTTTCTAGCTTACAAGATTTGTGCTGAGAAGTCTGATGATAACTAATGGATTTTCTTTTATAGGTTACCACCTTCTTTCCCTGGCTGCCCAGAGAACTCTGTCTTTGCCATTGATTTTTGATAATTTTAATACAATGTGTCTTCCAAAAGGCATCTTTTACTGGAAATGCTTTTTAGATCCTGCTTCTTTTCTTCCCCATTATTCTTATGTTTCCTTTCCTGATGGTATCAGCTAGTTCTTGTATTTCTCTTTTTTTAAATTTTTCATTCTTCAGTTTCTCTTTTCTTCTTTCTAATTTATTTCTAGATTTATTTCTTCAATATCAATGATCCTTTTCTCCATTTGGTTGACTCTATTTCCCAAGCTGTTATTTCATTTTTCATTTCTTTCAGTGTGTTTTTCATCTCCAGAAGTTCTATTTGGTTCTTATTGAGGGTTTTGATCTCCTTGCTAAAGAACTCATTCTGTTCATCTAGTTGTCTTTTCAATTCTTGAAATTGTTGATATGACTTGTTTCAGAGTTCACTGAGTTTTTTCAGAAGTACCGTCCTGAATTCTCTGTCATTTAAATTGTATATTTCTATATCTGTGAGCTTTTGTTCTGGAGATTTTTCTCTTTCTTTCTAAGCTACCTTGTCACCTTGGTTGTTCATGGTGTTTAATAGACTGTTTCTCTGCTTGGGTATTAATGAAAGTATATTCTGCTTTTTTTCCCCAGAAAGATTTATTATATAAAGGTCTCTATTTAGTATGTTGCAAAGAAGGCATTTTTCTTTGGTTACCAATAGGTGATGTCTAATCCTCTTGTCTTCCTGCTGTATATAAAATCTTAATAACACCTTTTTTTTCCTTGTAGATATTCAATCATGCTTTCTACCTTCAGTATCAGTTCCTGTCAGTGTTAGTCATGGTTTCAATATCATTTGCTGAGTTTCCTCTAGGGCTCCATGTTGTTCAGTCTTAGAAGATATGGGGAAAAGGGGACTTTTGGGTTGGGAAATGGGGACTGAGTCTCAGACTTGTATTTTTGCAACCATGGCTGGAAATAATCAACTGTTTTTCTCTGCAGTCCCCCACTTCTCTGCTATCCCCACTTCTTGCCCTCTGCCCTGCTCCTTGGGCACTGCCACTGGCCACATGGAGATCACAGCTCTCCCAGGCAAGGTTATTCAGGGGCCTACCACACCTTCTCCCCTGCCCCTCCTCCTTCAGGTTGCAGCTTCTTTGTTTCTCCCAGTCTATCACCTGACTCCCTGGGTTCTGACCTACAGTAGCTCTTATGCACAGATTCCACTCTCAGACATTTTGGTGTGCATTTTGGGATTTTTTTTTTTGTTGAGTTTTAGATGTTTAGCTTATTGTTGTTTCAAAGGGAAAGATCTGGGGACATCTCTCACTCCACCATGTTTGTCAGTCAGAGACCATTTTTATATGATTTTGATAATTTAAAATTCATTGAGGCTTGTTTTATTGCCTAAAATATGGTCTATTATGAAAAATGTTCTGTCTAAATTTTTGAGAGAAATGTGTATTGTGCTCTTATTGGGTAAAGTGTTCTGTATATATTTACTAGGCTATTTAGATTGTAAATTTGTTCAAGTCATTTATTTCCTTATTGATCTTCATCTACTTATTCCATCTATTATTAAAAGAGGGATATTTCAGCCTCCAACTGTCTATTTTGCCCTTCAGTTCTGTCTGTTTGTGTTTCATGGATATGTTGGTTCAGTTATTAGGGAATATATATTTATTTGTCTTGTTATACTTTATTGATTGACCAATTTATATTTATAATATGTCTTTTGTTTCTAGTAACAATTTTTGTCATAATATGTGTTTTTTTCTGTTATTAGTATAGCCACTCCAAGCCTCTTTTGATTAAGGTTTGCAGGGTATATTTTTTCTTCCTTTTACCTCCAATCTATGTATCTTTGATAGCTGACTGATGTTTGTTATTTATTTGATAATCTCTATTTTTTAGTTGGAGTGTTCAATACATTTACATTTAATGTAATTACCAATAAGGTAGAACTATACCTGCCATTCTATCTGTTGTCTCTTATATACATTTTTTGCTCTTCTATTATTTTATTACTGCCATTTTTTGTGTTAAATAGATACTTTCTAGTATGCTATTTTGTTTTTCTTGTCATTTCTTTTATTATAACTTTATTTTTTTCTTAGTGATTGCCCTGGAAATTACAATTAACATCGTAATTTATAACAATGTACTTCAGATTAAAACCAATTAATTTCAACAGAATATAAATCTTTCCTTTATATTACTTCATTCCCGCTCTTCTTTTTTGTGCTATTATTGTCATACAAATTGCTCATCAACACAGTTTTTTTTATTGTTGCCTTATGTAGTAGTATTTTAAATCAGATAGGAAAAAGAAAAGGGTTACAAACAGAAATATATTTATACTCTCTTTTATTATTTTATTTGTACCTATGCCATTATCTTAATTGGTGTTCTATATTACTTGTGTGGATTTGAGTTACCGCTTGGTGCCCTTTTATTTCATATCTTGGTATTTCTTGTAAGACAGGTCTACTATTGATAAACTCTTTCTTTGTTTACTTGGGAATGTCTTAATTTCTCCTTAATTATTGAAGAACGATTTTGCTGGATATAGGGTTGTTGGCTGATATATTTCTTTCAGCATTTGAATATGTTATCCCACAGTCATCTGGCCTCTATGATTTCTGATGAGATGTTACTGTTACATTTATTGAAGATTCCTTACATACAATGTTATTTTTCTCCTCTTACTTTTAAGATTCTCTCTTTGTCTTTCAATAGGCTGGCTATGTTGCAACTCAATATTGATCTCTTTGTGTTTATCTTACTTGGGATTGTTTGCACTTCTTAGATATGTATATTAATGTTGCTCCTCAAATTTGAGAAGTTTTCAGCCATTATTTATTCAAATATTATTTCTACCCCCTTTCTCTTCTGAGACTTAGAGATGGTATAAAGACTGTTTTTATGTTGTGTTTGCTTTTAATTTCGTTATGTGCTTCATAACTTTTTGTTGAGAAATTGACATTTTGAATAGTACATGTAGCAACTCTAAAAATCAAATTCTCATCCCATTCTCAGGATTCATTGTTGCTGCTGTTTATTGTTGTTGCTTGTTTAGCGATTTTCTGAAGTAATTCTGTTAAGTCTACATTATTTCTTTTGTGCATTCCCTGAAGTCTTTTCTCAGTTAGTGTAGTGGTCAGCTAATGATTTGACAGAGATTTGATTAAACTACCAGGAGCAGTCTCCCAGCCTTTGCTGAAGGCTCTGGTGTGTGTGTTGAGATACACTTTCAACACACAAGCAAGCAGTCAAAAGTTTTGCCTTAGCTTTCACTTCCTGTTTGTGCAGAGCCTCAGATCAGCTTCAGGTGAGCTCTTAAGTCTTTCTCAGGTGTTATCTTGAGCATGCTCACAGTCCTGGACATGTGCACAGCCTTATACATATGAGCAGCCTTTGAGGTTCCTATGAACATGTGGGAGGTTTTTAAAGGCCCTATGTACATCTTGTTTTCTACTTTTCTCTTTTAAGATTTTTGGTTAGGCAATTGTCTGCCCCAGTTGTCATTTACCATCTCCAAAAGCTAATAAGTTAAAACATTTCCTCTTCTACTTTCAACAATTGTTTCCATGTAAAAGACTCTTCGTATTGAAAAAGTTTTGAGTCAAATTCATAAGATAGCCTTGCAAGTATAATCTTCTAAAAAATAATCAGACAGGTCAAATATGACAATTTTGGGAGAATGAGGTTTTGAAAGAGCTCCAAATTCATTCTGCTTACTCCATTGACTGTTAGAATGCTGATTTTCATCATTATTATGGCTGCAGGTCTTCAAGACTACTCTGAATGTAGAGGAAAAAGGATTTGAATTGGGTAATTTAAAATGTTACAAAATTCACTATTTTTACCTAGATCAATCACTTTCTTGAATAACTTCTCCCCAGATTGCTGGAACCCTTTGGTTAATTTCTAGAGATACTAAACATTGGTTCTGACAGTGTTAGCAGTTTTCTAATTCTTTTTATAGAGAAAAAAATTTTCAGAGGATCTTATTTCACTATTTCACTGATGCCATTTAAACTATTAAAAGTTAAGTAATTTTAAAGATTTTTTTTAATATAAATGGTTTTCTTTAATAATATGGTCTTTTCTTCAGTGTTAGAACAAAATAAGTAATCAATAATGAAGGAATAGAACTATTAGAAAAAGTGAATGTGGAAAAACTAAAAATTTTGGCTAACCATACCATTATCATCTTTAAAACAATTACTTTTAGAGTGCATTGTTTATGTATAGAAAATAGTATTAATTAAAAAATGTTAAACCATAATTTGTACATATGACTGTATCATTATTAGTTATTAAAGTAGTTACTATTAAAGTAGTTATTTAATTATTACTAAAGTAGTTATTATTAATCACAAAGTTCTTGGTGTTTACAGGAGGCATAGAATTTATAATCAAGTGAATAAGCATAAGATAAAAAAATAAATCAGTGTAATACATAAGTTACATAGATAATGCACAATAAATACCATACACGAGATAGATAAACAAAACCTAAAGCTTCCAAATAAATTAATTAAACACTATTTCTATTACAAAATTTACATAATAAATATTACTCATTACATTGCAGAATTTCTTGAAATGCGTAATATTTATCATATAAGTTTCTCTTATGCTTTTATTTCTTTCCTTTAAAAAATGTTTAATTGATTATGAATCACTTGACATGGAAGTCAGGCCAAAACTTTAAAGTTTAAGCATCATTGACTTTTGCCAATTAAAGATTGGTATAACTGTAAACAGTTTCTCTGAAACATAACGTAATATCATAGGGAGATAGAATTTATATTGTGAGAATTAAACTTACAATGCAACTTTTAGGGAATTAATAGCTGAATCCTGCAAAAAAAAAAACCCACCCATTCACATTAGAGTAGGTTTATAGAAAGGAGGATATGTTAAACTTAGAGAAATGAGTATGTCAGTTACTGATCTAGGTTATTTAATTAAGCCCCTTTGAGAAAAATTATTAGCCATAGAGTCATAGACGATATCACAAAAGCCTGGAGAGGTTCTTAGAACTCAATATCATATGAAGATTATTGGTAGGGTGAGAATTAGAGCCTATGCCTCTGCATTATCCAGTACTAATTATAAACCATGAGGCAGTTTTTCGGAAGACAGCTTTTTCTGGGAATTCCCAGGACATTCTTAAGGTCACCCATATAAAGACAGAGGGAAAGAGAATCTGTCTTTACAGATTATACATAGTATGAGTGATTTTTTAAAAATAATATATAAAGCATTTACTCACTACCTATTCATTTATCATTTATCTTTCCACCAATGATTGATACCCATGTTTTCATGTAATCTGCAGGTCAGTAGGGGAGATAGGGAGTAAATAAATAAACCCAGTATTTAATATATAATTTTTAAAATGTAAGTTTTATATAAGAAAGAATATGGAAACAGATTATCAGGCATCAGAGAAATTCTAATCGAAGACGTTATTTTGCTGAAATCTAGAAGAAAACTTCCATCAGGAAATATATGGAACCCAGCCAAAGACTAAGTACTTTATGTAGTCTTTCTCATTGGTCATTCATCGAATGATTTAAGATGCTCCTTAACTTGGCATATTGTTTTGTGAACAAACTTTGAATATAATGTCATGATGTCATAACTTATTGAATCCTCACCACTGAATAAAGACTTTCACTTTTTCTTCTCCAAATGTTGTTCTTGTTTTCTCTGTAAGACCTTTCAGGACTTCCTAGTGTGTGCTTTCTATAGAATTGCTCTGATTATGTCAATTTAATCCCATTACTTTATACAGAACTTTGTAAAGAAAAACTTGGCTTTCTAATTACATGATTGTTTTTCTTTCCTTCATATGACTTCACTGTAACTTGCCAGCATAGTGATTAAAAAACACAGCCCTTCAAAGGGTCTTACCACATAATTTACTCAGTAATATTGAAATTGTAGCCCAAAAGTCAGTCATATATATATATATATATATATATATATATATATATATATATATATATAATATTTACCTTTATAATCTCATTTAGCCAAGAACACTAAAGCATTTTTACAGCAATATCGTTTCTCATATGCCTTTTTTGTATAATAATAATTCTGACTGAGATTAATGTGGTTTGTTGGTTTTCAAAAATTATTTATACTGCCTATGATTATTTAACAAAATGCTACATTATTATTCAGCTTGGAGAGTCTAAATCACACTAATAAGTGGAACTGTAGGAACTGGCCTTTCCTGACCTTTGAGCAGACACACTAAAATCTGAAAAGTCCTTATAATTGCTATGCTATGCACTTTGCACTCAAGATTAGTCTAGGACTTGGAGGAACCATAAAGCAAACAGCAGGCTACTCTGGTAATGAGAGAGGACCAACTTTCTACTGGAAAAGGGAAGCAAAAATCAAAGTCTTTATCTGGGTGACACAGGGAGAAAAACACACTTCCAAAGTAACATACTAAAGAAACTGAAGGCCAGTGATGGACTGTAACAGCATGATTTCAGACAACTGGGCAAAAGACAAGCCTCACAGCCAACTGCTGACCAATGAAGTTGACTGCAGGAATGAACAGTCACTGTTTAACCTTTTATACTTTGTATTTTCCACAGTTTTTAGAAATGAGTAAAAAATTACCTTAAATGCTCACTACCAGATAGAACTATTTTTTATTATTTCTACCACTATTCTCTGAATAAAGAGGAAAAATAACCAGTGTGGAAAACTCTAAGCAAAACTACTTGTAACTGGTTTGACTCCTCTAAGTTGGCATGGACACCATCTAGGATTCCTAGTACATTCCCAGTTCTCTTCTTTTTTGTTTATCTTAGAGGTTACACATTGATCACAAAATAAGAGGTCAGATACATATATAAAAACAAGGAGAAACCTAAGTTTTCCATTAAATATTTAAGTAGTTTAGATTAAAGTGGTTTTGTTTTGTTTTATTTTATTTTACTTACATAAGTAATTTTGAATTTTTTAGAGTTGAGCTTTTCAAAAGTTCAATTATAAATGCAGTTATATTTCAAATGTCTACAAATCACACATACAGAAATCTTGAAAAAGCTGCTGACTTTTCTGCTGGCAATGGCAAGGTGTTCTGAAAAAATTCAGATGGAGATGAAGCCTATGGGGACATCAGTGACCAATTCTCCATTCTCAAGGACACTGGGCTGCACTGGAGTTAAAACAGGCTCCTGACTCATTGAGGACTTGGCATCAAATTGGATTATATTAAGGCAATTCTATTTGAATGAAAACATTTTATTTATAGCCTTTCTCACAAGGTTCCAATCCCTCATTTGTGGAGAAAATGTAAACTAAAATCAGAAAATTCTGCTCTGTATCATATTATAGAATCACCATTGATAATTGTCTTGTGTTTTTAAAGTGGATGATGGTACATTTGTTTATAAAAGACAATAAATTGAGAGCTTTTAAAGGTCTCTTAAAACTATTGTGGGACCATGAGAAGAAATTAAGGCAGTGACCGTGCAGGACCGTGGCCATTTTTTAAAAAAACATTTTATATTATTATTAGTTTCAAGTATACAGTACATTGGTTACACATTTATTAGTTTATGAAACAATCCCTCTGATTACTCTATCACCTTTCTCTCTGGCTCTACACATAGCCATTACATTACTGCTGACTGCATTCCCTATGCCATGATCCCCTTTCTTCGTGACCATCCCCTCTCAACGTTAGCCAGTTCCTAGAGATGGCAATAATAGTGATTACATGTCATTATACATTCATCCAAACCTACAGAATGTACAACATCAGAAGTGAATCCTAAGCTATAGACTTTGGGTGATAATGTGTCAATGTAGGTCTATCAGTTGTAACAAATGTGCCATTTTGATGCCAATTGTTGATAGTGGGGAGGCAGTGGGTATGTGGGGGCAGGGAGTACTCTGTGCTTTTCATTCTTTTTTTTTTTTGTAAATCTAAAACTACTCTAAAAATTAGTTTGTTAAAAAGTAAAAATACAATGACAAATTGTCAGAATTAAGTCAATATTCTTCAAACTTTCTTTTTGTCAGGCTGTTGTCCTGAGGGCATGCCAGTTTGTCTAGCCTGGTGTCTCTATTAGAAGAAAGAATAACATAGGAGTAGTTGGGGAGAATCCTGAATTTTCAAAATTCTCCAAATAAGTTTATAACATTCTTCACACCTTTCACCCTGATCACAACCCACTAAGCTGCCTAATCTTTTCTAGGATGGCTGCCACCCTTAACGATCAAACTGTTTCACAGAGACATATGCACCAGAAGAAGGTGACTAAATAGTCAAACCATCATCAGCTCATTATTGAGTAGCTTCTGCCATGAAGCCTCGCCATTATCAGACTGTAACTGATGAGGAAAGCCGAGCACATTACACAGATGTAAAATGGAAACAAGCCTGGATGTGAGTAAGAGGGAGCATCATTCAATGAAGGAGGAAAGAAGGACTATTGCAATAGGAAGAATGCTCCAACAATAGGATTTGCAAGCATCCTAAGAACCAAACAGAAGAGGACTATTTTTTTTCTAGGAATGGGTAAAAAAGAACTGGGGTGTTAGCTGGGATGAGTGAGTGGTCTGATAGACATTTAGTGAGAAAATGTTTAGTGCTTAAGGATAGGTCAAAGTTCAGGGGCTTGGGGGAAGGAGGGAAGCTTGTGTGAGATTGAGAGAGGGCAAAGAGTTCTTTTCATTATGTATAAGGCAATGAATGGGAACTTGGAAGAGCTGCATCTGTCCTCGTCATAGGAAAACAAGGGGACATTCAGGAGACTTATCTGGGTCATATGGGGAAGGGTGGTCCTTTGCTAAAAGCTGTTTCCCCTAACACACACACACAAAAAAAAATGGGAGATTCTTGTCATCTTTGTCTTCCAGAAGCACAGGGCTCAGGTAAAATTTAACATCGTGGCAGATTAGTTTTAAGAATTGAGTCAGTATGGTGAATCAATCATAGGCCCGCAGCAGGAGTCAAGGGAGGTCAGAGAGAACAGGCAGCCTGTGAAGGGGGCACAGTAGGCTATGGAACACACTATATACCATGTGGCTTTCTCCAGCAAAAGGCAAGTGGGCAGCCTTTGCCACAGTGTAGCACCAGTTGTAGCCTCTTCATCAAAACTTAGAGTCCTTGCCTTTATGCCTGTTCTGTGGCAAGGGGCTTTATTGTCGTGTTTAATACAGGACAGATGCAGGTGGCAATGTAGCAGTAAACAGTGGTACAGACTCTAGGGCCTCATTCCAGCTGGTCAGTCTCCTCAGCATGAGCTCTTCCTATGGGCACCTTCGTGAGTGATCTAAACAGTTTTATTATTAACCTCAATACACTTCCACAGTCCACAGCCTATGAGAGGGTGTCCCTAACCTACAAGTCCAGGAGTCTGAGCAGAGCTAACATGCATGCTTTTTATTCTGCAACACGGACAGCTGCAGCAATCACAGTAGGGGTTCAGCTTAGCTAAACATCAATATACCAAGTTCAGGCATTTAGAAGCACCTCTGTGAATTGAAGATCCAATGGAGTCAGTGTTTTGCTTTAGGCAGTGGAGTGGAAGATGAAGCCTCCCCCACAGGGAAAGCTAGCATTTATGCAAAGCTGAGATGCTGCTGGGGCAGGCATTCTTAACTGTATCACATTCTACTGACAAGCCCTTTTCACCTAACAGTAGTGGAGTCAAAATGACCCCCAAAAATGGGCATGTCAGGCCAGAGAGTTAGCAAACCTCTATGTGTTAGCATTCAATTTCCATAGGCACTCAGTATCAAGTCCATAGCTTCTTTCTTTTTCTTTAATTAAAATTATTTGGTTGGCATTGGTTAATAAAATTATGTGTTTCAAGTATACAATTCAATAATTCATCATATGTCTATTGCATTGTGGTTCACCACCCAAAGTTAAATTTCCTTCTATCACCATATATTTGACCCCCTTTGAAAGCAGTGAATCTCGTAGCCAGCTCAGTATCTCTTGTTCAAAACCAAAAGGGCTCCCTCCAGCTGGAGGCTGCCTGCTTTCCCACACTTCTCTCCTTTTCCAGAGTCTCCTAACAACAGAAATCCTTATCAGTTACAGAAACTGGTTCTGTCTCCAATACTCACAATGGGTCCTCTGTCTCTTAGGCACAATCAGTAATGAGATTTGGGTAAAATCCTAACTGCTTAATGTTTATTTCAGCCCTCATGATATCTTTCACTTCTCTAAACAACAACAAAAAGAATTATTTACAGTCTGTTTCTTTTAAAAAATCATAGTACCTTTATATTTAATGTACAGTGCTATTTCACGTGGCTTTGCCTTGCCTTTTCTGAGAACAACCACAGACCACATATGCATTTTTACTATTTAAAGTTTTCAAATAATCAAATAATCAAATGATTACAGGTCACTAACCACTGACATTTGCACACAAAATTTAAACACTAATTGAGAAATCAAAGCCCAGAGGGCAGCCCCATTCTTGGTCTTTTTGTCACTTTATGACTTTCTGCAGTTTCCATACAAAAACAATAGCCATTGTTTCTAATTCAAAAATCGAAGCTCCTGGCTTGCTAAAAAATATAGTGCTACTTTTGAGACTGAGAAGTAATTTGGAAAATAAATCAGCAGAAATTCTAATATATTTTTAAGTTCGATAGGGACAATGTGGCAATGCAATGGAAATTGAGACTGTTCCAAACAAGGAGCACTCACTTTGTAAATGCCAAATAGTATTTTTGAGTGGAATTAAATGAAATACAGAAAAAGTCAATCAGGAACATGTTCTATGTTTTTATTTTTGTTTATTTTTATTTTATTTTATTTTTTTACTGTCATCATAACTCAGGTGCCTCCAGTGCCAGCACCCAAAATAGATGGGAGCCCCTGAGACTGGGTGGTTGCCCCGACCCGCGGGACCTAGTTATTCGTGGGGGCGGCGAGGAGGATCCAACCTGAAAGAAAATGGGCGAGAAAAAGGAGCGGAGACAAGACAAAGTTCTGATCAAGCCTCTAAGTTTATTTTTCAAACAAATGAATTTATACAGTGGAGACAAAGGGGGGCAGGTCTCCTAGGTGGACGGGTGTTTGGCACGATCTTAGGCTCTTAGCTGGTGGGGGTGAAGAATGATAAAGGTCAGGAGAAGTATGCAATAGGGATGAGCTACAAAGCTAAACAATGGCGATAGAACATTCTGTGGTTTGGCCTCTTCTGAGACCCAGACAGGGCTGAGCTGGAAGACCTTGTGGTCAAGTGCTTCTGAGAACAAGCTGACCTGAAAAGCGAGAGCTTAGTAACAG